>VXAZ01009309.1:1887490-2069212 GCA_013399875.1 Gymnorhina tibicen
CGCCCCCGGGGGGGGAGGGACGGCGCCGCCCGCCCGCCTGTCCCTGCCCTCGGCCGCGCACCGCATTCCTTTCCCGTTTCGGAGAGCCCAGTCACTGACCTTTGCAGCAGCGCGATCCACAGCAGGGAGTAGCGCCTGCAGCAGCAGCCGGCGGCCCCTGCGTGAGCCATGGTCCGCACCCCGCACGGAGCGCGCCCGCATCGGCGCGGAGCTCACCGGGGGGCTCCCGGCCGGGCTCCCCGGCGGGGCCCGGGGGCGCGGGGCTCAGGCCCGGGCGGCCTCACGGAACGCGGGGCCCGGGGCAGCAGGTGAGCGGCAGAGGAGATGTGAGGCAGCGGAGAAGAGACGGGAAGGCTGCGCTGCATGGTCCCACTGTCCCGACTGCCACCATCCTCACCCAGCCCACGCCGACACGTTCCCAGAGCCAGACTGCTGCTGTCATCCTGGCGTATTCAAATGCCTCCATTACTCATCAAGAACAAAGTAGGACTATCTAGTAAATGAAAAACCACCACATGGCACTGTCCCCTGCCTCCTTACTGATGGCTGCTTCCTCTTCCACTTTTCAAAGGCTACTGTCCATGTCTGCAGCAAAGCATAAATCCTCCAGCTCATGCGAGGCAGCTCCGGATCAGCGGAGGAAGCCGGCACCTGGGCTGCAAACGCTGGTCAGCTTTGGAGGGGCAAACGCCAATAGCGGTAAACATCCCCAGGTGACAGAAATACTCGGGGTTCCCCCAGAGCACAAGAGAAGGAAGCAGGTCTCAGAGTGGGAGACAGGCAGGTCCTGCCCGAGGCAGCAGGCACAAGTCTCGCCTCCTCCAGGGACACACAAGTCAGATTCCCAGGCAGACCATCCCTCCAGCCAGCGCCACCGTGCACGGCACTGACAAACGAGTCAAAATTCGCAGGTTCTCTGCCCAATTCCAATACTAACTCCCTGCACAGCCTCCCCTACGTGCCTCTCCTCCTCAGCTAGAGAGGTGGCCATGACCCTCTCACAGCCAAAGGATCCAGAAAACGTGAAGCAGCATTTTTGCTGGGCTTGGCTAACAAGGAGCGCGGTCACCTAAGGCCACTGGAGTCCCTTCTTCCAGAGCAAACTGGTCCCCAGCACATCCCGGGTACAATGGCACCAGCTCACCAGCCACGCTGGCAGCAGAATGCCCCAGTCTCTGCCTGTCCCACCTTCCCTCCCTAGCAGAGGACACGCAGACCCCCTTTCCCTTGAAGTCTGCAAACAGCGCTCTGGATTTAGCACATTTTGCCTCATTTTTGCCTCCCCCATTCCCCCACCAGCGGTTTGAAGTTTTCTCACCCTTTGCTGGCAGATGCCATGCAGAGAGACAAGCTCGCTGTCCTTGATCTGCTTTTCAGGGCTTCTATAAAGTAGGGCACCAGCATCAACCCAGCATCAGGTTTTTGATACATTGCTGGAGTAGCCAAAAATAATAACAGGCAGCTTCAGTCAATCTTTCCCTTCTCAAATCTGCAGCAGCAGCAGCACAGGGGTCCTTTGTGTGGCAGAGCACAAATACGGTGCCCGCCAGCCTGCGATGCTGGTCACCAGTGCAGAGCCATTCCGGCCTGCCAGCCGGGCTCCCCCGCGGCTCCCGAGCCCTGCACGTGGGTCCTCAGCACAGAGCTCTTGCCTTGTGGGCTCCCCTTCCCCAGAGCCTTCCGTGTTTTGCTCTCCGTATTTCCTTTAGCACCTTATCTCCGCGGCTGCTGCGAAATGCTAAGGTCAAGTTACAGTTTTACCAACCCTTTTATCTTCCTGGCAAGGCACGAAAACACAGAACCTGAACTTTGGAACGAGCCTTCGCACCTGCAGTGGGTGGAGAGCCGGGCAGACCCAAGCAGCGAGAGAGGGAGAATTCAGGTTCTCTCTGCAGCCCAGCACTGGAACAGTCTCTGCTGCACATTCAGACACTTTATTAGGATACTCTGGGAGGAAGTACTGAGCCCACCAAGCACGTGCTCTGGCCTGTGTTCCTGCAGGAGCCGGCTCTGCTGGGAACTGTGGCAGCTCCAGCTGACATAAGGACCCAGCATCGCTCCACTGCAGCTTCCACATGACAGCAACGACCAGCAGGACCCAGTGAAAGAGCTCTGTCTGCTGGGAACTGCCCAGTTGAATTCCCCCTGTCCCAAACCTGAAATTCCAGACAGTTGGTCTGTGCAGGACTGGGAAGTGAGCCAGGCATCAGGGGATGAAGTAACGTTTGACCTTGGAGCCTGTGGCACTGTCGTGCTGCACATTGATTCTCCTCACTCACCTCAGCAAATGACAGCTGTGTTTTCCCAGAGTGACATGGGGAGTGTCACTGTGCCCCTGTCCCATCGATCACTCTGAGGTTGGGCAGGTGTCTAAAACACACAAACTTGTTGGGATACAGGTCTGGAATGCACAGGCCACTCCTTGCCCTCTCCCTCTCCACGGCCTCTGGATTGAACACCCGTGTGTGGCTCAGGAGGTACAGACAGAAACTAAAACTCTGCAGACCAGGGCCTTGGGGCTGCTCTGTCCTCATCCCCATGGAGTGCCAGGCAGTGAAGGAGCCACATTCCACTGACTCAGTGTTCAAATACTGCTGCAGGGAGCATTTACTGCCACCAAGAAGAACCTGTACGTCGAAGTCTCAGCTCATTTTGTCCAAGCCAGGGTTTATCCAGCTTCCTTCCAGTGAGCTCGTAGCTCACTCTGCGTGTGCACAAAGTGTTGTTCCCCTGCAGACAGCTGTTCCCTCTGTTCAGCAGGTGACACCGAGGTGTGTGGCACAGTCAGAGCTCTGACTGCCCCTGCAGTGCTGGCACTGTCCCCAGGTACTGTATGTGACCTCCACCCCACCCCTTCTCCACACTTACACCTCCTGTTCCTGACGGGATCCCAGCACCAACCACCCTGCTCACTGCTCAAGAAATGGCATTTGTGGAAGGAAAGCCATTGTGCCTAGTCAGAGGGCAGGTAAACAGTACATTTTCATGGGTTATTACAGGAAGTTTTCCACTCCCAGTTATTATTTGTATTATTTATAGTCCTCTTTTCTTGGGTCACATTTTCTCCTCTGGTCCCAGCCAGGCCTGGCTGACTCTGTTCCTTTGGCTGGGCAGAGGATGGTCACAGCTTTGCCTCCAGCCCTCCAGGCAGCAGCCTTTCCACACTCCTGCCATGTTTACCTTTCAGAGCTATTAAACCCAGATATCTCTCACTTTTTATTGACTGTGAAGCCAGTGCTTTGTGCTTTATGACCACACTGTCTATCACTGGGAAACAAACAATTTCCTAACAATCTCAAGGAGTTAGCAGTGGAAGGGATTGTGATTATCCAGATCTACTCCAAATTTACAGTTAAAATCAAACAGCCGTTGATGTCATAAAAGCATTTTGTTTTATGAAGTTTGAACAATCCCATATTCCAGCACAATTAACATTACAATACATGGAGTAGCCCAGCTGATGGGCTGTTACTGGATTGCTGCTTCTTCCCCTGCTGTATTGACCCCCAAAGCTGAGCTGCAGTGATGGGGCAGAGTGGACTCAAGCACCCCTGGAAAATGGGGCACTGTTTCAAGAGTGTTTACACTGAAAGAATATTTCACTCTGCCTCCAGCCACCTTTCACAGCACCCAGAGAGTGCATCTGCCTGGCCAATTTCTCTTTCTGCTTATAATTAGCTTCACTTTTCTGCTCTCCTGGATAAGCACTAGACTTTCCTCTAGGTATGTAATCCCAATCCACAGGAAACCTGTCTTTACTGAGATGCCACTCATCTTTTCTGCAGGTTTTATTTAAAACAGAACATTGTTATTAGCAGCAGATTTTCCTAAACCTTTTTGTGAGGTCCCATTCCTGCAAACATCCAATATCATTCCGTGCGATTAGTCTCGCTTCAGAGACACCACTTAACATTCAACCACAATTTGAGCCAAGGCATTTGCAGGAGTCAAGTTTTGAATTTCAAATCTAAACTACAGAGGGGTACCAGTGGCGAATGACTTTGAGCCTGACAAACACAAATAGATGTTTTAGCATCTAAACTACATTTTCCTGTGATTTGTCCTTCTGTCTAACAGCACTGGCCTGTATAATGGCCTCAGTTTAATAGGGAAGAGCTGACTTTGGAGGCTGAATGATGTTCAACAAAATGATGTTCTTAAAAAGCAATATCCAAAGAATGCAAAATTTATAATCAGAATAAAATTGGGAAAATATTCTTTTGCTGCTGCTGAACTTTCCCTTAAAGAAACAAGAAGAAAAGCTCAAAGCATTTTAAAGTTTGTTTGTGTTTTTTTATCCATAGCTGGCACCAGGATATAAAGCTAATTTCTTCCAATTGCTATCTGCCTTTTAGCCAGATAGGTTTTAGTGTCTTCTAGGGATGGATATAAAGCACATCCTTCCCATGGGAACCTTTTTTTCAGATGGAATGAGAGGTTCACAGCGAGGAAGCCGGCGATTTTTCTACGGCCTTTTCTGGGAAGGACCCATTTGTTTCCCCTGGAGCAGTGCGAGGTACAGCTCTGCGCCAAACCCAGGTCAGCCCCAGGGACCCCGCTGGACCATCCTGGCTCTCACCATTCCAGACTCCATGAGCAGGGATTAAACTTGGCAGTACTGGGGTGCACTGCATCACTTCTCCAGCTCATTTTTTTAAGTGCAAGTATCATTACTGCATTCTCCATGCAATGCCAAGGGCTGCTACTTCCAGAGCTGATGTAAAAATTGTTATTAAAACTTACAAACTGTGAAAAACTCTTAAAAAAGTCCAAATCCTGGCACTGCCCTAAATTAAATTACAGCCAGGAGCTGCCAGGGGTACCTGGATAAGCACAGAGCCAAGCGTGCATGCAGTCCTTATCCACAGCCCACACCTGCTGCTCCCTCCCGCAAGTTTCACTAATGAACACAGCGTACAGCCCAGAGGATTTCAGATAAGGGAAAGGTCAGGGTGAAGACTCAGGACTGAAGAACAGATTGAGTGGGGTTCATAAATGAAAACCCCATTTTAAATCTAAAATTAATTTTTTCAATAAATTAGGGCAAGTGAGCTTTCCTCCAGCTCAGACAATGCAGCTTTCCCTGGATATGGACGCTGGCGGGAGGAGGAGGCACGTGTGCTCGGGAATCAATGCTAATACCCTCAAAAATTAATCTCTGAAAATTGCTTCAATGGAATAGAAACGATTTCATATAAATCTCTGTACAGCAAGAGCTGACAGAATATCACGGTGATACCTGGAGTAGGTACAGACTGAAAAAAACAGGCTTTGTCTTTTCCTAACACAGGGTTGCTGTGGCCACTCTGCCTTTGTGTGCCTCAGTTTCCCCGCCGTGGACGCAGGCTGGGGCATCAGGGAGTCTGTGAGAGCTGCCGGGGTCTGCTGAGAGCCAGCTGAGGTTACACAGGGGGGATTGTGGCTTCCCCAAGGTGGAAACTCTGGTTATTGCCCTGGCAATGAGAGCCGTGGCTGGGATTTCAGCTCGCAGCCAGGAGGGCTCTGGCCGGGAAGGGAGGCCGGGCGCGCACCGCAGCCACGGGGAGCGCGGTGCACTCGGAATGCGGCTGGGAATGCCAAAGTCTGTGCACGCCGGGCCTCCTGCTACCTGCAGGACAAAGCCAGCCACGGTGGCAACAAGCTTTGCAGATCTAAATCAGCCTCAGAAGAACAGAGTCAGCCTGGCTGAATAATGCATTAATTAAAAGAAGACAACGAGCAGCGTGGCAGCTTTGCTGCTGACAATTCACCCGGGGAGCTGCAGCCCTGCAGCCCCCCTTGGCTCCACCAGAGCTGTGCCCTGCTGAGCTTCCAGGGGGTCCTGTTGCTCCTGCCCCGAGCCCACACCTCTGCACAGATCCTGGGAAAGGGACCCAGAGCCTGGCTGCCAGCAAAAGGAGAAGGAGCTGCAGAGCCATTCCTGTAACTGCAGGACGCTCCAGACCCAGTAAATCATCCTGACCAGAAACACTTTTTACCATCTTCTGGAGGGGACGTGCAGCTTCCTGAACGAGTTCTCCACGTGGATATCTCCACCCTCATCTTCTAAACAAGGGAGCCCGAGGGGAGCTTGACCTAAAGCTTCACCCTGTGGAAGGGAATGGAGGCAGGAGCAGGGGCAGGTGCGAGCCTCAGTTCAGGAGCTGAACAGTAGAAGCAACTTCCTTTTGTAACCAAGCTATTTTAAATCAATCTAGTTAGACAGATGCAAAGCACTGACACAGATGCACTGAAACTGGGTTTGATCCTTGCCTGAACAGGATTAACTTGCCTCAGTTATTAACTAAATTAAACCCAGCTCATCATCATTGCAAAAATGACTGTATTTTACACTCACGGTTGTGCGGAATTTTTGTAGACAGAACCTGGAAGGATTTTCCTTTGTGACAGGTCACCACAGAGCTCCCCACAACCCAGCCCAGCCTCAGTTAACTCCCTGAGGTAGACCTGTGCCTGTCTCACCTGCAATTTTACTCCATTCTTAATGTCTAAAACCTACATTTTAGGCCATTAGCCTGTACTGATCACAGGAAGAGTTAAAACTGCTCAGACACTCTTAAGAGCCTGAGTTGATGTAAAGTAGATTAAGTTAAAATAAACAGAGTTGCACAGACACCTTTTTTTCTGCTGGGGTTCACTCCTTACTCACAGTCCTGGCTCTGCCTTTTCCGCTCACCACCACTGGCATTGCTGTGCAGTTCCCAACTCTTCAGGGTTGAATCCGCAGAGCAGAGCCCAAAAATTCTATTTTACTTTCTTCTGAGAAAATGCAAAATGTTTGGATCTGGTTTAGATTTTGTTCTTGTATTTAATGTCTCAAAACACCAATTTCCACAAATATTTTTTCTTCCTCTGATGGAATATAAAACCATCATCCAAGTGGGAGGAGCTGACAATCCCCTCTGCCCTGCTGCCCATCCACTGAACTGCTGCTATGCCACTGCACTAAACCACTTTTTCTTATCCTGACAGATGCTAAGCTTAGGTCAAATCCCTGGGAATACGCGGGGCCAGCGTATGTTCTCATAAACAGAACTGCAATCTGCTCCTGAGCTGATGAGGCTGCCCTGGATTTACACCACGGCTGGAAGCGATGTACAGCTCCGTGGTGGAGCCCGCCCACAACTCCCAAATGCCGTGGCCAGCAAGGAAGCCAGAGAGGGGAATGGGGGGTGCTGGCCCGGGTGGGCAGCGGGCAGGCAGAGCCCGGGAATGTCCCAGCCCAGAGCCGGGGATGAGCATGCCCCACCTCCCTCTGGTGACAGGGGCTGCTCCTCCTGTCCCTGCCAGGCCCCAGGAGAGGGCCTGGCTGCCTTTATGTACCATTCCAGGGCACCAAAACTGAAAGCGCCAGGTGAGTTTCCAAATGAGCAACTGTGCTTTAAACACAGCGAAAAAGCAAAGTCCATCCTGCTGCAACCACTCCCAGCTGCTTCCCACTCCATCACAAACAGGAGCCCCAAGCCTCTGATGTCACCATCCTGCACGAGCAGCATTAAAACCTAAAATGGTTTCATGAAACAACTGGAGCTGTTTGAAAAGGACATTCCATGTGGCCCTGGACTGTACTGTCCTCTCCAGGATGGGACCCCCAGCCATCTCCTGATGGCCCTGTCACAGGGTGGGAAGCAGAGCAGGATTCAGCTGGGAGGACACAGGCACAGCTGAACGCCAGTGATTCAGCTGAAGCTCCCAAAACAATTCAGGTGAAAGAGGAGCTCATTTCAGCAAGAGCTGTGCCACCTACCCACCCAGGAGCCCATCACTGCCCCACAGATGGGTGTCCCCTGCCCAGGCTGCTGCCCAGGGGTACGTGGGGCTGCACCCCATGCAGAGGTGTGGGGTACCCATGTTGTACCCCAGCCAGAGGCCACGTGGGGCTGCCAGGGGGGAATAGCCCCGGGGCACCTCATCTAGTGCCACTTCTGGAGTGCTCCTCAGAAGAAGCAGTTCTGGCCATCCCTGCCCATTTGGTTTGGAAGTGTGAGGCACAAAGCTGCATTTCCTGTTGCCAGCCCCGGTACCCCTGCTCTGCCCGCGCCGTGTTTGCGGCTCCCTGACTCCAGCCCCCAGCCCAGGCCAAGGCTGCCAGCTCCGGACCCCAGACACACGGCCACAGCCACAGCGGGGAATGGGCTCCTGGAGCCCATCCCGTGCCGTGTGATTCACCTGGGCCCTGCCAGGGCTGGCTCTCCACGAGGACATCAGCAGCCTGTCAGCAGCAGTTTCAGGAACGACCCTGGCTCCTGGTGGGTAACCGAGCACGGGCTGCGGCTGAGTCCCTGCACAGCCTCCAGTCCTGTCTCTGTTACAGGGCACGGGGGCGACAGCTCAGGCTGCTGGGCTCAGAGCTGGGACAGGGACAGGGACAGGGACAGGGACAGGGACAGGCCTGGCACGGCGCAGACTTCTGAGAAATTAAAACAACTGCCAAGTGAGAAAAATGTTCCATGATTTCTTCACTTCTTTGGACATTGAGGAAAGCACAAGAGATGAGGATCTGGCTGATGTGAGGAGAAAGCAGGAATCTTCCCTGAGATGAGGGATGGGTTAAATGCTCTGTGCTCTCCAACCTACAGCTCTTGCAAAATCCAGATGCACCAGCAGCTGCCACACAGAATATAGAGAATTTGGGAAAAGCTGCCAAGTGCCTTGTCTGTTAAGTGCCTACAACACTCACATCCATGTTACAAATGATGGGATGATAACTTAAGACTTTTTGCTTATGGATTTTTTTTGTTTGTTTAGCTTTGGTTTTTTATAAAGAGATTAGAGCTGGAGGAATGTGTTAGCCCAGTCTATGGGCAAAAATCAGTTTTAGTTCTGGGAACTGCAGGGATGCAGCAAAGGACTGAATGTTAAATCAAAGTCTGAACACTGTGGTTCGGGAGGAATAAACGCCGCCCCCCACATTAGGTTGATGTGCAATTCCTGAGTACAGTCTTGGCCTGCCTCTGACATGTGGCTTCCCTTATTCCATCCCTTAAACACTTTATTACCTTATGCACTTTGAGAAACAAAACTTTTTAATTCCTTTGCCTACAGAATGTGAAAGCAACGTCTTCCTAAATGCAGTGAGATCCCAAGTGGAGCCAGGAAGCCACTTGAGTTGTGCACCATAAACACTTCCACGATGTGAATTAATAAGTCTCTCTGAGGATTGGGAAGTGTGCCACATGCAGCATTTCTGAGTCCACAGCCCTTTTATCTAAGTTGTTTTTTTCCTTTATCCTTGTCTCCCTCCATGACAGTTTGGAGATTTTTGGCATCCAAACTGCAGCCTGGCTTGTCAAGCTAAACATCAACCGAGCCTTTATATGTACGTGAGAAATGAGAATAGAGACAAAAATAGTTATTAACTCTGCTTTCAGAATACTGAACAAGCACAATGGCTGTGTGCCAGCGAAGGCAGGGTTTGGAGCAGTTCTGATCCACATCTGTTTAACAGTGTCCAGCACTGCCAGCTCCAGAGGAGCGGCTCCTGGGGCCGGGTGGGAGATTTCCCCTCTCCGCACGGCTCTGTCACCCCGATGGTGCCGTGCTGGGGCAGTGGCCACATCGGCAGGTAGCAAGGGGCAAGTTTTAAGTAGAAGACTTGGTGCTGCTGCCCCGTCTGCACCCCGGGAGGAGAGGAGGCTGCTCCTGGAGCACATCAGTGGGTTCGGCTCCTGCCGGGAGCGCTCCAGGCGCTGGGATGGCTCCGTGGTGCAGATCCAAGCACGGTATGTGGGGACAGTGGGGAGTCACCTCCCAGTCCACCTTGTGACACTGGCATGGGTCCTCTCGGAGCCCTCAGCATTCCAAGTGGGAGCCACGTCCATCCCTTGGCTCTCAGAGGCCGGAGTGCCTGCAGGGTCTCTGCTTCCAGCACAGTGACGTTCCTTCCCTCAATCACATCCGCACAAACTGTTTCTCGGAGACCATCCCAGCTTGCTGCAAACACCAAAACAAGTTTGGAAACACTGGGAACACTGGACTCCATTAAAAAGAGGCGATCCACGCCAAGGCGGAGAGAACAGGAATGTGACCCAGCGGGACAGCCTTGGCTTGCAAATGGCTCGTGGACAAAGCTCGCTCTCTCTCCCTTGCTTTTCACTATTGCCAAGCAGTGCCTCGCTCCCTTTATTCTGGCAAGTGGCTTAGGTAAAATGTACAAGAATTTCTCTCCATGGAGGGAATTTTAGAGGAGAAAATGGAAAACGGTGCTGGGTGACCAGCTGGAGTTCAGCAAGGTGTTGGAGCAAAGTCCTGCAAGGCTATTATGGATGGCAGAACACCCACCCCAGGACTGCAGGGTGCTGCAATACCTGTGCCACACTTTGAAGGAATTTTAATTATAAATAGGAATAATAGGCATGGCCCAGATCCTCACTCACTGCCTGGTGTCTTCCCCACACTTTGAAAAAAAGCCACTAAAATCAGAGACGTTCAGCTCCCTGTTTCAAGACTGCTAAAAACTCCAGCTCCTTTAGTAATTACTATAAAATACTTTCAGGCAGTTTTTAAAGGCATTAGTGAGATAAAATGAAGGAAAGAAATACTGCTGTTAAAGGTATGTTAACCATTCGCCTTATCGTCCAGCCACTTTATTTTAATGAGGTTTGTTTTACTTCTGGTGTTTGCTTTGTCACTCAGTGCAAGTCTCTGAGTATTTCTGGGTGAGATAAATGACTCTGGGGCAGGTGGGGCTGGCAGTGCTATGGGCTGGTGGATGCCAGCCAGGCTGGGCACGCTGGAAACGCAGTTGTCACTCATGCCCTGTGTCACAGTGGGCAAGCAAAGCCTCTGCTTCCATCGCAGCCCAGCTCTGAGGGCTGCAGATCAGAGTGTTCGGAGAGAGCCTCACGCCGATCCCGCGAGTGGGAACGCAGCTCCAGGAGCTTTATTTATGGTGGTATTAAATATGCAACAATCATTCCCCAACATCAGAGTAATAAACATCACTGCTCCATCTGATCCGGAATCAGCAAGCATGCTTCTCACATTCACAGGGAGAGACAAAATGCTAAATTATTTATGCTTTGACTATGAACAAATATAGAGAAATAAGTGAGTTTGGTACAATGCAGCAGAGCAGATTCAGGGCACGTTATTGTACATCCTTCAATCAAAACAGACTCTTTCATTACTCTAAACAATTGTTTCTCCTCCAAAAAAAGTGGGTTAAGGAAGTCTAATTAAGGGATAAGCAGAATAATTTTGGGTAAGTTTTTCAGATCTGACTACCCAGGTACAACCATCGCCCCTCTCAATCCTTGAGTGTTAACTGGGATACAGCACCAGCCACAGCAATTCCATAGGAAAGCAAGGGCTGACTGACTTCCCAGGACGTGGGTTTTCATTGTACCTGCACAGGTCTCTCTCTGTTTTATTCAACGCTGCCCTGCCCAAACAGACGGTTGGAAACACCAGCATATTAATGAACCCATTTATGATCATTAGAGCTATTAACCAAGGAGGGCTGTGAAGTTTCGGGGCTGTTGTGCAAACCTGGGGAGCTCAGAACCCACCACAGCCTCTCCCTCATTCCCAGCCCCTCACTCCCTCTGTGGGAAGAAGAGGAGTTCTCTGAATGTGGAGTGTGTGGCTGTGCTGAGCCTCAGCCCTGCCACAGACAGATTTTAAATGTCCCAGGAAGCTCTGTCATGAAATGAATGAAAGGAGGATACTCCAGAGCGGCACAGACACCTTCCTGCTTTCCATATAAATGCAGGATCACTGTTACACCTTCCACTGCCCTGAGACCTGCGGCCAGAATTAGCTGATGTTTGCCATGCCCCGCTGACATTTCAAGCTTGGCAGGAATAAAAATCCACAGAGAAAGTGGTGCAACTGCAGGAGGAATGACAAGAATTCTGGGACAGGAATGCCCTCAGAGCCTGATTTTCAGCAGCCACATCAAGCCCTCTGCTACCCACATGTGTGTGCATGTGATAGGGAAGGGGATGAGATGGGAAAGAGGGGATGAGAGCTGTCCTTCAATTTCTCAACAGTTTCTTAACTTAAATCCTTCATTCTGAGCATAAGTACTAAATCAGGCTCAAGGAAGGAAAAACTTAATTAATCAGAGGTAGCCAAGTTCAAAGTGCGCCTGGGGTCGGCTTTATTACTATCCCTCACTTTGGAGGTACAGGGTTTATGGATAATCCCTGTCTGCTGCAGAATGACAACTGTGTGGTGCCGAGTATTATTTCCTGGCAGTAACTAAATTTGAAGGTCTCCTTTCCTTCCACTCATCTTTTTAAAGTTTAATATTGTCACTGAAATATAACTGAGGGCCATATATAGCACAAGGGTTTAAAATACCGTGCCCAGCCTGGTGACACCTGGTTCCAGACTCCCCTCCCCAAGGCTTTTGATCCCAGTGAAACTGGGAATTCCTGGAGATGAGCAAGGGCTGCGTGGTGCCCTGAGGTAACAGGCCAAGCAAGCCCTCTATCATCTGCTTACTGAGTGCCTCCACATCCATAACTCTGCCGCTCAATCCAGGGACCTGTAAAATCATCATAAAAACCACTTGATTATCTCCATAACAAACACTTGATTTTCTCCATGGATAGAATCACTCAGGAATTTAACCAATACCAACAGCCATCCATTACCTGATTAAACACCAGCAGTGATAACACCATCAAAAGCAGAATCAGGTGTTTGTGGAGCACTCCCTTGGCAGAACCAGTCTGCAGAGCTGCCCACACGCTCTGCACCAGCCCACGGACTGAGGGATCTGATCCCTTCCACTGAGCTGCCTCATGTTCCCTGCCCACAGTGCTGGCAGCCAGCAGCCAGACATTTCCCTTGGGCACGGAACAGCCCCAGTTCCTGTGCTTGGAGCAGGGAGCACAGGGGTTCTGTGCCCAGCAGCCCATTCCCCCCATCAGGGAAGGAGGATTCTCCCACAACACACTCAGAACTGGTTTTTTCCTTATTCCCAACCAGCTGGCAGCAGGCTGGGGGAATTACTTCTTCAGACCTGGCTATGTTTGGGTATGGATCATCCATTCAGATTTGCAGTGTTTTGTCCAGGCTGAATGCTGGGGCAGCAGCCAGGCTGGGAATGCCCATGGGATTGAGCAGAGTCTCCATTCGAGAGGAGTGCAGGGATGTCACCTGCTGGGTCACACCCAGCTCGGTGCTGGAGTGTTGTGACACTACTGGGCCAGTCTGCAGGGAAGGGCTCAGGGACACGAGGACTGTACCCACTCCAGAGTGAGTATGAGAGGCACGAGGGCTGTCCAAGCTGCAGGGCAGCACGGCGGGAACAAGAGGCTCAAACTGGCTGTGAACAGGTTCAAGCTTGGAAATCAGGAGAGGGCTTTTAACCACGAGAGAAGTGAAATCCGAGATTAGCTTTCCAGAAGGAGGGAGAACAGGGAACAAAACCTCAGTGATGCCGAGATGGAGAAAATACGGTTATGAAGGATATTCTAAAACATGGTCATTGGGAACAGAGCAGGTCTGGATGTGCCGAACAAAAGGTTCCCTTCTGGTCACATGGAAAACGTCCCAGCTGCTCTAATGATTCCCTAAGAGTCTAATAACTTCTTTGGCACGTGCAGAGATGCACAGCCAGTTCTTCCCGAGCTCTGGTGAAGGAGGGCAAGTGCAGGCAGAGGTACCCAGCCCAGCTGCTCCCAGCTCCCACAGCAGCCCCCGCCTGGGGCATGGATCAGGACGTCCCGGGGGGCTGCGGTCATTCCCTCTGAGGCTCCGTCAGCCCCTCCCTGTCCCAAAACCAGGAATGTTCATACTGGACAGAGAGCCCCATTCCCATCAGCCCCACCAGGAGCAGTGGGATGGAAGGAGCTGGCTGGGCCCTGGCCAGGACTGGGCAGGTGCAGGAGCTCCCCAAGGGCTCCCTCAGTGCTCTGAGGTTGGTCCTGTGCCAGAGACCAGCAACTTCCAGGGAAGCATTTGTTGGGCCTGGGATGGGGAGTTCTACCCCATGCCTAAATAGTAAAGCCAGCATTTAGTTCCTTCATCTCCACACGAAGTATCTCATTTCAATTTAATTTCACAGTTGTAATGGATTTTTCAAAAATATTCAAGAACATATTTACTTTCCAACATCTTATTTCCTTTCACATTTGAAAAAACTTTCTATCTAATCCCTCAAGTCATCCTACAGTCTGAATAATTTCAGGTTTTTAATCAATAGCTGTCAGACTTGTCAAATTACTTTAGGGACCACAAAGCAATTTTTAAACATTCATAAACCCTCGTAGAACAGTTAAGTGCACTGAATTTTAAAAGAAAGAGGAACTGAATAACACTGATCAAATAGGATTATATTCTAGCAAATTATAAATTAGTTTTTTTATGAATCTTCTCACAGCTACTTATCTAGTGTCAGGCTTCTTCTGCTGCAGGAAGAAGTGACTGTTCACCTCTAGAGAAAGAAGCCTTTTCTCTCCTGCCTCCAAGCCTCCTTAGCAGGAGCAGGGTGCAACGCCTTTTCTGTTGTCCTTTTTAAAAGCAACATCATTACCCAGCCAGCTACCCTGGGGTTCTCTCCATCATCCTGCTGCCTGGGCCAGAGATGGCCAAGCTGCTGCTCTGAAGCTCTGCAAATGCATCTTGGCTCCTGGCATCCTTCCCAACACAGTCTTTGCTTCCCAGTGTGCTTCTGGCACATGCATCTGTCTGACATGTCAGTCTAGAAATGAGGGTCGCCAAAAGTTCTCAATGTATTGGACATCTGTACCAAACCACAGCTTGAACCTTTTATGGGGCTGATTTTCCATATTGCATTAAGTCAAACTCCGAGGTGACTCTGGGAGCCTGTGCTGCTGTTGCCTGTTCTGTGCTTGTTCTGGGAGGAGAGATCAGGAACATCTGAAGAAGTCAAGCATGTTTCTCCAGAAATGACTTTACACACCACAGTCCCACGTCACCATCGCAGCGGCTTTCTTAAATTTGAGGGATGTGGCCTGAATAGGGAGGAAGAAAGGGAGCTTCATAGCTACACTGAGAATGCTGGAAGTCTTCCAGGAAAAAGTACAGCTCAGATCAAAGAGGAGCTGAAGGATGATGAGAAGAAAGGAACGTTTGGTGAGAAGAAAGGAACGCTTGACTGGCCACGTTTGGCTGGCCACATGCAAACGAACAAGCCCGAACCCTCTGTCCTCCTCCTTCCAGCTGAAGTGACTCCTCTGCTGCCTCAGAACCTCCCCAGACACACCTGCCCTGCTCCTGCCCCCCGGGAGGCGGTGTCACCCCGTGGCAGCAGCCCTGTTTCAATGGGAAGAGCTGGGCACCAGCTCAGAGCCGGGAGCCCTGTCTGTGGCACTGGATCCACCACGACACCAGGGACGTTCCCGTCCCGTGGCTGCTGAACGCAGGAAGGGGCAGGACGGTGTTTTCCTGGGGAAGAGCTGTCGACAGGAGGGATCACTGCTCAGGGAGGGCTGTGGGAGCAGGACACAGGCAGGACACGGGGGGAGGCCGAGGTGCTGGGATCTCGCACTCTGCTGCTGCTTCACGTCCAGTACAGAGAGAGCCAAGAACCAGGGCCCAGGCCTCCAAAGCCCCCCTCTGGAATGCTTTACCTTATCCTGTGCCTCGTTTCAGCACTGTCTGTCTCTCTGCCCTTTCCCAGTGCTCCTCACACGCAGATTTGTGGCTGATCAGCACTGTCAGCCCTGTTGCCACCCCCTGCTGCCGAGTGAGCATTAAACACGCCCCGGCTCCCTGCATCTGCTGCAGATGCCCTATGCCAGAGATGTGCAATTTTGTCTGCAAAGCCCCTAAATACCAAACAATGGCTGCTTTTTAGCCTCCACACTGGTTTCTGGTTTCCAGAAGGACTCGTGCTGTTGCCATCTCCATCAGCTCAGCACTGACAGCAACAGGGGAGCCCCGTCCTTCCGTGGTGTGGCTGCAGCCGCCCGCCCGCAGCTGCTGCCGCCCGCCCAGGCACAACTGCCCCGGAGCCGGATATCAGCAAACACAGATTTTTGATACCCAGCTGACCTAGTTTTGACAATGGTTCGATGTCTAAACCGTTGCTCTGGGAGCTGAACCCGTCCTGGCTTTGGGAAGCCTCGTTCCTGGAGCCCAGGTGGCCAACATCTGCCCCAGCTGCTTCCTCAGCCTTCAGCCAGGGCCTGGGGCTCATTAACGCCAACAGCTCCGAGGAGCTGGGAAAGGGGACTGCAGGAACTGCTTGCGAGTTCAACTCAGCCACAAATGTGGGATGTCTGACTGACTCACCGTTGCTTTTTTTTGTAGTTCAAGTTGAAGATGCAAAATTTTTTCTCAATGAGAACATCCCGGCAAGTTCTGAGGTTTTTGAGGCTTGCTTTGCTTTTTTTAGTGAGGTGCTTAGTGGGTCTGACAAGCTTGACATCACAGACATCAAAAATGTGTTATTCTCATTCAGTTTTCTCTATATTTAGCTTCTTTCCCTGTGTTTAGTTTGTTTCCCTGTATTTAGCTTGTTTTCCTGTATTTAGCTTATTGCTGTTTGCCCAGTGGAGCACAAAACCAAACACACCTCATTGTTAGCACTGTGCTAACACACAGCAGCTCAGACAAACACACGTGCAATTACAGGTGTTTTGTGTTCCAGGCCAGAACAATTTGCTCTCAAGATCTAAAACACCAGTAAAGAAGGATAAATCTAAATAAACAGGAGCAGGACACTGAGCAGATGAGTTCAGCGTAAATGATGGAGCAAACTTTTCCTTTCAGCTGAAATGATTAATCCCCCTGAATTACACTTGATAAGGATTCAAGCATGTCATTACTTTGCATTAGTAATAATAATAACAACAATAATAAAATCAAGTACTTTTTGTTGTGAGATACCCTGATCGGGGATTTGTTAAAGAACATTGAATTACAGGGCTATTTCATTATATGTAAAAATTAAACTGAAGACAAGAGGCTTTGATTTGTGGAGGAAAAAGTAACAGGGAAAAAGAGGCACTTACAGGATCTAAAAGGAGAGAAACACCCTAAAAGAAGCACTGAAGAACAAATTCTCGTGGTCAGAGAGAGAAACCTGCCTGGGACCCCCGAGGACAAAAAGCTGAGAGAAGCCAACTGAACAGAATACAACCAGACAAGGGGGAAAAGCTCCAGAAACTGAGTAAGAAAGTTGAAACAATTACTTCAAAAATGAATTTTAAGTTGGCTACAGTGTCCTCACTCTGTTTCAGCATCAGCTGGGTGCATTTCCTTCCCCACAGGGCAACCCAGAGGCAGCAGGGAGGGGAGGCGGGAGCTGCCCTTGCCACCACCCCTGTGTCCCGGTTTCCCCACTGCTCCTGGGTCTGCCCTCCTGCACCCTCACTGCAGCTCCTGGAGTATGTTTGTTTTCCAACAGCTTGTCCTTATCTGTATTTGTGGAAGCATTTCACAAACTCCATCAGTGCCTCAGGGAGCTGTGCCTTGGTCTAAATGGACTGGGAGCTGGGAATGACTCAGGAACTGGCTGGAATGGTTCAGCCTCTACATGTGGAGGGGTGGGAGCTGATCCAAGGAGGGTGGAAAGAGAAAAATGATCAAACAGAAAAGCTTGGATCTTCTGAATACATCGGGTTTCTCTTAAGCCAGGCTGTATCTCCCCTTTCCAGAACATCTCCCTCACACCTGCCAATGTGCTTTTTAACTTTTAAAATAGTTGGTGCCGCTTCCAAAATGTGTCTGCAACACTTCCAAAAGTGATAGTTTCCCTAATAAGAAAAAGAAAGTCCCTCCTGAACGAATGCTATCATTAATAACCCTTTACTGTCATGCTGGCCTCCTGTTATCCCTAAAATCCCCAAGAGCCATTCAGTCTGTACCTGCTGGCTCCAGGTGCCTCTCGGAGCCCAGCTGTGGGACTGGGACTAAATGGACTCCCCACCCAGCAGGGCTGCTGCGAGCACTGGTGGTAATGGACAGAAACACCTCCTGCTTTCAGATCCCTGAGTGCTTTTCACAGCTGAGTAACTCCAGTCACCAGCCAGGCCACAGCTGCGGCGGGAGAGAAGACGGAGGAAACGCCGCGCGCCTCCGAAAAGTCCCGTGCTTGTCACTGTCTGTAACAGGACGCTCTGAACACAGATCGGCTGCCAACAGAGAAAAATTAAGACCCATTTTTAAACTCCACTGAAATGCTCAATGCTGCAGGAAGATCTCCAGGCAGAAAAGTGGAGGAAATGCCCCATAAAGTGGTACATACGTGGTCAGTGCTGCCGAGGAGAGCATTCCGGCACGGCGTGTGAGTGGCACTGGGACAGGGCTTGCAAGTCCCCACAGCACGTGAGTTATCCTGTACCACACTTCATTCCTCTCACTAAAACAACAAACCTGCTTTAGGAACACAGTTCCATAGAAATACTGGGAGATCTGGCCTTCATACACAGGCTTATAATTAACACCAACTTCAGTGTCCATGTGAGCAAAGAGGTCTCTGGGGTCCCGGTCAGGGGATGATTCTGTTTAAGGCCCGGACTGATGGTGTGGTACAGCTGTGCAGAGGGGGCTCAGGGCTCCAAGAGTTTGGTTCTAAAGCACTTTTAGGGGATCTTCCCACAGCACAGAGGGCACTCACAGGGCTCCTGGTGATCCATGAGGCTGCCAGGACAGAGTAAGGACTGGAGTATCTTTTCCAACCAGCTCCTGACTAAGCAGGAGGAAGAAGCAGAGATGGAAAATACCCTGAGGTTATAAAATGGTATTTAAAAAAAAAAAGTTCAATTGAGAAATTATTCCTGGGATTTGATTTGCTGCCATTCCCACTGGCATTTCTGGGAAATTTTCTTTTTATAAATAAAATATATTTTAAAGTAAAATGTCTTGCTTCTAGGTTTTCTGGTGCAACCTAGTGAAGAACACTGCATAATATCTCTGTAGAAAATAAAGCTCAATTATCTAATAGGCCTTGGATCTGTGCTGCAATTGTAGCAACAGGGTGGGTGCCCCGAGCAACAGGAACTGTGCAAATATAGAAAGCGAACAAAACCACAGAGATTCACCGTTTCAAATAAAAACTGCTCCAGTCATCCAGTCACTCAGTTCTGCCATCTGTGACATGGAGTATGGTCTGCAGCTGCTGCCTTGACGAGAGCCTAGAATCAGACAATGCCAGAATGGTTTGGGTTGGAAGGGACCTTAAAGCTCATCCAGTGCCACCCCTGCCACGGGCAGGGACACCTTCCACTGTCCCAGGCTGCTCCAAGCCCCATCCAACCAGGCCTTGGACACTTCCAGGGATGGGGCAGCCACAGCTGCTCTGGGCACTCTGTGCCAGGGCCCCTCCCTCACAGGGAGAGATTTCTTCTGTATTTCACTTTGAGCCAATTACTCCTTATCCTGTGACTACCCTTTCTGATAAAGAGTCCCTCTCTGATGTTAGGAGGACTTATACAAGAGTAATTAGAAAATATTATCTCTATGTGTTAGATGTTCCTGTTCCAAGAGCCTTTTCCTGTAAGCTGCTGGGAGGCCCGGCCGGCTTTGTGGCCTCTGGCAAGATTCTTCTCTGTCCTTTCACTCCTGTTCCCAGCCCAGTATCCCAGAACAAGCTCCATCTCACACGGGATCCTGCCTCCAGCAGGAAGGCAATCTTGTTAACAGAGGGAAAATACAGTTCCTGACCTGTCAAGGCAGGCAGGCAGAGCCCTGAAACTTTTGATTTATTCTTCTTGCTGATGCTGGTTGCTTAGCTACAAATATTCTCAATGCTCATAAAAGCCTCTCTCCATTAGTCCTCACCGCAAGGTTTTAAGTCTGGCCACAGTTTATTTTTCTTGAAACCTAGGTGATGAAATTTCATGTTGCTGTTCCATCTGAGACGGAGAATGCCCTGTTCCCTGTCCAGAGCCCGACAACTGCCGTTAGCACGAGCAGGAGCAGAGGAGATGTCACCCTCCAGCACCGAAGATGGGCAACAGAGCCCGGCTCTGATGCAAGAGCACTCTTAAAAAAGGAAACACAAAGGGAAAAAAAAAGTAAGAGCCAAGCCTGATGAACCAAACCGAGCCTGCAGCTCAACCAGAGCTGCTGGCAGCTCGTCCCGTGGAGCTCGTCCGAGGCAATGCCTTGCAATGTGACGGGTCTGCTCGGCATCTGCTCACAGGCGACGTGCGGAGCCCGAGGCTCCCGGGGTAAACCATCCGTGGGCAAATCAGACTGGATGGGATCAGCTGGTACAAGTCTGGCATAGCAAGGGCAAAACATCCCCAACGCATGACGCCGTCCCCCACAGAGCTGCCTCTCCCCAGCCCCTGACGTGTGTCCCTCACCGCCTGCGGAGCGTGTGGCTGCCACCGACAGCTCTCCCAGGCGGCTGGAAGGTGGGAGCCTTTCTTAATCTGAGGAGCACCAGCTCCATCTCCCACCCTGCACTGCCTCTGTGTGAGGGACAGGAAAAGGCCATCAACAGGTGACATGAGTCACTGGGAAATGATGGTCTGGTCTCAGGCAGGGAGAAATAAAATTACTGTGAAAACAATCACCTCGCGGAGCTGCCCGGCGGAGAACAAAGGAAGCGGGTCTGGGTAGGAACCCGGGGACAATGGTGGCACCAGCTGTGGGGACAGGGCAGGCAGCAGAACTCAAAAGTGGGCTTTTTCCTGCCTGCTGAAATCAGAGAACAATGAGCAAAACCTCCGTGGTAGGAAAGGGAAGCAGCTTAGCAGGAACACACAGCTCTGGCACCCAAGTGCTTCTAGTAGACCAGCAGTACCAGCTCCTCCCAGCCCAAACTGGAATTCTGTGATCCCAAAATTACTGGACAGGAAGGAACAGACAAGCACAGAGAACTGTGAGTGCTGTCACATTGTGATGACTAAAAGCTGGAACACTTGAACAGTGAAAAGCAGCACCCTTTGGGCTCACAGTGCCTCGTGTTCGGTGAGCAGGTAACAGACGAATGCACTGGGAGCCAAGGGTCTCTTTATCAAACTAATTTTTTAACAAACAACCTTGCAATGACGCCAAGAGAGAGCAGAAAGCTCCCAGTCAGCACTGCACTACAATCAGCGATTAATTTGTTGCCTGACGCTTTGCTTGCTGCCCATGACAGAGCTCATAAATCCTCATTTTTATTGATGTCCTGGCCGAGGGGCCACGCTGGAAGAGGCTGGCTTGGGCTGCAGGTGTCCTGGGCAATCACCTTGCAGGATATGACAAACTGCTAGGAGGCTTTGGTAAAGCCTTTTAATCATTCTATCAGTCTAATTCTTGTTTTTATTGTCTTTGCTGTAAATTTATGGCAGCAGCTCAATTTGCATGCTGCTCTTTCTGGGAAATGGAGTGTGAGACCCTCCCACGGCAGCAGGGCAGAGGCTGTCACCTCTCAGTGCCACAGCCCCAGCAAAACACAGAGCATCTCCAGTGCCACCTGCAAGGTCCCAGTCAGGCCCAGTGAAACTGGGGCTGTTCTCCCCTCCCATTCCTGGGTGCTGGTGTTACCGCAGTGGAAGGGATGACATGAAGAAAAACTGCCTGTTTAAAAAAAGACAGAAATTTCCTATATGGTGAAGAGGTGGAGAAAGGAACCAGTGCTGGGGGAAGGGAGACTCTAGTGGAACAAGTTTTCAGCCATCAATGTCTGCTGGACAAGTCTTTAAAAGTATTGAAGTCTGGATCTTAACAAGTCTTAAAATCTGGGTCTCCAGCACCTAAAATTGCATCTGAACTGAAAAGTGCCTTTACATGTTGGTATGCCAGGTGATACAACTCCAGGTTCTTTGAATATCTCCTCTCAACACAAGTGACAATTGTATCTTATTAAATCTGTCATCAAATTGCAGGTCTCTGAAACGTTGCAAGTCAGAGAGAAGCAAAGCAGGGGCGTTTCTGTACAATACCCAGTGGAGCTGAGGGAGCCTTTTACATAAGAAAAGTGTTATTTCTGCCACTTTGAGCAGAAGGAAACTCAGGGAATTACTGAGTGCTTTCTCATCCCACTCACTATCTTCCCAGCTTCCCCAGAGCACTCCCTGGGGCCACGACAGCCTGGCAAGGGGCTGTGACACAGCACCAGGCTCGGGGCTGTGGCTCGGGCTGGGGCAAGTGGAGCTCCACGCACAGGGGTCACCGCAGGGAACGGAGACGTCTCCTGAGGAACTGGGGCTCCCCTTGGTCTCCAGCTCTGCCCTCCGCCCGCTCCGCTCACATCTCCCTGCGCCAATATTGGCACTAACAAGGCCACAGGAGGCAGCTCAGCCTCCCCAGAGCCTCTGCTATCTTCACAAGCCCCGCGGCAGCTCTCTCCTCCCCGGCTCCGGTCCTGCCCAGGGACACTTCCTGCTAACTGCTGTGCAGTGGGACGGGAGATGGTGCCAGGAGGTGCAAACAATCTGGAAGGTCACACGTGCTGCTGGCTGGGCCTCTCCAAGGATCACCCAGACCCAACCCTGCTTCACCAGTGCTGCTCAAAAGGACTGAAGTCATGGCTGGGAATCAAGAGGAGTCCTATCAGCTTACTTCTGAGCATTAACACAACCATTAATTACCATTTGCTCATCAAGCTACAGCTTAATGAGAACCAATAGAGACGGGGCCATGACCTTTCCTCCCTCCCTGCACACTCCTCTCCTTACACCCGTCCTCCGAGCCTGGTCCTGCCTGGGGCAGATGCTCAGTGTCACTACTGGGTAAACTCATCAGCTGTGACCAGCTCACAAATCTGAATGAGGCTTAATGCAAGAATTCCCTGCTTTTGTTATATTTAGGTGTTCCTAGCTGTAGCTGTCACAGAATCCCAGAATGGTTTGGGTTGGAAGGGACCTTGAAGTTCATGTGGTTCCAACCCCCTGACGTGGGCAGGGAACCTTCCACTAGACCAGGCTGCTCATGTAATTATAAATATGCTTTGTTTTCAAGCTGTGCTGTGATTATTATTTCCTGTATTTATTGGCCAGTGCATGGCTATGAGGGCTAATAGGGATTCTGCTGCAGTTTAAGGTATTGCAAGTGATACTGACCACCCTGCAACTTTTGGGAAAAAGGAGCTGGGAGGGAAGAAATGTGTCTGAAGCCTAATGAGGACACAAGCAATTGCCAGATTTTAATTTGAAATACTTTCTTTCTTTTCAAGCATATCCTTTTCCGCTGGGCTCTGCAAAGAGCAGAGCTGGACAATCGTACGGGAAGCTGGGAGAGACTAACAATAGAGGAGGAGTGGAGAGGGGAGTGGAACCAGCCTGGCTCCTTGTACTCAAAATGAAACATGATAAAGAAACAAATCGCATAAAGGATGACTAACAAAGACAGCTTTAAAAATCATTTCAGGGTTAGTCTTCTCAGGTTCGCAGCAGGGACAGCAGGAAAGGACATTCGGTTTCACACATTACGTAAGTTTTAGTCCATCTATCTCCCTTTCAAGTTCTCCACGTATCCCGACACCCACACCCCCCGGGACTGCCTGCAAACACCGCGACCGCCAGGCACGGCCACTTCTTTCTTTACAATCACACAGATCTTTTACAACAGCTCTGAAAAATCTGTGAATTCTGCCTGGCCCCTCTGCTCCGCTCCCCGTGGATGTGAGGGAATTGCTCGCCTGCTATCCGTGCTCCCAATCCACCGCATCCCTTCTGCAAGAGCATCAAGGCCCAGAGCAAACACCTCTCCAGCAAACCATGTCACCCTTTGATTCCTGCATCCTCCTCTCTCCCCACGAGTGCCAGAGGGAGCGCCAGACGCTGCGTTCCTCGGTGGGTGATGGAATACAGAGGTTGGCTCCAGGCGAAGCTGCCCCGACCCCAACAGGCTGATTCCACAGGAAACAGCACAAACATCTGCACCACCGAACTGCTGGACAGACCTCGGCAGAGCTCTGCTCCAGCAATCCAACCGCTGGGAATACGGCACACTGCAAGCTGCCGCAGCTCCAGCGGTCCCCACCAGCTGAAACAACGTGCTGGAAAGTCTGTTCTCTCCATATCTGCTCCCTGGCCCTTTTGAAAATGCAGTATCTCAATTGAAAAGACTGTAAAGCTCCAGCTTTTCCAATCTGGATCATCCACTTCCAGAGCAAGCTCGCAAAGGTGCAGGGAATACTTGGTCATTGCAGTGCCACTGCACTTTGGCAGATCCTGCTGAACCACCGAAGAGAAAGGTAAGTGGAAAACTACCAGGCACTTACCCAAGCCTCCACGGGACAGAGAAACAAGATCAGGACAGAAAAATAAGATCAGGACAGAAAAGCAACGCTGAGGTCCCCGGGAAAGTCAGCTGCTCCGGGAGCGGGGCGAGTCCATCCCCCCGGCTGCCCTCCCTCGGCCGGCTCTGCCCGGTTTGGGTTCAGCTGCTCTGGAACCGCTCGCAGACTCCCGGACTGCGAGACTTCCTCTGCAGCTGATAGTGGGGTTATGAAAGTAAACTGACTATTGCCCTTTGTGAGGGGAGGAGGGGGCTGGGAAGCTCAGCCCCTTCCCTTCCTTTGTAATTCAAACCCTTCCTCGAGGCTCAGTGTTTTGGAGGAGAGGCATCTGCTCCCAGCCCCTTCCCTGCTGCCGAGGAGCTCACACCGGTCCTGGCGGCGAGCCAGGCTTGCAAACTGCACTCGGAGTTTACATGACAAAGCAGCTCATTCCTAATTAAACTTCATCCAGCATTTTTCTGTCTCATACATAATTAGTGCAGAACAACAAACCTAGAGGTAAGAAGGGGGAGTTTGAGCACGGGCTGCTCTGTCTGCATCTCTGATTCATTTTAAGATTTTCTCTTTATTTATGCAGTAACTATCTCCCATCGCTTCCAAAACATTCCGTATCCACTATCCCTGCTGGGGGCACTTGGTCTGACGCCACTGCCGAAGGCTGGGCAGTGCTGGGAGGATGGATGGGAGGATGGATGGGAGGAGGGATGGAAGAAGGGATGCTGGTTGTGTCAGAGGAGAGCACATTCCCGAACCCTCCCCGAGACACGGCGCTGCTCCCGAAGCCTGTCAGTGCAGTGTCAACATCTTTCCATGGGCAACTGCATCAGGATCGGGCAGCTCTGATCTTTATTACTTCCTGAAGGCAGTTAATCTTTAGAGCTCAAACTATAACTGCTGTCAGCTTAGCTCGCAGCCTCCTTCTATTGGTATTTACAAGTCACATTTTAAATTGTAAAGAAGTCCAGGCATACGGGAGTTTGTCCACAAACCAGACAGGCAGGAATTAAAGCACATTCTCCTCAAATCTGCTTGAAATCTAAACTTTTATTATTAGCCATCCCCAATGCGATAATAAACTCTAGTCCCTGACAGCAACATATGGATCTCATCTCCACTGTATCCCAATATTACAATAATCCACAGTGACCTGATAAACAGGCTCAGTCCAACAGATTTTACTTCACCCTGTCAATGAGAAAGTTCTGGGATATGACAGAAATAAAAGAAAAAAAACCCTGAATATTTTGTTTAATTTCCCACAACCCCCTACGACTCCCCCTCTCCTGACACACATCCTCCTCGAGGCAGAGGTTCTCACTCATTTCTGATGGCAGATGTTTAGATTTGCTGCTCTGGTGATGGCCACAAACAGTGGGGGATGGCCAGATTATCCACCTCAGCTGTTTGCACCATTCCCTGAGTGAACCAGAAAGGGAACCCAGAGCATCTGCCATGAGCCAGCGCTCCAGGAGAGCCCTGAGCAAGGACTTGCTGCTCCTCAGGACACATTTTTCTTGAGAGAAGCAAGTGGAAGGGTGGAATCCCAAAGGTGTTCTCTCCCGCGTCTCTGCTCAGGGCCCAGCCTTATGCCAACAGCTCACCAAAGAGTTGTGAATAATCCCAATAATGTACTTCACTATCACACCAAAGCAAACACCATCCCTCTCATCTCCCCAGGGCCATTTGCTCAGCTGGCTCGCGGGCACGCACTGCCTTCGTTCTGAACCACTTTGTACCTGAACTCAGGTGTTCTCACACCAGAACCCTGCTGCATCCACACCTGAGAGCTAAGAATGGAACAGGTTTTGCAATCCCTGTGATGAAGAGCATTTGGTGTCTGCAGGCCAGATGCCAACCTTATTCCAGTGGTGGTGCTCCCTCTGACTTAGCAGGAGCAGGATCTGACTCCAAAGCAGCTGTGATGGGATAACTGCAAGCCTCCCACTTCCTGAGATCCCCTCCTTGCTCACACCAAGGGTGGATTGGCTCTGTTGTCAGCCTGGCACTCAGGACTCACCTTAACTCTTGGCCTTAGGGCACCACTGGTAAGTAAATACTGAATGGCCCAGTAAAATCATGGACAGTGTAAGGTAAGACTGGTAAAAGAGTTCAGCTAAGCAAACAAACAAAAAACCCCCAAATGCATGCCTGTATTGTTCTAAGACACAAGGAGCTTGCTTTCCTTCTAATTACACTGGTTCAAAGTAATTATTCTCAGTTATTCTCCATGTACATGAGCATATCAAAATAGGAATTGACCCAGCACCAAATATTCCCTGTTTTAGGAATTATTCCAGCTGCTCGTAACACAGAAGGTCCACGAGAGCCTGGGAGAATGTATCCACATGCAGGCTTATCTCTGCATTTCAGACCACTCATCATTCCTTGCCTGGAAGCAACAGTTAATTTACAATAACTCAGTGTCAAGATGGCAGTTTAAATCCTCTTGGGGATTGCCCCAGGAGAAAATTTTGTCCCAGTTCTTCTGCAGCCACTGTAGAGTCAGCCTCTTTTGAAGTCACTCAGCTTTAGAGTGTGATAGAAATAAAGAGTGAAGATCTGCTGGTGCCCATCCCAACCCAAGGAAGGATCATCTCTCCAGAGCCTTCTCTTGGCATTTCAATAGGGACAGAAATTAGAGTCAGAATGGTTTGGGTTGGAAGGGACCTTAAAGATCATCCATCTCCATCCCTCCTGCCACGGTCAGGGATACCTCCCACTAGACAGAAAGGAAGAATATGGCCAGGCAGAAAATCCTGCATGTCATGGAGATGATTTCCTTGGGCTTATCATTTTCTCTGGATATAGATTTAAACAACTCTTGCATAAAGTAGGAGATACTTCCAGCTTGGAGTGGAGGAGAAGGGCCTGAGCCAACACCAACAGACTGGACCTTTCTGAAAAGGCCACATCACAACCACATCTGTCCCCCAAACCTCCCAAACAGCAATCCCAACAAAATCCCCAGGAAGAACCCTCGGAGCAGAGCAGAGTCTTGACATCCCCTTCTCTCCTTTTCTGTCTCTTACATTTATTTGGATTCAGCTTTGTCTCTTCATTTTAAGGACTCTCTCACCACATTTTCCTGGCATCAGTGGCCCTTTTACCAAGGACAATCTGCATCGAATATTTTGGAAAGCAATGATTTAAGAAGCTGCAGGTAGCTCGGCAGAGTGGCTGACGAGCCATCTCTGGAAATCAGAAGGTGTCTAAAGAGGGTGTTTACAAGCAGAACGCTGCTAAAAGTCTGCCTTGGTTGCAGATAACAAGGCTGAGACAATGACAGATTTCCTTCCCCTGGCAGCCAAGAGCAGCTCCCCGTGATTGCCTTGCCATGTTTATCCAGGATGCTGGGAGAGAGCAGGCACCAAATATGCAATTAATTGGCAGTTTGCAAGAGCATATTGCCTAAAGATAAACAGAGTGGGTGATCGTGTCGTATGGAAAACGGCTGAGTGCTGCAGATGTAGTGTTGACCCAGTTTAAAAAAAAAGAAGTTTTTTTGTTCCCTTGGAAATAAATGTATTGAAATGAATACTTTTTCTGGTTTTGCATGGTCCCTCTGGCCATTGAATATTTTGTGTACGTAAGCCATTCTAGGTTCTTCCTTAATCTGTAAGTACATAGTAAATTATGAATTAGCTGAAAAGTTTTCCTGCTGACATCAGAGGAGCAGGGGGCACACGGTGACATGGTGTTAATGGCCTTTACTCTTCACAGAAGGTGTTTTGCAAGCACGAGAAGATGCAACTGCTGGATTTAACTGGGAAACAGGTGATGTGGAAAGGAACAGAACTGCCCAGGACAGGGGATGTGGAGATCAGGTCTAGAAGGAGGAATGGCTTTTCACAGAATCACGGAATCACAGAATGGTTTGGGGTAGAAGGAACATCTTCCACTATCCCAGGTTGCTCCAAGTTTTGTTCAGCCTGGCCTTGAACACTTCCAAGGATGGGGCAGCCACAGCTTCAGGGAGGATCTGGACCAGGATCAGGGGCCTGGCAAATGGAGAGTGCTGTGAGCGGGAGGAACAGGCTCCAGTTTCCAAATACGGGTATTGTCAGACAAAAAGGCACAGAGATGACATGAAACCCTGAGTCAGGGAAGGGAAAAAATGATACAGGAGAAGGCTGAATGCTACTGAGGAGCTCAGGATAGGATACACACTGTGGAAAATCCGCTGAGGCTGGAAAGGGAAAGGGAAAAGCAACCTGAATGCGATGCTGGTTAGGCTGGGAAGCTGGAGAGACGTAAGAAGGGATATCTGTGACAACGATCAGGGCAGCAGCACAAACCTGTGGATCAAGTGCGAGGCACAAATGCTAAAGAGAGAAGCTCTCACTTTCAGGAGACAGAATTCATTAGTAGGAAAGTCCTCAACGTAGAATTTCAGACTTAATGTTCTGCAGCTCCCGTGCACAGCCGTAGCAGGCAATGAAAATCAGTGCCCTCACGGGACAAAAGGACACTTTCCCCTCTCATTTTTTATACTCAGTGCTATAAAACTCAAGCCCAAAGCATGTGACAGATCTCTCACTTCATTTTACTGCGACCACACTGACCTTACCAGCACTGATCAGACCCAACAGGAAAACAAGTCACGACCTGGCAACTTCTCTGCAGGGACAATGCACCGAGATTGTATCTGGCCTGACAAACGTGACACACCAAAAATGCCTTTACAGGAATTCCTGATCCCATGGAGAGATTGTTACAGCAGGCTTTGACTTGTTGTTTTGCTGGATCCTCTCCCTGTGCCCTCTGCCCAGGCTGTGAACAGGGTGGATGGGGTGCACTGCACACTCCACAGGGGAGGACGTTCCTTCTTCTACACCGAGGTGATTCCAGGTGAATTCTTCATGCAGGACTCAGTCCAGATTTCCTTTGAACTCCCCCAAAGGCCAGGCCTCAAGGAGCAATTGGAACACCAACACAGGAGCTTGGTGTTTCAGAAGCATAGCAAAAAATTCAGCAGCTTTTTAAAAAATCTTTCTCTTTTAGATCAAAGTTTCTGTATTTGGGTACCTAAAATTAGCTAGCAAAATAAGTGACATTTTATTCAGAGATGCAAAATTTCCATTGATTTTAATGGATTCAGCATCCCAGAAAACTAGGCCACTTATTTATGTACCTACATAAGCATTTGAATCCCTAACTTGAAGGAGCCAAGTTTGTAAATGATGACCTTATGTTTTAAAAATCATGAGACAACTCTGCATGCATCAGTCTGTTATTCCCTTTATTTCTGTCAGCAAGGCTCATTCAGAGGTAGATTTAAGCTGTAAAATGTGCCTTTAAAGTTTCCTGCAATAAGGTCTCCTCTATTTAGCAAAACACTTAGGCACAGCTTAATGTCTTCCCGAAGAGAAGCACTTGAGTGAATCAAGGCTAACAGCTTCCTCACAGCCCTCCTTGAGATGAGGAACAAATCTCTGTCTCCCCACAGAAAATTGCTGATCCCGATGGGAATGGCTCAGCAGCCTTGAAGACTCTTTCTGCCTCATCACTTTACCCTAGGAACAGACTAACATTGCACAGTACTTGGGTCTACAAGGCACAGCAAGGTAACAGCACTGGAAAAAACACTCCACAGGTGTTCCAGGCCTGGCTGGACGGGGCTTGGAGCAACCTGGGACGGTGGAAGGTGTCCCTGCCCACGGCAGGGGGTGGCACTGGATGAGCTTTAAGGTTCCTTCCAACCCAAAGCATTCTGTGATTCCAGGATTCTGCAGGGATGTGTGCTTTGGGCAGAGCCAGGGTGGAGGGAGGGAAAGGGGCAGCAAGAAGCAGCAAGACCCCAAGCAAGAGGTGTCCCTGGGGAGGGCAGGTGTAAAGCAGGGAGGCACCATCCCCTTGCTGATGCAAAACCTCAACAGTTCCTTATCTCGTACCTTATCTCTTTTAATCCTGAGCCACTGAATGCCCCTCAGTAAACTGCCATGTGCCTGCTTAAGGAAAGAGCTGTATAATTTACCTCTGATTGTTTCAAACACTTGGCAGGAAGGAATAGATAAAAACTGACAGGACTTTCACAGTTAACAATGCAGCCTAATGAAGTGAAATACTGCTCAGAGAAATATTGTGACAGGTATCCGTGGATTCAAATAAAGGAAAAGACGTGGTGGGGTAGATTGGGCTCTGCAGTCCCTCAGCCCTGACTGTGAAGAGAAGTCACCAGATCTTCCTTCCCTCTGTCCGCTCTTGTGTCAGGCTGGTTTGGTTACGCAGCACTGAATGCACAGAAGTTAAAAAATTTCCCAGACAGGAGCTTAAACGAGTTGAGCTCCATTCTGCCACATTTTCACCTTCCCGCAGCTGTTTCCAGCAGGAGTTCACCACTGGAATGACGCGGACCATGGGAGGGAAGCTACGGGGGAAAACCCTGAACTTGGACAGGCACAGCAGCAGGACTGAGCTGCCAGCAGGAGCATTTGTGTGCAGGTGTTCACAGGGACAGCACCACAGGAGCTGGGCTCGGGGGCTCCTGCCCAGCTCACTCCTGCAGGCACTGGCAGGATATCGAACCTCGGGAGGAAGAGTTACTGCCACTGCAGACAGCCACAGGCACTTTCTATTTGCCTTTATCTTACAAATTGCAGCTCAGAGCCTGAATTATTCAGAGCAGACTCCACTGACAGCTCCTTGGAGCAGGGGGGACACAGACACACAGATGGCGGCTGCAGTTTTCCCCTGCGCAGGCGTATCCCGGTTCCCAGGGGGTCTGGCTGGACAATTAGCGCAATTTGTTAAGCAGGCAGGAGGCAGCGAGGTGGAGCACACCGTGCTGGGCACGCAGAGAGGGTGGAACCAGCCCCTCTCCTCGTGGTGTTCTCAGAACAGAGGATGCTGAGATGAGCTGCAGCCAACCTGCCCTGGCCTGGGACAGACCCCAGGATGTACTGGGCTGGTTACCTGTGCTGTCACCCGCTGCCTTGGCTAAAATGACATTAGAGATCCCAGGGAAACTAATGATCAAAAGCACTGTCAGGGAGCTTTTCCCTGTTGTGATCTTCCTGTGGGCAAGGTAAGATTGTCTCGCTGTGCTGTGAGGAGCTTCTGTGCACAGAGCAGGATCAATAACTTGATGATGAATCTATCCATATCTCCATCTATACCTACACACTGCTGACCGTGACACAGCCCCGGTCACCCCTCCCAGCAATGTTTCTGGCTGCTTGGTCACGCTCCATGCTGCCAGCTTCCCTCGGCCTTGGCCACAACGAAGAGAGACATAAGGCTGCAGCTTTCCCAAAAAATCACGGGCAAACGGAGCATCTGGACTTTGAGGCAAGTTAAACACTAGGAACTAATTTGGTTTCCATGGTGAAGGACTGCAAAGTTTCACTTACGCTAGGAGGAATGGGGGGTTTCCATTTTCTGGCCTCAGGTAAAAGTGTAAAGAAAATTACATCTGGCTGGGAGTGGAGACAACTGACTGGGAGAGAACGACAAAAGAAAATGAAGGGGGGAAGTGCTGCAGCTCCAGCAGCACTGCCTGACTAACACCAGCGTGATGCACCCTGGCCAAATTTTTGTTATTACCTGTCCAACTCTTTTACACAACTCAATAAAGAACACCCTGACCTACAGTGGGAACGTGCTCCAGCAGCTCTGAGGAAACAAACAGGCGAATCCCTGGAAAGGCAGGAGAATGGGAATTGTGGTGTGTGGAGCCAGCACAAGCCCCACGCAGGGCTCAGAGCCCGCTCTGACCCCTCTGTCCCAGCCCCTCGGGCCCAAAGGGCAGATTCTCTGCAGCTGTGGCCACACTCTCCCTCTGCACAGGGAGAGTTTATCTGCTCTGGTCAAACCTAGAGAGGGAACCTTTTAAAAAGCATCTGGTGTGCTCCTAGCAGTCCCTTCCAGCACCAGGATGCAGCATTCCTCAATACTTTAGGCTAAAGCCGTTCAAGGGAATGGGAGACGTGCCAGGCTCCGTATTTCTAATGGGAGCTGACACTGCCAGCACTGGAAATCGGATGGGAAGAAGTCCTCAGACAAGGAGACTGATTAAAAAACATAACTGACACTGGCAAACAGCTTAAAGGATTTAAAACCCCCAAAATTAAATCCATCCTCAACCCAAAAATAAAACATACAGAAAATCTTTACTTTTATATAAGTCAAAGTTAATTTAAAGGCAAGGAAATACTCTAAAGGTCACATGGATCTTTCATGTATCCATGCACCTGATAGTCAAGGCCCTGTTTTCAAACTGCACTTGAAATTAATTTATAATTTACTGATGTTTCTGAACTCATTAAACTAGAACTTCACAGGAGAAGGCAAATAGGGGCAACTGCATCAGATCAATTACCATTTTCTGGGTGGCAAGAGGGAAGAATCCTCCTGCCCGGAGCACTGAAAAGATACCAGGAACTCTTTGGAGCAGCTGCCCCTGTGCCCTGCCCCGAGTCCTGGCCCCCAGGCACCAAAGGCTCTGGAGATGTGTCTCCACTGCCAGGTCCAGCCCCACAGGAGCCACGTCCCACAGGCAGGTGAGGCTTGGGACTGGCACAGCCCGGCCCCACGGGACACCCCCCTGCCTCACAACTCCCTGCACGGCACAAACGTTCCCAGCAGGAATGGCACCAGTTTTGTCCTTCAGCCTACTGTTCTCTCTGGGTTAACCAGAACTTACGTTCCATTCACAGAAGAAAATCATTCTCCGTGTGAGAAAACACACAGCAGGCTTGAGTGTGACACTGCTGCTACCACACCCCAGCAAAGATGAAAGAAACAATAATAATAGTAACTAAAAGCTTAAAAACATCTCTATGCATATTACACTATGACAGAGATTTGCATGTTCATCTCCAAAACTGGGTGAAAAGAGTCTTAAAATATTGTTTTTGCTATTTTAACTGTAAACACAGGAAGCTTTTTCTGTCTCTACCTACTCAATGACACCATTTCAAGACTTTTTTCTACATTTTCATTACACAAAAAGGGGAAAAATAGAAAGAAGGAAAGAAATAAAGCCCTGGCTTTTAAGTAGTGACAACTCAAAGCAGCCAAAGTTATGTAATAATTCTATGAAAGTGGGGGATGTTACTAGCATGGAGTGACTCAGAGGAGGTTCTGGAAGAGCTGCACAGGGCAAGTGACCCTGTGCTGTGGCTGGAGCCAAGGACAGTATTCCAGGAGGGAACCTCTCTGAACCAACGTGTTTGAAGGCTGCAAACAACCTGGATGTTCGGTTTGGCGAGTCACAGCTTGTGGCAGCCCATAAAGACCTTTGTGTCTGCTGTGACTGTGATTAATCTCTCAGATACAGCCCCAAAACCAAGGTTTCAAAGGCCCCTGGCTGCAGCTGAGCCGTGACAGCACTGCTGGGTCCCTGGGGAATGAATGCCCAAAACGTGCCCCTCCTGCAGCCGTGCCAAAGCCGGCTCCGAGGGACAGCAAGGGGCTGCAGAGGGCACGGCCGGAGCCGGAGCTTCCCGGCTGGACTGTGCCAGCAGCTCCTTGGGTCATCCCGGGGCTGTCCCTCCGCCGGGAATGCCAGGGGCTGTTCCCCGGGAAGGAGCTCAGCAGCTGGGAGGTTCCTGCACTGATTCCCTCCCCGGCACCTCAGCCCAAGGCCAGAGCTTTGCTGCAGCCACCACAACACAATCCACCGCTCCCGTGTCCTCTGGATGTCATTAATAAATAATAAATGAAACCACTTGGACAGAGGGAGAGAAAACCTGTCTCCAGTGTTTGAGCACACTGAGAGGCCAAGAGCGGTGGCAGGCACGAAGGGAAAGTCTAAGGGGCCGAGCTCTGGGGAACAGCAGCTTTGCAGTGGCACTCACACAGGTTTGCCCGGCACTCGCTCTTGCTTCATGACGGGCCTTGTTTCACTGGGACTGAGGGTGGAAGAAATCTGCTTCCCATCAGTTTTCCTGCGTTTGGGCTGTGGGAAGCATTATTTCTTAGAGGGTGAGGCAGTTTATTGGCCAGGGATATTTCTAGTGCATTTATTTTGTTGTTGTTGTGAATTTGGATTAGAGGCATCTCCTTCCTCCCAACAGTTGCTGGCAGCATGCTGTAAAAATATGATTAATTAAAGTGTGACTATGAATCCACTCAGAGGCTTAGAGTTTTCCTCCTCTTAAGACTAAATAGAGAAAGGGCCACTTAACAAAGTTCAGACCTTGAAGCAGATTTCAAAGTTCACTCAGTTTAGCTCAGCAGTTTAGCTCAGCACAATGAGGAGGTTCAACCTTCAATACTTAAAAGCTACAAGCCCTTGGAGAGAAGAGACTTCTGCTTCTGGTCCAATCCCAAACACAGAAATAAATAAATAAGGGATAAATAACCAAGCCATGCTCAGAAAGGACTCTGGCAGCATGGCAGAAATACACTGCTCACCTGTGGGACTCCTCCTTAGCCTATGTGACATTTTTACCTTTGTAGGCAGCTCAGCCGTGGAACACACGCAGTCCTGAGGTTTTAGATTAAAACAACACATTCTGGCTCTTGCTCTGCAAGAAGCCACTGGAAATCCTGGAAGACCTTCAAAACTGAGCAGCATAGCACTTGAAAAAGAGACACAGCTTGACTAAATTGAAAAATCTGAATTTCCTAACATGGACTTAAAAGGTGCTACTGAATCTTTAATGACTGCAAGATAGAGCTGGCTCAATCTGAGCAGGGCTCAAGGTCTTCTTTTGAAGAAGCCAAACTTAAAAAAAGTAAAATAAGAAAAATGTCTGCTACATTCCAAGGTCACAAAGGGTTCCATGAAACTCTGTATCTCTCCCAGCTCCGACTTCCTAAATGACAGTCACTTGCGAATCCGGAGCACCCACTTCAACCGAGCGTAATTAACTGGGGAAGGAAAACACACCAGCCTAAAAGAGTCTTTCTCTAACAAGAGGTTGTGAGGGGCAATGCGCTGCAGATACAGATGGAAAACGGGGCTATTTATTTATTTCAAGAGCACAGAATTCCTGTTCATTAAAGGTTACTTTTAAGCTGCTCGGTATTCAGTTTTCTGACTGCCTGATAGCTCGGTGGTGCGGATCGAGAGTGGGAAGATCTGCGGGGTCATTCCCAGCCCACTTTTCCAAGCTCTCACACTAATTTCCCACCACCAGTATTATCTTCAACCCCCACAGTCAGTTCCTCGGCATCACTAATTCTGTTTCAGACAAGAACCCAGGCTACAGTGAAGCACCTAAACAGATGAGCTGTTAGGCAAAGTGGTAAATTTAGATGGTGCAAGACCAAAAACGTAAATTTGAAATTAAACACTTAAAGTTTGGGTGAGGGCAAAAAAATATATAAACTCTTTAAAAGGGCAGCCATTACTAGAGATTATAAATCTGCATGCTAATTTATGCGATTGCTATTGATATTCTCTTTCTCATTCAGCTTTTAGCCCTTTTCTTGCAAGCAGATAAATTCTAGTTAAGAGCATTGTGATGTGCAGAAGGCTTAACGCAACAGAAACCCCCTAATATGCAATTTAAGGATCTCAGGTTCATTAACAGTCCTGGGAGCAGCTCGTTTAACAGTTCATTTCATAGGGCTGAGTCCATCTGAGACGCTGGGTGCAGCAGAACCGCCTTCCCACAGACACCCTTTGGAGCACCCATGCCAGGCTCCTGTGGGGATGGAGCTCCTTTCATTCTCCACCCTCAGCCCATTTACTGGACAGGTAAAAACTGCAGAATCCTGGAAACATCTGTTTTCCAGAGATCCCAGCATGATCTGACCTCTCTGCAGGCATTTTGATAAGAAAATGAAATGAATACCCAAACACTCTGCCTCTCATCAACCATCGATTCACCTACTGGCAGTTTCAGTAATAAATTAGATCAATGTAATTATTGTGTGTGCACACAGATGTCAAATCACAATCACTATGATCAGATCAGCTGGGTGTTTCCTAGAAAAACAGTATTTATCCATATTTGGTAGGGGAGAGAATGTGCATCTGCCCATCCAGAACCCAAAAGAGACAAGTTTCCCAATGAGGTTTTGACACCGTGTTTCATGGGCTAGATCTTGAAAATAACTGATTGTACTCTGGGAAACGAATGCATTGTTTTTCTAGTTCTGTGCTCTATCCAACCTCTTCCTCTTCAATAGATCCAGCTATGAGAAAGGCCAAAAATTCCCCAAACTTTGTAGCTTTCAATGCACTGGAACAAGTCAGTATTTCGTGGGCACAACGCCCATCTCTGGTAAAAGGCAGCAGCTGAGCTGACAGAGAGACCCCAAAGGAAAGCACCAAGACCCCCAGAGAACAAACCCTGTCCCCAGGACATCCCCACAAGAGGCACCCAGACATCCTCCCCCTCTTCCCCCAGCCCTCCCACTCCCCCATAGACCTCCCTGCTCTCAGACCCAGACTGGGATCCTCTGGTGCCGCTGGGAAGCAGAAGAGACCTGCTGGGTGCTTGACTCCTCCAGCACATCCTCCAGGCAGGGTCAGGGATGGGGAGCTCTCCCTGCCTCTCCAGGCAGCCTGCTCCGACTGACACAGGGGTGCAGGCAGGTGAATTCCTTATGCCTGGATGCCTGCATCTTCCCACCTTTTCTCGTGTTTACCTGTCAATTATCCACCCTAAATTCTTTCACCTCCCCCCTGCTGACACCTCTGAAATACATGGTTATGAAATTCATCCTCTGTTATCTGTCAGCGACCCAGATAACAGCACTGCCTGTGCTGCACGCTCCCTCCAGCATCTCAAGAACTTATCCTTATCCAGCCAGAGCTGTTTCCCAAACTCCGGATCCGATGCTATCGGGGCTATGTTTAGATCACACATCAGGGCCTTGTCAGACGCCGTCCCAAGGAGCATCCACCAGGGCCCAAGCCTACTTTGCTGCCTCCAATTTAGCTTGTTAACCATTCCCAAAAATGAGTATATTTTAATTACTGTTTTCTGAGAATTGGGATTATTTTCCTTCTAAATATATTCGTCTGATTATCTCCAGGATGAAATTCATTTGGTTAATTACCATCTTTTTAATTTGTTTAAGACTGTGTTTCTGTTTCCTGTGCTGTAACACCTCCCTGCCAGCTCTGCCCGCCTTTATTCAGTGTCTGACAGATTCCCATCTCAGGGAACAAACAGAAGGTTTCCATAAAAAACATGCAGCGCCCCGAGCCTTGCAGGCAGCCTGTGATCCCACCTGAAATCCAGGGATAAGGGAGAAGCAGCACTCAAACGTGGGCCCGTCGCAGCCTCCAATTCCACTTCCAATCCATGCACTCGATCCAAGCCCTCCTGGCAGACACCCCCTTATGTAACATCTCATTCATCTGCCAAACCCCAGCAGTTTTGTACCTGGATTATTCTATTGTCATTTTATTACTACCCCAAAACAGCAATAACAAATTCCAATTTCATTACCAAGACCTCGATTCCAGTCACTGACGTATTTACTGGAAGAACCCAAACATAATTTTATTTCCAGTTTTCTAAACTGCCCCAGGAATAAAAAATAAAATCTTCCCTGGGTAATGCAAACGAGACCAATGGAGACATTAGGAGAAATTTCAGATATTCTTAAGCCAACAGAAACACCACCCATAGAGAAAGGTCACAGCACCTAATTAAATTATATACGTGGACTTGAACTGCAGGAAGACCAGGAGAGCATCCAAAAGCTTGGGAAAGGATGTTTACATGGAGAACACTGACTGTCCCAGCTGGGTGGACATGGACCTTCCTCTCCCCATGCCCTCAGCCAGGCTGATTCCCTTCTCAGCTTGCAGGGATTTTGCACAGCAGCTCGGGAGGCTCTCCCAGGCCTGCCTTGAGTCCGTGGCTGTGCCCCAGCACAGCCCCCGGGCCACCCCAGCCTCAGCTGCACCCACATTTCTTTTCCATGCCAACGTATTTCCGTCTTACTCAGAAAGCTGTTTGTCCCTTAATAGGGCACATTTTCCAACCAGCTTTGTTGTTCTGCAAATTATGGGCTATAAAGAATTAATGGTGGAATATAAATCAATTTAGTTCACTGAGAGAGTGTGTTTTATGTGGTAGAGGTTTTCAAAGAAAAGTAATTAGTTGATTTCGCATTTTAATCTTCAGAAAAATAAAGAAGCTATTTTTCTCCTAAGAGGATGTGTTTGAACACATAAACATATGCTGCTTTTTCTGAAACTATATTAAGAAATATTATTTATTGGTTACATGTAGCTGATAGCTATTTCTATTGTCTCAGGAAGATTCTTTGTGATAAAGATTTCACTACAGGGACTGCATTTCACTTTCCAAAATGCCTGACTAGAGGCTTTAAAAAAAGCCAGAGAGGCCCAGTTTGCTTCTCTCCCAGGTATGTCCCCTTCCCAGGGACGTCCCTTTCTTCCCCAGGTGGCCCCTTCTAGCAACTGTTCCATGGAGATTCCATGAGCACAGGGCTGACCTGTCCCAGCAGCTCATCCCCCATGGCTGCACAGGGACTGTCCGTAAGCAGCAAACAGGCACCAGGGAAGCAAAACTCCTTCTGTGGTGCCTGTGTGTGAGTGAGGAGCAGCCGATCCTGCTCTGCCCTGGAGAGCCCGAGGAGCTCAGGCAGAGCCCGGGATGATGGAGAGCAGCAGCCACCTCCCGGGGACTATTGCATAAGATGCCTCTGCTTTGCAATTCGTTCTCTCCCTGGCTGCAGCCCGAGTGTCTGAAGCCAAAGGGCTGTTTTGAGCTTTGTGAGAGAATAAGCCTGTCCCACTGGTGAGTCTCATTTGCCCTCTCGATATCTGTGCCGCACAAAAAAAGGATTCCACCTTCCTCCCTTTGCTGAATTTCCCACTTTAACACCCTGGCTGCGTTCAGCAGAGCCAAAGCAAAGCCAGCCAGCCACGCATCTGAGTTTGCTTTCCCCCTGCTCCCCCATAACAACTCATTTAACAGCAGCACAGCAATTAGAAGATCGATATTCCATTCAGACATGACTGTTTTGGCTGCAGCATTGCTTAAGGAACAGCTCTCGCAGCCTCATCTTTGCCTGGACAAAGGATAAGGCAGGAAGGACACTCCGGTGTTGGGAGATCTGATTGATTTAAGATGATTTCTCTTAAAGCCCACACGGTATTTGCAGACTGTTTCAGGTACAGGCAGTGTGGAGATGACATTCTCCTAATAAGCAGCTCTGTGCCAGGAGTGAGCGTATAAATACAGCTGCAGAGAAATGCAAGCTTGCTTTCTTGTTTAATATCACACCACCCACCTGAATAAAACAGAGCCTGACATATGTCATAAGGAATTACTGGAAGAATGCAAGGCCCTTAGGCACCAGAGCCCCATTTGTATTCCAGTCGTATTAACCAAAAATAAAATAAATAAGTAACAATCACATCTTTGCCATGAAAGGATTTTCCAGCCATTCAAGCACTTACTACGATGCTGCTACACACTCCCGTGCTGGAAGTGCAAGGGCAGCAGAGGGGAGGGAAACAGAGACAAAGCAAAGAGCAGGAATCACAACAGAGAAATGAGTGAGATTTGCTGCTTTGGAGCTCGTGCTGGAAGGTTCAGCCTGGCCCGGCTCAGCCTGGCCCAGCTCAGCCTGGCCCAGCTCAGCCCAGCCCCGCCGTCTTCCCCGAATTCTATAATTAGCATCAGTGATTATTCCAGCAGGATTCAGAACCCTGCCCATCTGCAGAGTCCAGGGTGGGAGCAGCCTGCTTTGTTTTCATGTTATTTAAAATAAGAACCGTAATTGCCAATTGTTGTGGTGGAAAACCACTCCCTTATGGAGACAGGCACGATGGAAAGCACTGTGTGGGCTCCACCTTTCTGAGCCACTAGGGAGAGTGGGAAAGCAAAAATTCCCCAAACTCTGAGCAAACCCACCCACCTTCCCCGGCAAAGTGAAAATCAGATATATGGTTACTAAATTAAGTAGCAGGAACTCCTTTTGCAGGGAACACGAGTGCTGAAAGCCATCCAACACAGGCTTCCCGAGTGCATCCCACATAGCAATCCCTGGTTTGTTTGCCTGTGTGTGTGCTGTTGTGTAAGCCATAATTATGCAATCTCACAGTTTAGCACTGAGGACATTCCCAGCTTGTTCCAGCTCAGCAGCAGCTCATGGCCATAACAGAAAAAGCGAGACTTTTTCCACAAATTTATTGACATGGAATAATGTGACCTCTTGTAGCATGGAAAAGGGCAGTGCAAAGATGAGCTCTGGGAAAAGGGGCCACTGCTGGCCAAGATTACCAGCAGTGGACTTCTAGATAATGCAAAATGAAGCCAGCCATGGCAGGACATGTGGAACCTTTAAGCTGGTCCATGACGAGGTTTCTATAAATTGGATGCCCTGACACAGCGAAGTGGGAGCGCTGCGACCTCAGGAGCAGCACAGCAAACAGCTACACAGAGACACTGCACTGAGAAAACATTTCCCAGTGCGCTTTTGGATGGGAATGGTAGATAAAATCCCTGGACAAAACAGCCCATCCCCGGTCATCATCACAAACTCCTGCGTTTGATGACTTTTTTTTCAATTGGGTCACTAGTCACCCAAATAATTTTTCAACAAAAAAATGAAGATTTCTCAATAGATTGTTCAGGTGGGACAAAATGAGTCTGATTTTGAAGATTCACAAATAGCTGTAAATAACGGTCAGATACCAGGAATAGCTGTAATCACTGTTTCAAACTATTTCATCTCCAGAGGTATCCAATGGGCTTTGAAGATCTCTTTATGTTAACTCAGTTTTAGAGCTGACCACAGTTCGGAGGAGTCCCTTTCTCCGCTGTATTGTACTGACACCCAAGTGTTGTTCTTTATGTACCAAACACCAGGAGCACAAATCAAATGTAATCCCGTGCTCTTTATGCACTGACATTTATAGAAAGAAAAATGCGTCAGAGGAAGAAAAGTGTCCACAAAACGACTCAGGGCTGAGTGATGCTTTCTCAGCTTATCGGTGACAGGGGCTGTGGTTTCAGCACGCCACACGGCAGGAAATCAAAGTGCCGAGATGCAGGAGATACAGCACAGCCTGCTCTGGGAGCGCTGACACTGCCCCAGCCTGGCACCTACTGCAGGACCGAGAATGCCATGGGCTGATCCGGAACAAAGCAGGATAATGGGCTGGGAGAAATCAGGGGCTGTGAATTATCACAGAATCCCAGACTGGTTTGGGTTGGGAGAGACCTTAAAGCCCATCCAGTTCCACCCCTGCCATGGGCAGGGACACCTTCCACTATCCCAGGGTGCTCCAAGCCCCGTCCAACCTGGCCTTGGGCACTTCCAGGGATCCAGGGGCAACCTGCTCCAGGGCCTCCCCACCCTCACAGAGAAGGATTCCCTCCCAGTTCCCCATCTAACCCTGTGGTCTGTCAGTTTGAAGCCATTTCCCCTTGTTCTATCACTACACACCCTTGTAAAAATCCCTCTCTTAAATGTTCAAGGGAACTTGATACTTCCAAAACCTTCAGACTTACAATTGGACTGGTGGAATTATTTAGGTCAAGTCATGCTTTGCATGTTAATTTGAAAAAATAATCAAATCTAATGTGCATTTCAGAACGCCAATGCCAGGACAGCCAGCCCAGGAAATTATTGATGAGCTTTCAGACAGGACTGAAGCAATTAAGAGTCACTTTTGGTTGCCTGAAAGCAGTTTGGCGACCTGAGTCCAGCTCTGAGGCAGGCAGAGGAGATCCCTGAGCTGTCCTTCAGGGCTACATTCACACAGAGGATGGTTTTTTCCCATTTCTAAAAGTTGCCATTGGAAAATGTCACTATTCATTGCCGAGGTTCCCGGGATGCAGCAACTCTCATTACACCTAAGCCTGCTCAGCACAAAGTAGCCACTGATAACCTGGATGTATTTGCTGCAGCTGCTGTTCCAGAGGCTGCACTCCCGTTCCGTGGGGGGATTCCCATCATTATTGGCTCTGTTATTTCATATCTCGTTCCTCTGTGTAATGCTGACTCCAGATCCTTCCTTTTAACAAAAGGATGTGTTCCTCTGACACGAGCAGGGATGAGGAGTCTCAGGGATGGAAAGGGATGCTGGAGGAAAGGCAGCAGGTCATGGTTTTCCCTAGGCTGAGGGCATGGGAGCCCTGGAGCCTCTGTCCCAAAGGAAACCCCGGAGCTCCTGTCCCTGTGGAAGCCCTGGAACCTCTGTCCCAAAGGAAACCCTGGAGCCCCTGTCCCTGTGGGAGCCCTGGAGCCTCTGTCCCAAAGGAAACCCTGGAGCCCCTGTCCCTGTGGGAGCCCTGGAGCCTCTGTCCCAAAGGAAACCCTGGAGCCCCTGTCCCTGTGGGAGCCCTGGAGCCTCTGTCCCTGCTGCTCCCAAATGCCCAGAACAGCCTTGCCAGTGCTTTCAAGGCAAACAGATGCAGAAAAGATGTTTCTTCCAACAACATAACATGTACATGAGCAAACACACCGAGCAGGGAATGCCTCAAAGTGATAAAAACCATGGAAGACAATTCAAGAGGAGTGTCTTTAGCTGGAAAAGACAAGGAGACTTGACAGGACGAACTACCAGCAAATAATACGTGGTAAAATCAGGAATGAATTACCTGTTTCTATTTACTGCCTTTTCTAAAATGGCCAACAAATAGATAATAAAGATGAAAGATAATGGACTCTAATAGATTAAAAACTATCAGTGCTATAAATTATGTATCAGACAGTGTCTGTCTGTGGAACTCATTGATACGAGATGTAATTGAGACCAAAAGCTTCACACCACTCAGACAGGATTATTGTTATTTTTTAAGACAATGAAACCTTTTTGTACCATTCAGAAGAGAGAACAAAGCTCTCGAGTCAGCTGGCCCTGGCTCCTTGGCCACCCCTGGGACGTGCTGGAGTCCCTCTGTTCCTCCCTGCCCTGCTACCGCAGTGTGTAACCGAGGGTGTGTGGAGGCTCTGCTGTTGTGGGAGAGGTTGGGACTGTGATTAATGAAGGGAGGGAGAGCCTCAACACGAGTGACTTTGTCTAACGAGGGTGAGACACCCTGTCTGGGCTGGTACAGAGAGAGAGCTTCAGATATAAAGGCATCAAGGCAAACTTCTCTCAAGTGTGTGTCAGAGCAGGTACAAGAGGGCTGCGATAATGAAAAAAAAAGACAAATAATTCTTTGCCCTTTTTTTGCAGGCTTCACTCAAGGACTGGAATTGCTCTATGAATACATATCACAGAGCTGCCAACAGACTTGGGAGGCAGCACTGCTATACAAAGATCATAAGCCATGCTTAAGAGATGAGAGTTAAAAAAGAATCCAATGCTGCAGTCAGCTGATGAATTTTCCTATCTTATATCTTCTGTTAGAACATGTTTAAACAGAATCAAAATTATTGCCCTCTCTGTAGGGCTCAAATGCCCGTGTAAATGAAGCTGGGAGTAACTAGTTAAAGGAAGAAGGATTGGGGAGATTAATGTGAGCTACACTCACTTCCCTAGATGGCTCAGAGAGCTTATAACAGAACTGGGATGTTGGAAAGCAATTAAAAGAACTAACTTAAATAAATCTCCAGTGCTGAAGGTTTGCCAGCATATACCTCTACATTCTCCTCTGATGCAACCAGGCCCCTTCCTCCAGGGATGTTCTAACAAGCTCTCAGACATCAGGATAATTATTGCAAAGTGTGACCCAGACTGTGGTTACTGGTATAATCAAAAAAACCCTCGAGGTTTCAAAATTAGACACAGTCTCACCGGTGGAGCAGAGTTTCCAACTCTTGGTAACAGTGTTGTAATGACTGAACTCCCAATTACACTGCCTGGGAGGGGACAGCCCCAGCAGCTGGGGTGATGTTGGGGCTGTGGGGCTGCTCACCCAGATGGGTTTTCCTTCTCCCAGAGAGGATTCCTGGCAAGGAGCACACTCCAGGAGCAGCAAGGGGAGATGAGAGATAAGGGCTCACAGAATCACAGAATATCCTGAGCTGGAAGGGACCCACAAGGATCATCCAGTCCAGCTCCTGGCCCTGCACAGACACCCCAACAATCCCATCCTGTCCCTGGGAGCATTGTCCAAATGCTCCTGGAGCTCTGGCACCCTTGGGGCTGTCACCATTCCCGGGGGAGCCTGGGCAGTGCCCCACCACCCTCTGGGAGAAGAACCTTCTCCTGAAATCCAGCCTAAATCTTCCCTGGCAGAGCTTCATGCTGTTCCCTCAGGATGGAGAGAGACAACATCTAAATGCTGTTCTCGTGAGAGTAGGATATGGCTGGGGAAGTCCCTGCTCCAGCAGACCAAGCACTGCTGTTCCCTCACACCATTTTCTAAGCAGAACATGTTCCTCTGATATTTCAACTTCTCAAACGGAGTGTTTGATCCCTTTGGGAAGCTTAAGGACTGTAGTGGATTTGCTGGTTTCTGGTGCACAGGGAACTTCCACTGCTGGAATGCACATCCTCGCTCGGTTCTAACACGCAATCTCCGATTGAAGCAAACAGGGAGCAAGGGAAGAATGAAATACTAATTGCAATCCAAATTGCTCCATCTTCCATCCACCCCCTGCCAACCCTGCTCCCTGCTCCCTAATCCATAAGGTCTGAGTGATGATCAGTGAATAATTAATTCGGGGGAGCTGGAGAGGGTTCCTGCAGAGAGCCTCTGCGGATGCAATATCCCGTTCAGGAAAGGCAGCGGGAGCATCCGGCGGGGCCCGGCGGAGCCTCGGGGCGCCCAGCACCCTCCAAGGCACCCTCTGCACGTGGCCCCGTGTCACTCACTAATTACACCTTGTTGGACGAGCCCTGTGCTCACCCACACGGACCCTGCACAAACAACACGCGCTGCCACCTTCCCTGCGAGCACTGGGGAAAGGGAGGAGATGCCACGACCCAGGGAAATCACGGACACTGCCACGTCATGATTAAAACTCCTCGCATCCTGATGGCACTTGGCCTTGCCTGGTGCCCGGGAGGATTATGCCCAGGCAGAGGATAAACACCAGACTCCAAAATGAGCAACAGCAGCCCTGAGCCTCTCATTCCAATCCTCAGAAGCCAGGCATTGGTAAAAACTCTGCTCTCACCAGAAGAATTTAACATATAAATCCTTCTCTCTCTCTCTCTCTGTGTATTCCCATCATCTAAAGTGCTACTGTACAGCAACAAACACATCCCTAATGGAACAAATCTCCCCACACAGCCAGGACAGCAAAATATTAATAATTCAAGGTACATAGAGCTGAGTTATGTAAATCATTTGGGATCTGCCGCAGGCCCGCTCTGCACAGGGATTCCTACGGAGAGGCGGCACTGGGGGCTGGGACGGGGACGTGGGTAATTCCCCCTGGAGCGGGGGAGGCAGGGTACAGGGCCAGCTTAATCCCAGAGACATCTGTAAACGTGAGCAAAGGGCACAGCCTGAGAGAGCAGCTCTGGCTTTCTAATTCCTACTACATTTCCATCATTTGGAATGAGGGAATGCTGCCCTCCTGCACATTATCAATCACAAGGCACGCCACAGCCCTTTCTCATATAATTACTTATATAACACACATGGATTAAAGCTAAATTCATATTTCTGGCTTTAATTCAAATCCGTTCAGTATTTTTAAACAAATTACATTTTAATTCCAGCTAAAATGCATTGGTTTAATTCAATTAAAATCAGTTCTTGCTTTTTTTTCATCACACCTGGCCTGAATTGTGTGGAAGAGAACCTAAGTGAGACATTCTGTAGTTGTACTGAAAATCTGAATTGTAAACACTGCCAACCAGATAAGCAAGATCGTAATATCACCATCATAAGATATCCATAGGGGAACAAACTACTTGAATTCTCGCTAATAACCATTTCAGAGGCTCTATATCCTAAGGTTTTATTAAAGAATATGGTAAAGAGGAAGCATATTTTTTCCCCAACCTGGTTTCTCCTTCCCTCCCAGCTGACGGATGGACTTGACAGAGTTATTTGGTATTCACGAGTGCTGAACATCCTTACAGCCAGTGCTCTGCACAAGCCAGAGCCAGCAGTGAGCTCCAGCTCCAGCTGCTGCCTCCAGCTACAATCAGTGGATTTCAGTGCCCGAGCACCGCAGTGAGAACTGGGATAACAAGGAACACACGTCAAACATCGGCGTCTCCCAGCTCTGAACAAAGGCTTGGAACCTTTCCCCACCTCACTTCCATGTTCACTTGCAACTCTTTGTCCCTCACACAGATTTTCCAATCAAGGTTTTGCAAGGTTTCAACAAAGAACAGAGCGAAAGTTGGTTAGAAAAGTTTTTTAAAAACATTCCTTTCTTCCTTCATTCCTTCCAAGAGAGAAAACCATTTATTGCTAGAACTAATTGCCACTAGAAATGACAGAGTGGAGGACAGCAAAGCGTGAGCCAACATGCAATGGATCTCTCCTAGGAGATGGGAGATTCCATGGAAGATGGAAACTGGAGGCAGATGCCAACTGGACATCCCTCCCCCAGGCCCACACAGCACGAGGGGCAGAAACTGAGAGTACAGTTACATCCCATTAAATGCAGCTGCACATGCCAGAAACAGGGAAAGTCCCTGCTCTGCCATCTTCCTGCTTCTCTGCAGCTACTGGAGTTGGTTCAGTGCCCCAACCAAACAGAAAATCACCCTTTAAATAATCATTTCCCACTGAATCCACTTGCTGACCTTCCCAAGATGGTGTGATGGGAAGGGGAACATGGGGGCAGGAGGCAGTGGGCTGGGGAAAGCAGGACTGTTCCTCTCAGTGTACGAGTGATGGTTTCATCAGGAGCAGCTTTCCCTGTGTGCCAGAATCACGGAATCCCAGACTGGTTTGGGCTGGAAGGGGCCTTAAAGCTCATCTCATTCCACCCCCCTTCCACAGACCAGGTTGCACAGACCAGGTTGCTCAGGGCTGTGGGAGGTGGCCCTGACCACGGCAGGGGGATGTTTAAGCCTGGGATAGAAGTATCTCAGTACCTATTGTAAACAGATGATAATTAGAAAGAGAAGAGTCTAGAGGGAACAGAAAGCATCCTCTGGTCGAAAAGCTGCAGTGATGGCATTTTCTTTCTCTTTTTTCCCTTTGAGGTTATTGACATGAAGAGTAATGCTAATGTAATTGCACTGAAATTCATGCACATGAAAACCTCACCAGGGCAAAGTCAGAATAAATGGTCTGTTTGGAAACAAAGCATTGATGCACGGAGCAGCAGCATCCGTCTTCGACCTGAAGAGTACCACGACACCACGGGCCACAGCGCAGTGAACTGCCAGCCCGGCTCAGTCTGCGCTCGAGGGACACGAGCGGAGCTCTCTGCTTGTCCCCCTGAGGTGTGCGCTGCTGCACCACCACCTCCCAGCTGCCAGGCAGTGGCCACACGAGTCGATAATGTGTATTCAGACCGGGAGAGCAGCAAAATGAAAGCAAGCACCCTCGTATCCATTAATCAACCTGATCCTCGGGCGCGGAGACAATGCCTCGCGATTGTCGGCATTTCCCAAACATCCCTCACGCGCTAACCATCTGCAGCTGGAATACAATGCTTTGATTACAAACGTCAAAAAGATAGAGCAGAAAATTAACTTCTCCTTATTTAGTAGGTTCGGAGAAATGTGCCTTCACGCTACACTAATTCGGTGCCCTCAGTATGAAAACTCCCCATTACGATGTCTCGTCAAATTAGAGCCGACGATCCAACGATGTCATCTCTCTCCTCGCACAACGCTCTATTTTGTAATTAAGCAGGACAGGGAAACAATGGCCTTGCGTATAGAGAAAAGGTCAGGGATGCAAAACATATTTTTGCAAGCTAATTGTAAGATGCATGAAGCCAATTATCCCAGCAGAGCTGCATATGCCGAAGCAGGAAGGATTTTCTCATTTTGCTCCGTGACTCCGAGTCGAGTCAACGCGCCGGCTGCACCCCATGGGGCACGGGGCTGTCAGGAACCAGCGAGTGCAGAACTGGGGAAAAGGCTGGGAAAATTCTGCCGTGATTCTACGATCCTATGAAGATCATTCCAGCCTCTCAGCCTTTCCCTTGATATTTAATACGACTTGAAGAATTACCAGGAGTTCATACAGTCTTTACTGACAGGTATTAGGCGTGACCCCCGTTCAATCGGGAAGCTGGTTTGAATGTGTGGGATAAAGGGAAGTGTTTCTGTATTCCTTTGAGAACGGGGAATACATTTACCTCAGGCAGCCTCTGATACAAGTTCACAGGTATCTGCAAAAGCCAAATTAACAGGAGGAACAGTTGAGACCTTGCTGCTGCCTTGGGAGAAGCTGAAAGGCCCCACGCTGCTTTCAATCCATCTCTGTCCCTCTTGGAATTATTAAATTATGATTTTTGTTTCTTTCAATGCCTCCCAAAAAAACCCTTTCAAAATGCCCTCTTTTCATTAACAATATTCTCCTTTTTTTGTCTAAATTTCCTAATATCACAAGAAGAAGATGAGGAACATCAGAATTTATGGAGAGAAATGGTAATTTCTTCCTGCATCTCTCCTTCAAAGCAGCTCTCTCTGATTTTACTCTAGCCTCTTAACACAGCCGTTAATTAGAGATCAGTAATTAACTTTCTGGTTCAAGAAATATTTTGCAAAGGAACCCCATTAAAAGGCTGATTTGCATCTTCCAGGACAAAGCAGCCTTGGTATAAATGCAGGTACTACATGAGGTCAGTCTGAATTCTGAGACTGTCCTTGAATCTTGATTTTCTGCTGAAATCTGTTCCCTGATGTGGGGGGAGTGGGGACAGGCGTCACCCCCGGCACGAGTGACATGGGTCCTGCTGGATGCTCCCGGCTGTGCCAAGATGTTTTATTCTGCATTTCGGTCCCTGCTGATGGGGCTGGATGGTTCCCTACGCAAACTGCACGGTGTTTCCTCACAATATCTTCCTTAGAGCCCAGCTGTCCGTAGCGTGGTGTCAGTGCCGCCCTTCAGGGGGTCCCCACTGGTGCAGGTTTTCCTGCTCAGACAGCTTCCCTGGATATGCCATTTAAGCAGGAGCCAGAAGAGGAAGCAGCTCTCCAGCACTTGTTCACACAGATCTGAAAGCCCTCCGTGCGTTCTGGGGTCTGCCAGCGTCCTACTTCTGCAGGATGAGTCATTCCTCTTTCCAATTCCAGAGGAAACAGAGCAACTTCTTCATCCTTCGCCATGCAGCGCTCACCAGATTCTCATCAAACTTAACCAGTTTCATCACGCCTAAAAATATTTGGCATATCAGGTTTGTTGGGAATAAACAAATGGTAATTAGATCTCCAAGAGCTCCCAAACTAAGTTTGCTGCAGGAGCACAGACATTCATCAGTTCCTGATGCACCAAAGTAAGTTTTGTGCACATGGAAAGCTGCTACAACAGACAGCATGGGCACCACAGTAGGAATTAAATGTGCTGCAGTACATGACTTGTACAATTCCTCTTCCCTCTGGGGGTTAGAAGCAAAAATTTTGGATGGGCTAAAGACAAAAAGGAGTTTAAAGAGGAAGTCTCAGTAGTGCAAGTTGCTGCTGTTATTAATGCAGGGCTGTACCCCTTCCAAGGCTGAGGCTCATTAAACAATCAGCCATATGCTCAGGCTTTTGTAGTGCCAATAAAAGCTTAAATAGAATGTTATCTCCTGGAATTATTAAAACAAAAACAAAACACCTTGTAAAAGAATCACAGATGTTGGTAATCCAGAGTCCCTTAGCATAAATGGATTCTAGGTGCACTGAGGAAAAGTGTCCCCAGCAATGATCAGTTCAGGGATTGCATGACCATTTCCCACCAAACCATGACAGTCTGAGGGCATTTGTCCCACACAGTGATGCTGTGGCCCTGCCCTCTCAGTGCTGGTGTAAAGCCACCTTTGCCACCACAAGAAAACAATCAGCAATGCATCCCCACCAATAATTAACTGCAGCAGAACAACCTTCTCTCCCTTCTCTGGCTCTGCTCCCTGTGCTCCATGTCCAACCCAGAAATTTTCTCCATTGCAAATTTTGTAGGAGAAATGTGGGTCCAATTAAGAAAAACCCGTCTGCCAAATGCTTGATTTGTGGCTGATTCCAGAGGCCACTACAAAGCCGAGCATTCAGCGCTCCATGATAAAAACTTAGTGAGCTGCTGTAATGAATCAGGAGGCAGGAGACATCGTTAGCAAAAAGACACTTTTTGGAACCCTTTTTAGCTCTAACAAGCAATATGACCAGCCAGCAAATTGAAAGGAACACTCATTCCACAATCCTCCTTTAGATCTCGTATTTACATACTCTGATTGTACCAGAATAGTGCATCTCTCATACAGAAGGTGAGTTACACTTGCTCTGATTTTGCTTCTTTTACTCACCAGCAATAATTGTATTACTGTTACTGTAACAGGAAAAAAACAGTATGCACAAGACTGGCAAAATTTGGCCAATTCTACCCATGTGAACCCCGCAGTAATTTAGTGAAATACGTTTGTTTATATTCTCTGCCCCACACACAAGCCACATCCGTGTCATTATCTGTCTGAACATGCATGTGCACAGTTCATGTACTCATATATTCATCTGCAGGATAAACAGGACATGCAAGGAAAGGAAAAATAAAGGAAATAAGAGGCAGGAACAGTCCCAATTTAGATACAAAGAAGCCAAGTAACAGCATTTACGATCTACTGTAGCTCAATATTTCAGCCTGGAGTGTTTTGACTGCAGTCACTGCACTATTCATTTTTGCTATGGCACTCCTGCAGAAATTGGCCCACGCTCCAGAACAGAACACTGCTGTAACGGTGACTTCCACGAGCAGAGGAGTGGTTCCTGAACAATCAGCTTCGATACAAGATGGAGTCAAGAATCAAATATTTAAGAGGTGAATATTCCAATACCAAATGCTTCTGTGAAACAGTTCTTGGATTACAAGCAAGACAAGCACAGCAGAAAATGCATGAGAATGATGTGAAAGACCTGAGCTCTTTCATATACATTGTGCACGTACAATGGGATGGGAATGCTGAGGAAGATAATTTTATCTTCTGTAACCAAAGCCTCGCTGCATGACTGAGAGGCCCAGCTGCTGCTTTTCTTTCACCTCTCTGAGAGCAGCAGTCCCCGAGGCCAAGCTCTCCTGCAGAGGACTCCTGCTCACCTGACAGATCTGACACCGCGATGGCAGCGAGGGACTAAGAGCCTGCTGTCAAAAGCCACTGAGCCTCAGTGTCCTGCAGCTCAGGCGTGTCTGTGTATCACAGAGGAAGTGCATTTTTGAGTGACGCCTGCCTAATAGAAGGTCTAATCTCAGGTATCATGGAGGTATCATTCATTCTCAGTTTCTCAATCTCATATAAGCAAATCCTTGGTTATTCGAGGCTGCCAAGTGCCACCTCTCCTCTAAGCCACCCTTTAAGCTCTACACTGCAAATGCACTACAGCATTCCCTGAGTCTTTAAGGAGAAGTTGTAGTACATCTTGCTCTCTGGAAGCCCAGCCAGCTCCGGGGCTCTTGTGCTGGGAGGGCAGGGAAATTACAAGGCTTAATTTGGGAAAATGACTCTGGCTGCAGGGCTGGCCAGAACAGTTAATTCCCATGTCCTATCCTGCCAAGTCACAGAACGAAACAAAACTCATCCAGGTAGAAAGGAAACATTGCCTAATCTGCCTGTTCTTCGAGCAGAGCAGCAGCACCGCAGGCACATTCCCGGCCACCCGGCTCCGCTCGCTTCCCTCTGGAACACAGTGCCCTACTTCGAGCGTTTGGGAAAACTGCAGCACAGGAATCAAATCAACTCTGTCTGCCCAGACAGTAATCCCTGAAATCGTACTCGGCACTAACCAGCACAATCATTTCACTTGCAGAGTCCAGAAGGAAAAAGCTTAGGAGGCTGCAGTAGGTCAGGTAAGGAAGAATCCAGACTGACAATTGTTATTTGGGGGCTTCAAAAGCTCACGGCCCCTCCAGTGAATAAGTACAGCTAAAACAAAGTAAGTTGTCATTGCTTTTCAAAGTGAAGCATTTACTCAATGGGTTCTCAAGCACCATCCCGGGGTATTAAACTGCCTCTGCTCCGAACTGGTTACATCAGGGTATGTCCAGCCTGGCAGAATTTTCAGCCACAGACTTTTCCTGCCACTTCAATATTTCTGTCACTCCCCCAAATGATTTGTGTAAGGTTGAAAGATTTTCCTTTTGCAAGCAAACCACTGGTTTGTTTCTGTGGTTGGTAAAGGAATCTGTCTTCCCCAACCACGACCTTGATCTGCATGTGAATTTCCACATGAATTTACCTTGAACGGTGCCTGTCTGATGCTCACACTGACATAAATCTACACGTACGTAAATACACACAAATCCACTAAAGAGCTGCTCTACTTTCTAACCAGCTGAAGAATAAACCCAAGATCTCATTTCTCTTTTATTTTACCCGCAATTTGCTCCAGTACTGGCCATCCCACGTGAAATGCTTTATCAGATCCATCTGCACCTTCCCTGCAACACATCCCTCCTGGACCGAGCTCCTGTCATGGCTCAGACAGAAGCAGCAGCTCCGGCCACACGCCGAGGCTCCATCTCCGTGTAATGACGGCAGACGACGGCGGGATGGAGACGGTGTGAGTGAGGGCGAGACAGGGATTTGGAGAGATTATGGTTGTTATTGTTCCACGGTATTGTTCCTCCCGTGTGTAACCCAGTTGTGATCGGTGCAGTCCAGTGCGGGAGCATCCCTCCCCTCCCTCCCTCACCTGCATCAGTCGGCTCTGGCTGCTGCATCTCTGTGCTATTTATATGCTGGTGCATCAACTTAGATTTATTGGGCAAGAGAAAGCAGAGCAGTCAGGCTTCTCTGCATCTGGAATTTAACCTGAAAAGGGAGGGCTTGCACCGCATCCTCAGCAACAAATTAAAACTACCCCTCTTGCAATTAACCAAGTCTACTTCTATCACAGATGCAGCCCTTGCTCTGAATAAGATAAGCGAGATCTTAACAAGAGCCGGAAAAATCAGTATCTTCCTTCTCTCTCCCACACCCTCCGCGAAACGTCCCCTTACCTTTCATGGTCCACACTCCTGAAGCCAGGTAAAATGTGCCGGAAGCTGCTGTTCCTATCGAGCTTCGGTTGGCTCTTTGTCCTTTTGATGGAGCCTTTAAGCCGACGGCTGAGGAACCCCTGTGGGGTGAGACAAGAATACTAAATTACAAGGCAGAGGGGAGCGGGCAGCGGGAGCGGTGCCGCCCGTGCAGCCGGGCACAGCGTCCTCGGCAGCTCCCGCATGAGCGGCGCTGGCAGCGCCTGGCGTCAGCCAACATCTGCTCCCGGCGCTCCCAGGCCGGGGCTGCGGCGCGCGAGACTCCCCGAAGCCTCCGTTGCCCTGGCAACCATCAGCTCCCATAAAAATCCCGTCTGAAAGACAAGACTGGCACATCGCGGCTCCTGACGGGAGCAGGGGCTGGCTCCGGCCGCCCCGGCCCAGACGCCACCCCCGCCGAGCCGCCGGCACACGGCACAGCTCCGTTACCTGCTCGAAACCCCCCGGATTCGCGGCCATGGCCGGCACGGCCGCGCTCAGGTGTTCGGGCCGCGCGGATGGAGCTCCATAAAGCTCGTCCGAACACCGCCCGGGGGCTCGGGGCTACGGGCACCACCTTAGAGAAGAAAGAGACCGCGGCTCGTTCCTTCTTCTCCGCCGAGCCTCCTCCCTCACGGAACATAAGTCACGGCTCCTGGAGAGCTCCACAGCTAAAGCCAGCACTAAACGTTTTAATAGCAAAGCTTCTAATGTGTTATTTGCTTATTGTTAGGAGTTAATGTTCTACATAATCTGAACATTACATTTAATCTCTCCGCTAAATAAGGCAATAAAAGTATCATACTACTGTGCTGGCCGGCATCTACAGCGCATGAGAATGGTCCGAGAGGGTCAAGCGCTTTGGCCAGAGAAAGTGGGGGGGCCTTTTAAAGAGAAACCAGGATTTCGGGGTGAAGCCTGAAGGCGTGTTCCTTTTATGGACCATCACACTAAAGAAATAGATCAGCTCCACATAAACAACTCAGCAATCCCGCAGAACCTGAGGTTCCGCACACGCCGCTCCCCTTCCCCGGCCCCACGAAAGGGGGAAGATGTCCACGGATCAAGCACAGATTCTGACAGGCGTAAGGAAGGAAACGTGAGAGTAGTGGAGCAGCATCCCAGCCATGCCCACAGTGCACCCCCTGCTCCAGGCAGGAGCCTCAGGAGTTTCTCCACTCAACATACAGGAATGGATCCTTAGCAGCTCCCTTTTATAAATGAATACCTTTAATATGTCTTGCAGGGAGATAATCACAGCCCAGCTTCTATGTAGCCTGTCATTTGTTCGTGCCATTTAAACACTCCTTCCCCACCTCGGATATTCATGGCTCGCATTATGTCTTTCTCAAGCTGCAAAATCTCCCCGGGCACTCTGTGTGCCTCTTGTTATGGTAGTGACTTTCCTGTTCATAAGTGCACCAAGAATTTCAAACATCTAGATAACCAAAGGTGTTTCACATTTATTAAGTGCCACTTCACTTACAAACGAGGTATGTAACATGCATTCATGTGAACTGAATATTTCTCTGGAAGATATTTGCATGACTGAAATAGCAGGAGGTATAAAACACAGGCCATCGAACTGTACACTTTGTCATCCTGCACAAAGCATCGTGTGAGATAACAAAGGCCTTTTCAAAAGGGTTCTGTCCCTGAGAAATACCTTCAGAGAATTTTACAGTATAGAGAAACACAGCTGTGAAAAGCAAATTTGAGGATTTGCATTATCCAGAGCACTGTTAAGATACTTCCCTCGGTACTCAGACCTTAGCCAGCCTCCTACTCATCGTATCAATGTGGTATCAGCCCCATGCTCATCGTATCAACCCAGTATCAGCCTCCCACTCATCATATCAACTCTCCATTGCTCTTGTTTCCTCTGACTGGACCAGGCTCTGGTTGCCTGCTATGGACACTGGCCAATATTTGCTGTGAGGGGAAAATCCAAACACACGACTGGCCAAACACCTGATACTGCCCTAAACTCCTCTGGTGAGAAGGTTTTGGCCCAGGAGTGAGAGATTGGAGTTCCTTAATCCCTGCCAGCCCACCCACAAATATGTCCTCGTTTTATCAAGCCACTTCTTCAATCCAGGAATAGCTTTGAACTCTGGACAGGGAATTGATAAGGAAAAACCCAAATGCCTTCTGCAGCCAAGGGTGACATTTTTCTTCCTCCATGGTGTATTCCACATCTTCACAACTGTTCCATGATCCGTGCAGGATTTGGAAATGAGAATTTAGGGTTGCAGCGAGACGTTACTTTCCTTCTGTTTCCCATTGTTTTTACATTTGTTGCCACCAGAAGGAGATCGCACTGAGCCATTTTCCGTTTTCATTGCCAGCTTCCTTGGGAGAATGAGATGTCAGAGACTTTAATGCTGATAAATTATGCTGCTATAGTGATACTTTGCACCTCCATAGTGCACACCAGAGATCAGAAAGCCTAATGTGTGAATTAATACCTTCTGTAATTTTTAGATGGGGTAAGAAAAAAAAACAGAAATTTGTCTGTGAAAATACAAGAGAGATATTCTGACCCGGGGTGTGACCGCCGAGCTTTCCTAGTGAGATCATAACAACACGATCCATTTCTTCTTCATTTATGACTTTAAACAACATTTGATTCTGATCTCCAGACAAACAAGGCTAATCCCACCCTCTGAGCATTGCCTGCTCCTCTAGCTGAGCTGCATTCTTGTCAGTTCCAGCAATTAAAGCACTGCCCTTTGCATGCGTGTTCTTTATACACTTTTAAGTTTATACTGAGAACTGTCTAGGGCAGAATTGTGTCTTCCTGTGTGTGGGCAGCATTCACCACCAGCAAAAATATCTTAGCAAAGATTAAACTAGTAACTGAGAAAGGTTTCATTCAGAAGCTAATAGTCTCTATGAAATGACAAAAAATAGAAATCTGCAGAGCCCAAGAATCCCTTCAGATTGAGTAAATCATGAAATAGCCTTTACAATGGAAGCAGAGGTGCCAGCTCTACAAATTCATCCCTGCACAGCCTAAGGTCTGAGCAAGAGGAGATCTTTTAGGGTCTTTAGAGACAATCTTTGTGGTCAAGAGTATGGCCCCATGCAATCCATGAAAGCCCACAGAGCAATGTGGCACAGAATTCATCAAGCCTGGCAAGAAAAAGGGATGAACCACGGAATCACAGGGTGGTTTGGGTTGGGAGGACCTTAAACAGCATCCAGTGCCACCCCTGCCATGGGCAGGGACGCCTTCCACTGTCCCAGGCTGCTCCAAGCCCTGTCCAGCCTGGCTTGGGACACTCCCAGGGATCCAGGGGCAGCCACAGCTTCTCTGGGAACACGCAGAGCTCCCACTGAACACTGATTTCACTTTCCAAGTGCAAGGGCGTTGCTTTTCTTGCTTTGTTTCCGCTGCTTTGCCTCTGACATCTCCAAGCTGGGAGTACAATCGCTCTAATCACAAGAGCTGACTGAAGTAATAATAAGACACAAAGAATGGAGGCAAAAGAAAACAAAACAAATCCTTTTGAGGAATGGCTTAATCACAACCACAGCAACTTCAGCTAAAACAGGATGGCACAATTCAAAACAGCACAATTAAATCTGCTGTGATTTGGGCTCTTTTCTTACATATTTGACAAACCCAAAATCCGATGCCATCATCTCACTGCAGACAGAGGAAGGTGGGACTCTCTTAAATTTTTCTTCCTTATCAAATTTGGCATTTTCAATTACTCTAGAAATGGAAATAATCTTACATTATATTATAATGTTTGAATATTTTTGGTATTATAATACTTTTAAAGCATATGTGCAAACCCATCAGCACCATATGCCTTTGAGATGCAGGAACTGTAGAATTCCACACACCCTGGGGCAACAAGAAGAAACTAGAAAGAAGAGAGAAAAAGGGAGGGGGACAAAACTGAGCAGAGTGTTAATGACAGCAAAATCTGGAGCTCCTGTTTTATTAAACATAAAGTAATGATGCAAGTCTTGCGTCTGGAGCTGACTCCCACACCAATAATGTTCACTCGCAGCGAACCCACACGATAAAGTTATAAAGGTAAAAACTCAGCACCATGGAAACACAATAGAGATAAAATTTTAAAAATGATATATCAATAAATCAGGCTGGATGCAGCACGAGCAGCTTTCTTTGGAAGAGTCCTGGCGGCTCTGTGTATTCTCTAAGCCAGGAAAACAGGGAGAGGGCTGGGCAGACCTGGGGCCCTGGGAGGGCACTGGGAGGGCACTGGGAGGGCCCTGGGAGGGCACTGGTCAGACAGGAGCACAGACACAACCCTGGCTTCTGCTCTCGTCCCAAACCCACACAGAACAACCCCTACAAAGGCAGATCACAGGAACTACTGAACAGATGGGGTTATTTTTATAGTTCTTCCACATCTTTTTGTTTTAGTTCAAGCAAATCTCAACTCCAGGGGACATGAGAGGACATCAGAAATTTTTTCATTACTCATAATAAGGAAATTGCTATAAAGAAGTATTTGCTGTGAGTATAAATGTGTAATGCAGCCTTTCATCCTGGGTCTCCATGTGTTCTGCTGTGTCAGGGATAAGGTATAAAACCGGGAGTAAATCTTTTCTACCAGACCCACCCTTATTCCGGGCTTTACAATTTTTATTTTTTGTATTAAACTTAATTTAATTTGGGAATTAGTTTGGAGTTTTTTCTGCTGCTGCACAGCACACGGAAATACCCTCTTATTGAGGCTCCACTGAATGGATAATTAATATTTGTATTTGTGAAACAAGCGGAGCTGTGCCAACACTAAGCATCCTTTTATAGCCGTTAATGTTCCAAACAAGTGAGTTTACCCATTTCTACAATTACCAATGTTAGTCTTAGCTTTCAAAATAAAACAGAAACCTTTTTTGGGGAGCATCTGATGCTGCTTGTTACTAGGTGAAGACATTTTTACCCTTCTCTCTGTACAACACGACTGCATTGAGCTACCCCAAGAATGCAGAGACCAGAACAACACCGAGGGTGAGTTTAGGCACCATTTGTGTTCCTCGGAAGCCCAAGAACAGAAATAATCCCCCAAGTGGTCTCTGGCACTGAAGCAGGGCAGGAAGGGAATTTCTGTACAGCACTGACCTTTATGGATCAAATATTTTTCATTTGTTCAGTGTTCGAGGCACAGGGCTGGAAGTGTCTGTAGCCCCTCAAACACTTCATATATCATTTATTTCTGTCAGCTCTTTTGATTTGAACTTTGGAGTTATAAGTTGCTTTGCTCTCCTGCAGCTCTGCTCCTGTCAGGTGTGATGAAGGGCTCTGTTCAGGTGACCAAGCACACGGCCCCTGTGGGATTCCCTTCCCCAAAAAGTGCATTTCCAGGATACACGAGGCCTGCACAGGGGTTGTTTTGAACCTGGGCACATGGGAGGCAAGAGAGTGGCAACCTCGAGACTGGACACCCCCCAAACTTACGAGAAACCTGCAGAAACCTTAGGAAATTACAGTTTTGGAAGTTTATCAACCAACAGCCCCAAATTCTGTTTACATGGCAAACCCCAGCTTGCTCTGATTGTGAAGATTTGCCCAATGCAATCCCAGGGAAAGGGAAAAGGAGAGAAACAGTCTCCCAAAGTCTGCAGCAGGAGAGATGTGAACTTCAAAGGAAAACCGAAAGAGTTTATTCTCTCTGGACCTAGAAATGCACGCACAGATTAACGTGTATTCTCCTTCTGAACCTGTCACTTTGTTCAAGTGGGTGCAAAGTCCCTCAGTGTCTCTTTCTCCATGTAATTTGATGAATCTCAGGACTGTTCCCAGCCACCCTGTGAGCCCCTAGAGGCAGAAGCAGAGCAGAGAATCACGGAATTGTTAAGGCTGGAATAAACCTTTAATATCATCAAGTCCAGCTGTGAATCCAGCACCACCACCCTGTTCACCACTAAACCACGTCCCCAGGTGCCACATCCACTTCCAGGGATGGTGACTCTACCACTGCCCTGGGCAGCCTGTTCCAACACTGAACAACCCTTTCCTTGAAGAAATTTTTCCTAATATCTCATCTAAACTTCCCCTGATGTCCCACTAAGAGCAAGGAACCACCACTTGCTCTGACTGGTGTTACCCTAAAACATTCTTCTAAAGGGATAAGGAAAGCCCCTCTGAGACAGAAGTGCCTTGGAATTAGGCTAAGTCCCAAAGGAATGACAAAATAGCTGCAAACCCATGGCGTGGCCAGTGAAAACTGGCAATAAAAACTCCAGTCCTGCTGCTCCACACGCTGTGGTCAGACTCGTGCTCTGGCATCAGGAGTTAAAGGATAAACATGGAGATACAGCACTTAGGATCGTGAGAGGGGATGTCTGGGAGCCAGGCCATAAAGCAGCCCTGGAATGTGAGAAGCAGCTCTTGTTGTAAGTGCTGCTTAGCAACACTGCCCTGCCACGGCCAGAGATTAATCAGATCTGCAGTGTCACTGCAACCACTCCGCTCGGCCCATCTGAAAAATCAGATGAAGATGCACTGATGTCCCCCAGGTCACCCAGGGGACAGTGTGGGTCTGGCCAGGTCAGGAAAGCTGGAATTACATCAGATGAGAGGCACTGGGGGTTAATTATGAATATGGCAAATCTCACACATGCGAGTATCAGCAAATCACAGAGAAGCAGCAGTAACAGGACACATTAACACACAGCATCTCATCCCCTTCCCACCTCTGGCCAATAAAGGATTGCTGCTTGAGCTCAATTTTTGTAAAGATTTTACCTATCTCGTTGAAACTGCCTTGGTCACGGGGTCTTCTCCCACTGCCCTGGAGAAAGAATTCCATGGACTGGCAGCTTTCAGCTCAGGACATTCTCCCTGATATTTTCAGCCAAACGCTTCTTTGCAGAGTTCCACTCTGTTCCTTTTCCGTTCTTTTCTACCAGAGACAGATTCCCTTCCCAGCCTTCGGGAAAGCAACAGAAACCTTGCGAAGTCTGGGTCTGGATTCTCCAGTTAGCACTGATGACTTCCCCAGAACACGGACAGGGAACAGGTGGGACATTAATAAAGGATGAAGGAATGCAAGTGTCAGGAAGAATTCAGAAGACAACCACGCTTCGGCAGTCGTTGTTATTCAGGGATCACCTGGTTCTGCAATTTGGATTCTTTTGTTCTCCTATTAAAACAAACCCACACTACTCTGGATTATTTGTTCCCAGCTCTGTAATTATCATACTGTCAACATTTCATATCCCAACAAGACAGACAAATCTTCCTCGGGAAGGTAGGAGAAGGGTAATCGAGCAATCAGGGATGAATGATGCGGAAACAGAGACACGGGCAGAATGCAAGAAGCCTTGAAGAGCAAACCCAGTGATTCACCCAAAGAGAGCAGGACTGGGGACAGCCTGAGCCAGGGAAGCCAAGCAAGGGTGGCACCTGCAGGAGGATTTCAGTGGGATGGAGCAGTTTCCTTATTTAACAGGCACAACAGAGCCACCCAACCCAGAGGACAAACTGCTGTATCCAAAACTCCAAAACATCCCGATCCAGGTCGCTTGGGCTTTTGCCAAGGGCTAAGGAGCCCAGGAGCTTTCAAGAGCTGCACTTTGGAACTGTTTCTGCGGGCCAGCACTTCGGCTCCAGTGGGCCACTGACCACTGGGCTCAGCACAATTACACCAGGTACAAAACCTGTCTAGCAATAGTTGGCACCAACCACTGTGCCCTTCTATTTCAGGAAAAAAAGGTGGTTTTTTCATATAAAGCAGATTAATTTAATTCTTTCACAATCTCAGAAATGAGAATATGCCTTTTAAAAGCCAGTCCCCAGGCAGATCCATGCTTCAACAAGCTTACTGTCCAAGCAGGGAGAAACGAGGGCACGCTCGTGGAGGTGGGAGGGCAGGTAGGAAATGCTGTCAGGATGGATGCTTTTGGCAGGTCACAGAGGGAGGAGTGTGAAGGCAGAGCTGTCCAAGTGATTTGCTGCACTGCCTATCCACAGATAAGCTGCAAAGCCAGGATTACTTCTCAAGTGCCAGCCCTCCAACCATCCAAATACATTGCTCCTGGTAGAACAGGTATCAGAGCTCTCCAAGATGAGCAATAAACACACAGGGGAGAGGAGAAAACCATCTCCATCAATCTCTTTACATTACTGTTCCCTTTTAAAGTCCACCTTTGGATGTGATGCAGAGTAAACCGGTTCACGAGTGTGTTTTATCCCTGCTTTCCCTACTTTGATTCATGGTCTTGGAGCAGCACACGGATGTCCTGCTGTGTCAGGCATCTCCCTGCTCGCTTGCACTTGAAACTTCTGGAGCAGAGCAAATACTGGAAGAGAGAATCCCTTTTCCCACAATATTGATGGCCAGCTCTAAGTCTACAGGAAGGTATCAACACCAAGCTGCCTCGTTTTCACTGACAAACCTTGTGTGCTTTTAGTAACACATTTTCTACAAAACCAGCTGCCAAGCCAATAAATTTTAAAAAGCAGTTGGTAGATGATGTGTTTAGAGTAAAAAAATATTATTATCTTTTGAATGTAGGGATTCATTGTGTAATTTTGCAGTAAAAGTTACTCATTCAAATATGAAACTCATGTTCCAGACAGATGCTCTTGGCTTCAAAGACTTTGCCCACATTTCTGCAGCTTAAATTGGAACATTTGTATTCAGCAATAATTACAGCTGCAATCAAACAAAAATGCTCACTTTTGTAAAGGTGTGGGGAATACCAACTGGAATTCAGATGATACATCAGTCCTGCACTTCCCCTGTCTACCTCCCTAGACAACTCACTTCCCAGACATTGTGCAAATACTGAAGATGAAGTTCATTTATCCTCATCTCAGAATTTATGAAAATGACTATTTCAGTTTGATTCACCTCCTACTTACAGCTTTGGAAAAAGGGAGAAAAATTACAATGGAAGGATAAATATAACACACATATGACACTTTCAGGAGTACCAGCCTGCCTTTCATGATTTCTCCATCCTTCAGGACACACAGATCAGAGAGCTTTTTGATTAAGAAAGCTCAGAGAGAAATGAAAAACCAAGGCAAGACTACTCCCTGCTATTTTTCTCCACCTTTACTCCTTTCCTTCTCCTCCTCAGCTCGTACTTAGTGTCTGATTTTGGGCTGAGGTGCTGAGGAAGGCGATGTGAGGCAGCACAACTGACAATTCTGTTAAAACACTCACATTGAAAGATACAAACCAAAAAGAATATCCTTCAGGAACTGGAGGCAAAAATTAAGTTCACTGCTGGTTTATCCCTCAAAAAAATGAGACAGACATTGCGAGTGACAGATCCTATTTTTGGGTCTTAGCAGTGATTATTTCTTGCCTAATTATTAGCAGTGGATTTACTATCTTTAAAGCAGAATTTTGTCACCCAGCAGGAAATTTCAATTCTATCAGGCAGATTTAAGTGCCATTCACTTGTTCCTTAACTATTTTTGACTTGGTTGCTAATTATCAAGGAATGCTTCATTCCCAGAGAGCCTGAGGGCAGGCCCAGCGTGTCCCTCAGCCACAGCCAGTGCCACACCAGCTGGGACACTCCCTGTTTCCCAGCAAGGGATATGAAGGTCTCCTCCTCCACCCCCTAAGAACAGCAAAACATTTTTTCCTCCTGTGTCTAAAGGGCCTCTCTCCAGGAGCAACCCGTACCCATCACCCCTCGCCTGTTCCATGGCACTGCTTGTCAAATGTAAAGTAAAAGTAACCTTGAGTTTACTCAAGCAAAGCAACCTTAATTATTTACCTCAATCAAGCCAGGCTGTCCCATCACGGGAATGCCATGGAGATGACCTTGCAAGAGACAGGAATGAAGGGAGGGACAAGGGCAGGGACAGGGACAGGTTACGCTGCTCAGGGTGAATCCCATTCTGCAGAGCCACGCAGGGAACTGCACGGAGCCATTCAGGAAATAAAGACATGATTATTTCTGGAGCTAATTTCCTTGGTGCTTTGAAAAACGTTGCAGGGAAGATATGATCCACTGTAATTACGGAGGAAGATAAAGACAAGAAAGTTACTGGCAGAGCGCCAGGCCTGGGAACACCTGAACACCTCAGGAAAACCAGCAGAGCTTCCCCAGCTCTCTCAAATTATCCTTGAAGCCTGAGCCATGAATATCACCGGGAAAAAGAGTGTGGGGAGGACAAACACAGCCTATTGCTTATCAGAGTGCACTGCTGAGGAAAAGTGACAGCATGGAGGAGAAAGGGAATCCTGTTTCCACGGCAACTAAAGTTTGAAAAAAGTATAGAGAAATCAATGTCATCTTCCCATGTGTGCTCCACCCAGAGCCACGGAATCAAAGTTCTTTCCTGCAATATCCTGAGTCCGTACAATCACCAGGAGACCGTGGAATCAGACCTGCTGTTCCAAGCAGCTGCACTTGGTTTGGAACAACAGTGTCACCACCTGGAGAAACAGCCTCACACGAGGCAGCGCCAGGCTGGCATTTGGAGGGGAAGAACAAACCTCCAAAACAAATTCCAAATGATCCAGCTCAACAGGAAGGGCCGTAAGCTCCTCCACGTCTGTTAAAGCTCAGCCACTCCCGTGGGGTGAACAACACGGACAAGATCACTTCCAGCTGGGAGGGGGCATTTCTCACATCATTTCCTGTCACAGCACCCTCATTATTATCAAAGTACACAGGTGCCACGTGAACCATCCACAATGAAAGACCAAGAAATTATGGCTCAAAATACCTTCTGGCAATTCAGGAGAAGTGTTTAGTCTAAACTAGAGAAAAAATCTGTCTCAGAAACAAAACTTGGTAGAAATGTATTGAAAACTATTCAGGGCAAACTGGGGCAATGACACAGATTTCTATTAATTCCAGTGCAATGAATTCAGTATTTAAGTAAATACCTAATATCCCTGAGCTAAAGCAGTACAAATCCCAAACGGAAGAAGTTCAGAGATGAAGGTCCTGATGCAATGGGCACTCATGTTCCACTGAAGGTCTCCAGGAGATTCAGATAATACCTTCCACCCTTTGACTTGTTTTCTGAAAGCACAATGTCAGCGCTATTGAAAGAGGGAGAATGGAATGTGTTTATTATCCTACCTCTCATATCGGCAGGACAATTCTTTATCTGTGACCCAGAAACAAATTAAAGGGACACTGTCATGTTGTATATTCTAATGGCCCTCTTTTCTCTGTGCTACCAGCAATCAGAGAGTTTTCAGTGCCCAGAGGTTTAAATAAATTGAAGCTTTTGTTTGTTTACTTTCTGCCTTTCATTCACTCCACAGAAATGAAACCAGTGGAGTGGGGTGGAGGAGGAGACCTTCATATCCATTTGCCTTCAGGTCCATTTGCCTCCCTACAGCCTATCAATTAGTCCAGGCTGTTTGCACTTGGGCTTCCCGGGAAGAGACTGAACACTATCAGATTTTTTCTTGTAGTAGTTTTGACATGAACGTTTCTGTTCAAATCATCCTTTGGAGATGAAGAGTCTAAAGAACGGATATGGATCTAAGTACGTTACTGAAAAATCCAGTGAGAATCTGAGATTGTTTCTCTGTGGGAGGAATTCAAACAAAAACAGACCCGAGCACCTGAGTGTATATTGAATTGTTAAATTACCACAAAAAATGCTAGATTAACATGTTTTAGAGAGTAAAGGCCAGTCATCTGGCCAGTTTAAACCACTTCACCACTTTAAAGGATGCCTTGAGTTGGTCTTGTTCCTTATGAGATGCCCAGCACTACTACACAGCCCCAACTGTTTTGTACAGATCTTGAATGATGGGGAAAGTGGTATAATCTTCCCAGGCCTTAGTTTCCCATTTATTTTCAGGCATTATGGTAAATTGCAACCCCACAGTGCCTGCAAGCCTGAATTCATTCAGATTGGCAGAACACTTTAACAGCTCCAGATGAAAGGTGCTACAGAAGTGCCAAGTACTATCACTGTAATTATCATTCAATATACACTGATCAAAAGAATGAAATGTGAATTAGCATTTCCTATTAGCCCTACTTACTGCCTAAATGTTAAATATTCCTCCCATGGGCTCTCTCCATGAAAACACACAGGAGCTGTTGGTATTTCTCATCTGGCTACAACACTGCTTCCCCAGGAGTGGAGGAATGGAGGGATCTGAGGAGAAGAGTCGTGAACCCAGGAGAACAACACAGGTTTATCCCACAAAAACTTGCTCAGGCTTTCTGGAGACAGGGAGTTTGGAGCTGCTTTCTCACTCTCACTCCTTCCCTTCTCATTCCTGGCACAAGGCATCTATCCCAGTCTCAAGGATTTCCTGCTGTTCACCTCCCCGGGACCCTGAGCCCTGCTCAGTCATGGTTTTCACACAACCCACAGGGATCGGCCCAGTGTCCTCACAGGCTGAGAAAGTGTAAACATCTGGAGTAGCTGAATGAATCAATGGAATTGTGCCAATTTAGACCCTCTGCAGAGCCAGGCAACTTCCTGAAACATTTGTTTTTCCCCCTTCCCACTCGAAAACCACACAGTATCTGACTTTATCTTCCCCAGAAGCACAAGCTTCCCTGGTTATCCACTGCCCGAGCTTCTCCCAGGAAGCAACAGCGTCAGTTCCTGCCCTAGTCCAGAACACATTTCAGTGGTGTTGGAGCACAGAAATTCAGAGATTCATGGAGTTTCCCTCTCGGGGGAAGCTGCAGATTAAACCAGGGGCTCTGCCTGGGCACTGTGAGGATCCTCACAAAGCATCCTCCAGATGTAGCAGCAGATGACCAGGTCATGTCCCATCCCATCCTCACTGCCATACACCAGAGCCAGCCCTGCCCCTGCCCTGTGGAAACTCTGCCCTCCAACCACCTCAGTGTGACAGCAATCAAAAGCAGGCCAGAACCCCACCAAAACTATAACAGGATCACTAATACTTCTACAGAGAAGTATTAGAGTAATTCACCTCAGTGTGTGAATTAAGCTGTTGATGAGCCCTTATGCTCTTCTTTTCTCTAAAACCGTCCTTCAGACAGCTGCAGGCTCTGAAAAAGAGACCTCCCTGGGACATGCTCAGTTCAAAAAGGGAAAAAAATCCATACCATGCCTTGCTGAGTCCCTTTCAGTGAAGCAGGTCATAGCACCATGTCTTTTATCCTGTCATTCCTGTCTCCTGCTTGATGCACATCATAAATCCACTGTGGTTTGGACTGCAGCTCTGTGCTGAAATCTGACAGTCCCTCCTATCTCTGCCCATGCTGCCTTCCAGTACTCCCCAGCTGGAAATTCCAGGTTTACTTAAAAAAAAAATTCAAGATACAAGGTCACACTCAAAGAATTAAACATATCTTTACAGTCAGGTTCACTTTCCAATCCCTGTGCTAGGGAGCACTGAGTAGGGAAAAAAATTTCCTTTTTCAAAATGAAATTTATCCTTCATACCTTAACTAGAATTTGTCTCATGTCTCATAGAGGACAAACCAAAATTAAAGATCAAAAATACCCACAGATTTATGTTAATAAAATGACTTAGAAAAATAAGGCAGAGGGCTCTAACTCAAATAACAAGCAATTAGGAATTTGACAAGATGAGGTGCTGGCAGAGGAAGTAAGAAAGCCAAGGCATGGCTGCCCTGGGAACAAGGACTTGGGAGTCCAGGAACCCACTTATTCATTTTCACATTACAGCATCAATTTGGAGAATATTTAATTCTCTGGAAACTGAGGAGGATTTCAGAGAGGTAATTAGGAATAGCTTAGCTAGTGGTTAACACCAGGGTTGGGAATTAGAAATGAAGAAATTCGGCTCAGGACATATTTTTGGGCTTTGGAGCACAATCAAATTTAAGTTAGTGAAGTTTTCCCTCCCTCAGTTTTCCCAGCTGGAAAATGAGGGTGGTAAGAACGAACCACCTTTGTGGAGAGCCTGGAAATCCACCCACAAGAGATGCTTGGGTACAAAGTCTGGGTGCTGGGGTACCTGACAAACCCCTCTGATGGCCAGATGAGCCCTCCTGGTTTCTGCCAAGCAGTACCAGGGAGACTGGAAATAACTGCAAAGACTCCAAATGACCTCATTTTTCTTCCAATCCCTAAAACGCTCACAACCCCAAAGCTTGCAAGCATGTCCTGTTGCAGAAGTGGTGACTGAACTGACAGATACATTCTCCAAGTAATTTCCATATTTCTTGCTGCCACTAACACTGGTTACCCAAAGTCAGTTGCAGTTGACAGTTTAATGATAATGGCTTTATGTTTATATAGCATCTGTGATAATGTTCCTGTTCTCCCTAAATTCAATCCCTGTAAAAGGGGCACTTTAATGTATGCAGCCACAGACCAAAATGATAGTAATTTTCCCTCTGAGCTGCAATGGTTTAGTAAACAATTACATTTCAATTAAAGAGGGGCGATCGTGCTGAGGGAAGTGCCATTCCACTCTCCACATATACAGGAACATAAATTCTCCAAAGTCAAATCATTATAATATAATTTACATGACTGCTTTCAAAAAAAAAATTAAAATGGAAAATAAAGTGTATTATGCACAGGCAAAAACTTGGGGAAAAAATCCCTCTATATCTTGTCCACAGCAGCTAGAACTGGGATCCCATTATTTAGGATTATGTTCAGTGAAGAGGAATGGCAGAAGGGCTCTTCACTTTCATCTCTCCAGGAGTTTCCATTTACTGCCATTAGTATTTAATACTTCATTTATCAAGGATTAAAACCAGGATAGATGGAGGAATGCCATAAGAGTAGCTTATGATGGATCCCTGCAAATTCAGCTGTGTACTGAGCCCAAACAGGCAGGAAAACTGCAGGAAAACAAGTTCACATTACAAGGAGAAGACAAACTGTGTTCTGGTGTGGTTTTGGTGTGGTTTTTCAGAGCAAATGTGGCTTCAACCAGAAGAAGCACTGAAGTGTTTTTGGTGCTCCTGGAAAGCAAATGATTAATGCTAGAATTGAGGATTAAAGGTCTGCAGAAAGAAATCTTAAATTCTGTCTAGCAAAACACAGAATACAGACGTTTCTTCGAGTTTTTGGCGATTTGGACTTTGCTTGGCCTGGGATATTTGCCTAGAAAACGGAGTAAATCGGGCTCTAACAGAAGGAGTCAATAGATGGCAGTGCTTGATGGGATGGGAACGAGTCCTCCCCAGTGAGCCTCAGCAAATCCTCCCCTGCACCACTTCCCTGCAAGGTGGGCACAGGGAAGGATTTCATTAGCGCTCAGCAGACTTTCCCAGCTTCTGGTCCCCGAATTTGATAAAATACCCCACAAATGCAGGTTTAATACACCTCACACCTCGAGCTACTGGGATTCAATGCAGAGAGGCAAAATGCTTCTCTGGATTCTCCTAGAAGCCAGGCTTTAACCACGGCCATGGAGAAGGGACACGTTGGTGTCTCCAGCTCTGCAGCATCACCGGATGCTGCCACTTGTCCACTGGAAGAGGAGACTAAAATCTGAACACTTGGTTCGGAGAGCAGGCTCAGAACAGGGACCTCAGCTCAGTGACCACTTGGGTTGGAGCCTCAAATTTCTCATTCTGCATCAGCTCACACAGAACTCTGAGAGCACGGAAGTGAAGGGAGGGATTTACACGGAAAATAATTACTGTACAGCATGAGATAACCAGGACTAGGGGAGATTTTCCCAAGTTTAAGAAGCTTAGTTAAAATTTTCTTTTAGGAGAAGGAGTAAGAACAGTTAGTCACATGTTAAGATATAGAAATCTTAAGACTTGATTTTCAAGGTTATATTCTATAACTCAACAACTACCAGGAGCTCTTGTTTTTCAAAAAGCACAATGCCCAATTAACTGTAACCTGCCTGGCAAACTGCTGTATGGGAAGGGAGCTCCCAAGGGAAGTTCCCAAATTTCCACCCTAGTTTGCTTTAGTTTCGAAATGAAAGAAAGCAACTGGGAGTGTAATATTGCCAAAATAGCTGAATCCAATGGCTCCTGAGCTTCCCAGGCCCTTGGAGATTCAACAGCAGAAGGATGGAGATGTCAGGGAAGAACAATCAGCTGTGAAATATGAAAAGCTTACAATTTCCAAACCTACAACAGCAGGCTCAAAAGTAATAATCCCATTACCACTAAACGAAGGCACTAATTACTATTCCCAGTGGCTGGAGTGGACTGACTGCTAATGTTCCTCTGGTTAATGAAGGAAGGTGAGGGAGAATATATTTCTAAAGTCAGACATCTGCTGAAGGCTGGGCAGCCGCACCAACTGTACCTAATGAAGCCATTCATATTAATGCAGTGACACTCGGAGGGGGAGCAGGGGAGAAATGAGATGAGGGTGGATTTTAACTCAGAGAAGACAAATGTCATATATTACCCATGTGATGGCTGCCCTTATTTAATCCACACTGAGTAAGAGAGCTGCTCAAAGCAAGGAACTTCATCCTATGTCAGCTGTTCCACCACCAAGGGCTGACCTGCTCAAAGCTGGAATAGCTTCTCTAAAAAACCAAAAAAGCAGGATATATGCCACTGGAAAGGAATAAACAGCTTTTTATTTTCTTTGACTACAAGAACACTAAGAAAAATATTCCCAAATCCTCTGTCTTGTGAAGAATCCAGATTTTCCCATCACATTTTGCCTTTCTCACCAACAAGCAGTAGTTGTTTAAGGTTTAAGGATACTCATTCACTGAGCTCAATAGGTTCTGATGGCTGGAAGAACAATTTATAGAACCAAAATAAACTCCTTGTCCAAACTGCTAATCATGACTCATTACCAGTGCAAATGTTCTCAGGTGAACTGGGTGTGCTCAGATTTTTTTTCAGATTGCACCATTGTCTTTCCTTTGAAATTCTGGTTCTGCCTCCCTGGGTTTGGTAAGCAGCAGCTGAGTCTGTAAAGAAGGCGTGGCCTGCAGAGAAAACCTGCACAGAGCAAACCTGCTCCAAGGCCATTTGTGTCTTCTCTAAATAAAAACACCTGTGTGCAATGAGAGCCAGCCCAGACACCCGAAGGAGGAGTGCAGGGAGTGGAGTCTGTGCTTGTGTGCTCAGGCTCCTCACACCCCTCACACCGCGCTGACACTGGGCAGTGACAGAGCCAGGGCACAGCACCAACGGATCCCATTCTCGGGGTCCCTGTTCCCATTTGTAAATGGACTCTGCAGCACCCTTCCCATGGAGCACCAAGACCACTGTTAGTCATGTTAGTGAACACCCAGTGACATCTCAAAGCAAAGGGATTGAAGCCATGGAAAGAGTGGATGGCTCCTCCAGGCTCCTGCTGGGACAGGATCCCAGGCTCTGGGCAATCCCAGCTTGGCAGGTGTCCCGTGAGTTAATGATGGGTTCCTCTAGAGCAGATTTGCCCTCTGTAGGAGTACGAGCACACACTGTACAGCTGCAGACGGGTAAGTACACCCAGGAATACTCCACACCAGGACTCACCAAGGAAACCTCTCCAGGAAAGTCTTCCGAGTGAAACAACTTACCCAAACTGCTCCAGACTCCATTCAAACCCTACAGCTCTACCAGGATACACGTGACAGTTCCTTGTTGCTAACAGTACCTAACACCCCCCCATTTCCCTACAAACAAGTAACCACCCAGTTTCACACGCAGCACGTCTTCTCTCCGGGTAAGCAAGTTCCTCTCCCCTCGGGCAGCCCCCCAGGCCACTCATTAGGATCCCCCAGCGCTCCTGAAGAGGGGAGACACTGACCGTGACCCGGAAGGGCGTGGTGGCCGCAGGCTCCATGGTGGGGTTCTTCTCCGCGATGCCGCTGGGCATGCTGCGCCTCTGGCCGCAGCGCTCCGGGGGGGACTCTGCGGGGACAGACAACGGGGACAGTCACAAACGCGGCAGGGGACAGCTACAAGCGCACGGACAGCCCGGGAACGCCGCCAGGCCGCGCAAAACGCGGCGTCTCCCTCCCAGATGTCCTCTCCAGTGAGCCAGCCTGACGACCCCATGGATTCCGCTCGCGTTTCCCCGAGCTGCCTGGAACAATTTCCATCAGCAAGACTTTCACCTTCAACGATTAGCATTTTTTATACAACTGTAAGCTTCAGATAATGCCTGACAGGTTGGCATTATCATTATTTCCAGTCTGCAGATGAGTAAACAGAAACTGTATTGAGATGAGTGAGAATTATATGCAAAGTACAGATCTGTGCACTCGTGGATTCGATCCTCCTCGGGGAAACTGTTAATGGGGTTAGAGGCACGGGATGCTTAAGTTACCTCTCTAATTCCTCTAGCAATTTGCTTTGGAACCAGGAAAAAATCATTAAATCCTGCTTTTGCTAAAGTATAAAATGAGGATAGGAATACTTACCTCCTCCTCAGTCGGCGAGGAAGGGAGGGGGCTGAAAAGGCAAAATTAACAAATATGCCCAACACTGAGGAGATTTACAAAGATGTTAGGACAGGCCAGCTACAGCATTGTAAGGTGGTGTTTCCTTGGTTCACAAACCCTCTTTGAAAGCACCACAGAAAAATAGATTTATTTCCAAGCTGCCATTCAGTGATGCTCAGACCTTGTAACAAGCTTCCCTTCCCAAAAGCGTTCCAGAGTCCTCCTTAGCCAAGCATTTCCATGGAGGCTGTCTCCCCAGCAAGGTTCTGCCCTTGCCAAAGCCTGCCATCACCTGAGATCTGTAAGAAACAACTAACACCAGCAATTCCAGGCAACAACTGCTGGGATGTATCTTAAACTATTCCAAAAGAACAGCCTGAGATTCCAGCCACGGATGGGGTGAGGTGCCAGCTCAGTGACATCTTCCTTGGTTGCCACGTAACCTGTGTGAAACCCAGGCAGCCCAAATCAGCCGTTCACTGCCTTCCCAACTTCCAGCCGAGCCTTCAAATGTCTGGGGCACTTTCTCTGCAGAAAGCTGCACTTTGAATCTCAAGCAGTAAAATCCTTTGGTGTCATCTCCTCTCGGAAGATTCAGGCTCCCACCCCATTCCTTTGAGCCTTCTTTTGTTTTTGGACTGTCATAAAGAAACTACTTGATTACAGCATTTTGAAAGTGAGCTCGAGATGACAACTGAAGAAGCTGCTTTGCATTTTCTTAATGACCGGAAAAATCAACATTGTTCAAAGCATTTCTCACACACCTGGCTGGAAGACAGGAACGATGGGATTACGTGAAAGGCAGCTAGTAGAAATTACTTCCCCCACATTCTCCCCAGCCCCAAACACTGCTCAGCACTGAGGGAAAGCACCTGTACGGGGGTAAAAGCCCTCTGATTTAGCTTCTTACTTCATCATTAAAATATATCCCAAGCAGAGCCAGCAAACACATCCGTTTAACCCAGACCAAACACAGAGCTGGCTTAGGACCTAAACCCTGCTGTAATTATTAAACTTATGGTTCATTAAATGTTTGGAGTCAAACCTCCATTTTAGCTTCGTTTAAGCACTGTGGGTTTCACTGCAGGAGAGACACGTTACAAAACCCTCTGTAAGAAACCAGAAATAACCAGAAGGAGGGTTGGGTGTGGGTGTTGGGGGGGATGTGAGGGGAGCTGTTTGTTTTAAAGGTTAATAAAAATAGCTTACAGGTAAATTAGTAACTCCAGGAATGTACAGCAGAACAGCTTTACATGGTGAGCAGTATGAACATAGAAAGGTTTGAGTGCCCTTTTAATACTTCTTCAGGTCTGGAGGCACCATCTCGGGCCGGGTCCCTCTGCCCAGGGCCTGGCATCAGCCACGCTGCCACAGCAAGCCCAGGGCCATGGAAAAGGGCACTGTAAGCCAATAATAAAAACTCTCCACAGTCACGAGAGGCTAAGAAAGAAATGCCTTAACTCGCAGCAGAAGATATTTCGGTTCTGCACTGGAAACAGTCCCCTCTTGCCATGGACAGTTACACACTGGAATTGATGGTCCAGACAGGGAGAGCTCTCCCTGCCCAGCGAGGTTCAGGGACAATGGGCTTCCTTCCCTCCCCTCTCCTGGGGCAGATGGATACCAGATACCTTCTGAAATCCTCTCCAGCCCTATTTTCTGTCATCTCTGACAAATTTACCCACTTGTGCATAAAATAAGCAAGCTATTAGAGATCAGATTCGGTGTCTGATTTCAGCCTTTTCTTCCCAACCTCTCCCGAACTTCCATCTCTGTCTGGACAGACTCGGAGTTCTGTGTCACCTCTCAACAGCACAGAGGGCGCAGGGCTCATCCACGTTATACAACACAGGAGAGAGAGAAGCAAACAACAGGGCTTCCTGCTTTTCCAAATATTTACAGAGGCTGTAATGTTTTGGGTTTACCCCCATGCAGAGTAAGATCTTCAAAGAGAAACTTCCTTGAAATTATCGAGTCCCTGAAAGCTCTCCCAGGTTATCCCACACAGCTGGGCCAACACATTGTTGGCTGTGGAAGGCACCAGGAGGTTTTTAAGTTGAACATATCCCACTGCCAAGAGGACACACAGCATTGCAAACACTGCACATTAATTTAGGACCTCGGGCTTATGAGTATTTCTGAAACTGTTTCTGTACAGTAATAAACACATTTGGTTTGTTAACTAATTCAAGGCACTGGAACTGACAGAGTAATTAATCCTCCCTCCACTCTTCCATGCCTGTTTTTCATGCTGTGGAATCGTTATGGAGCAGCACAGCAATCCCCCCAAGGCTCCAGGGCAGCAGCAGAACAGGCTGCAAGCAGCTCCTGGCACCCAAACTCTTGTTTAACCCACCCAACATCACTGCCTCCTTTGATTCAGCTTCTCAGACACTGCTCCAAGCAGGTTGTTATGTGTAACAAACACACAAACAACTATTACTACTGTTTACTTTTCACTTAGCAAGTGAGGTGTTCTTACATTTGCATTACCTGCTCCTGTGAATCCCAACTAGTCCAAGAGATCATCAGGATTATGCTCTCATTGTGGAGAATAAAATACAATAACTCCTGTTTGTTCATCTCTCTTCACACTCCCCCCACCTCACACAATTCCGGGGATCAGCCAGTGGAAGAGACAGCGTGAACAAAAGCAAAGAGAGGCAGCTGGAAGGAATAACAACAAGCAGGCGCTTCCCAGCAAGTTGATTTCCTGATAAGAACCTGCTCCAGCTCCAAACAAGAAAGGGAGGTCCAACCTGAGTGCTGGGAGAGAAGTCAGCGAGGAGAAATCATCTCCCTGAACTCACCACAACGAAGCCGTGCTGGTGAGCAGCGCACATGCCATGGCACTCGGAACGAGCCGGGAAGGAGAGAAGGAGAGGTGATGACTTCATCAGAGGCAGCAAGAAAGGGAAGTATGACTGGAATGCCAGAGCAGGCAGCAGCACCGGGAGACACGGCAGGAGGGCAGGTTCCTGCTCCCACCGCCGGGACGTGCCTACGGAAAGGAGACTTTGGAGCACAATAAAACTTCACCAGATCGTCCAGAGGCGATGTGGAAAACTAGGAGTTCTCCAGAACCAGGGGCTGGTGGGAAAGCTTCCGCAGGCAGCCCTGGAGAGGTCAGGCTGCTCCCGAGCTCCTCCCTGTCCTGCCCCACCGGGCACTGCCCGACATCGCAGGTGCCCCAGCGCCTGCCAGGGTGGAGTTTCTGTGAAACCAGAGGGAACAGGAATTACCGGTCTCCCGCTCATACAATTACAGGCCGTGAATTAATTTTATTGCTTAATGAATTTAGGTGTTATTCCTCTAATTTCTGCATTATCTAATAAGTCCTTATTACAAACCCAAGAGAGGAGAGGAGGAGGCACGGTGACAGCGATTTAACATGGCTCACGGTAGCACTTACGAATTAAGAACAATCCCTGGAGAACAGGTATCTGTAGTGTCTGTGTGATTCCAGATACTCAGGAGAGGCTGCAGAAAAATCTACATTTCAGATAGCTTTGGGTGGCCACAGGAGCCCAGGAGAAAAGATGTATCTTTAGTCTGAATCCAAATGGGGATTTAGAAGGGAATACAGGCACTTTTAAAAAGCGGGATAGACAATGACAGAAAATAATAAACACTGAGCTGAGCCAACTTTCCCCTTCACAAGGTGTGAAGAGCTCTGAGTGGGAAGCAGAGATGCCAAAATGTCTGACTTCCAGTGACAGAGAAGCTGTGAGAGGTTATGAAAGCCCTTCCTGCTCCCATCAGCTGGCCCAGGAATACAGCTGCAGGGCCACCTTCGTGGTTCAGCTACCTGCAGAAGTATTTGTTGGAATGTATCACCCAGAGCCCTGGTGATCCACAGCAAATTCCAGCTGATCACTTACAGCAATACTATAACCATACAAAATTAATTAAAAGTCAAACCTTTATTAGGCAATAAAATAGACTTTTAAATGAAAATGGTCACGAAGCAGAAGTTTAGGGCAGGTACCGGTGCCCTCTGAACAAGCAGACTCCTCTGAAAGCAAAGCTAATGAACACAGAGAGGGTGTTCTCCAGGCTAAGGGAAGTTGTGTTACCCCCACTTATTATGTTAGAATAAAATTATTTCTTTTTTGCATTTTAGAATCTCTGGCTTAAACATTCACAAACTTCCCTAAAGCCCAGCAATCCCCCTGGCTGTACCCACAACTCTTCCACATCAGAATCACTGATTTACTCCTCACTCGTTTCATGCTCCAAGCAGAAATAGTTTCACATTTTCTCATGCTCTCATGACCTTTCCAGACAATTAAGGACACTGTTTACAGAACTACAGCTTGTAAAAAACCCTCTCCCTTATCTAACTGTTTACATAAAAATAAATTGGGATCATTACTTGCTTTCTGGGCTACACTCTGGCACAAAATACTTCGAATTAAACAACTGAGTCTATGCCCATAGCTAATGCTCCCCACGGTGACTACACCAAACTGATCCAGCTTCCTACCAGTACCTTTGTTTGCCCCACAGGTGACTCCAGTGTTACAAAAGCACCACGTTCAGTGTGTCTCTGACTCAACCGTGCCACAGCCTAAAAGCAGCAAAAGGCACCTGAAGCACCACTTACAGCCACACAATTCTCTGCAGCTCCAAGAACGGTGGCTGGGACAGTTGTGTGAACTAAAGAGCCTTGTTAGAAGTGGCTGGAATACAGAAAACAAATCCCAGAAAACATCAGAGCACGCTGGTTCCCTCTGAATAGCTGAAGTCTATTACCATCTTCTCTCAAAATGGGACTAAGAACTCCTAAAAGAAGAGCTTTTTCTTTGTTAAATAATGATTTGGAGTGACAGTGACCTTTGCCACGGCACGCTGTGCACTTTAATGGATCTCCCCTCATCTCTGTGTCAGGTTCCTGGATATCATGGATTTAATATTCCTCATCCTGCTCCTGAGCCAGTGCTATTAATGGCTCTTGAATCTAGTGCTGAAAAAAGCTCTGCTATTTTTCTGAGTACTTGATATGTATCTATTCCTTTATTTTCTCTATTACCCAGTAAGAGAACTCTTTCCCAGCAGCCGCCACGGTGCTTTTTGATGTGTGCAAGCAGCAAAGACTCTTCCCCTGCCTTTCTGCGGGGTGCCTGGTGCCGCAGCCCCTTCTCTCCTGGAAAGCTCAGGTGGGATTTCCATCCCCCAAACCTGGGATAAGCTGTTGTGCCCTCTCCAGCAGCGGGATGTGTGTGACAGCCGCAATCGCAGCGCCTCACTAGATGGAGCTGGAGGCCCTTGGCTGGCCAAGCGCTCCCAGCCCCGACCCAGCTGCAGCGCTGGGAATTCTCCAGGTGAGGTTTGGCTGCTGGGTCGGTTGATGGTCAGGGGAGTTAGGAGCGCTTTCCCCGCTCTTTCCCCGCTGTGCAGCCATCCCAGCACAGCCGGGCACTCAGCTCCCCTCTGCCCGGGCACTCTGACAGACACCCAGGGCAAGTCCTTCTCCCCAGAAATCCAGGGGGAACACGTCCTTTACCTGAGGAGACAGATTAAATGTATTTGTCAAGGAAAATTTCCCCTCTAAGGGCTAAAGGGGAAGAAGAGAATAGCACTAAGGGGAAAGGAAAGCTGGGGTTATTCTCACCATGAGGAGTCTGAAAATACACACAGCAACTTCTGAGTGCTACAAACCTGGAGACCAGATCAGATCCACGTGCACAAGGCACAGCTGCAGGTCCCCAGACCTGGTGCCAGGGAGAGAATGTAACATGTCCAGAAAATGACCCTCCCTTTCTAAAGATAAACAGCAAATCGTGCTGACTGAGCAGCCTGTAGTGCAAACTCCATTTTACTGTCTGGTATTTTTTAACTAGATGTGTGTATATATTTGGTATTTTTATTCTTTCTTTATTAGTCTCTGAAATAAAATATTTATGATATTTATCTTTCTCTGGTATGATATCTACAGAACAAATTCCTCCTCTGCTAACAGCATATCATTAGGAGCCGTTTTTCCAGGATGAAATTGAAATCAAGCTCAGACTTAAAAAATACATCCGAAAAAGCTGAAATTCTATCCTGGTTGGGGGCCAGATCGTGGCGACTGCCAGTACCCTGGTTAAAGTGGAAAGGATGATAAAGTGAAGTGGAACATCAGCTTCCTCCCATGTGATGATAAAGACAAGCAACACGGAGTGTGGAGAACAAGGAGTCAGCTCTGGGGAGATTTAAATTAGGCTCATCCATCATGCTGAACCTTCCTGCAAAGATTCTGCTCTGTCACCACACGCTTTCTTGCAGCACTTTATCCACAGAGGCAATCTGAGGGCAAGGAGAAACTTCCATACTCTGCAGTTCCCATCCCTGGCAGCTGCAGGCGTCACCTGCACACACCACCCCGGACAGGGGGGTCTGTCCCCTGCCACTGAGGGTTGGGTTGGGGCTCTCCCCCAGACCTGACCTGGACAGCTGAGCTCCCGAGCAGGCCAGAACAGCTCACTCACATGAAACACCTTGAGGATAAAAGAAAACGTCACACAGTTTAATTCCCAGGCCATTTTTCCAGCCGTGCCTGGTGGCTGCTGGAACAGGTCTGTACTGGTAAATGCAAATTAAATAAATAAATACTTAATTTATAAGCATGATTCATCAGAGGTTTCATCTTCTACAGCGAAGAAACAGATGTTCTATTGATGGCACTTCATTAGAGAGATAAATGGGGTCACACACGTATCTCTGTTCACATCCATCTGCATAATAGACCAAACATTAAGATTTGAATTTCACATGGTGCATGTGGCTCTTAGAGCAGCCTCAGAGAGTCTCAATGCCCAGAGCCAACTCACCCACCTCAGACTGCCTTAACAGCCAAGGAACTTTAACTCTGCTCAGGAAAGCAGAAGGTTGGGATTTAACACTGGCTATTTAGGAGACAGCTTCATTGGAAACACAGAGGAATACTGGATTTTAAGTAACTGGATGGCACTGATTTTTGGAAGGTACCCACCAAAATACAGTATCTGTCATGAGGAAGCGACTCAAAGCAGCAAGTGACAGCAAAGCCTGGAACCACTGTTCTTCCTCCAGTTCCACTTAGGAGGGTTAGGATTGGGGATGGGGTTAGGGATAGCTGAGAGGGCTTTTCTGGTTTTCCAAAGGTTTATGCAGGAGGCCTCAGAGTTCCCCTAGCAAACAGAAACAAGTCTCCTTTAATTAATAGAAGATAATGTTTATAAACTGGGTGTTATTTTTCCCACAGATGTTGTGGCTTTGCCGTGTGTGGGCCTGAGTGTGTGCACAGGCAGCTGCGTCAGGTACAGCAGCTCTGCACACCTGGCAATGCACCCCCGTGCCCAAAATCCTGCTGAGAATCCATCCCTGCTCACTGCTGTTCCCCATCCATCTCTCCTCCGGCTGCTCAGACTCTCTTAGCAATTGTTTCGCTATTAGAAATTGTGGAATGTAAATCCTAATTTATTGCGACTGATCCTTTTATTTCCTCTGGGGGTGGGTGGGTATTTCTGCTCCTCTCCCACAAACCTGCTCTGCAAACACTCGCAGGTGGCAGCTGCACGCACTCACTCTGCAGTTTTCAAGCAAACACCACCAGTGCCAAGGAGAGACAAGGAACATTAAAAACCAGTCATGTCTTCACTTCCCAACCTATTTTTGAAACAGGAGGGAGCAGGAGGATGTTCTTACCTACACCAACACTGACATTTGCATTTTCCATCCTAAAAACCATGCCATATCCGTGCTGGAATTCCTCCCTCCGCTACTGCCTTGCAGTCACTCTGAGGAGCGAATGGGCACTTGAACAGCAACACTGCAACCCTGCAGAGCAATTCAGCAACTTAGTGACCAACATTCACCCTCCTGGGGAGGTTCATGCACCCCACCCCACTCTCTGAAATTTTATTTTGGTGTTCACCCAAATTTCAGCTAATCCTAGAAGCAAAGTTATGTAAATGAACACCAAATGTTCTCACTTCAAACACACCAGCCCCATCAAAATGTGTTCTCGTCTAAGGGTATAAAGGTAATAATTGGTAACCTTTGACTGCTAAAAATGTAAAGGGAAAATATCTTTCATTTAAAACTTGCTCGTTTGGTTACCATGGACACTGCTTAATCATGAAGGATGACTATTACTTGTTCCTATAGAAACCAAGAAGCTTAAGAAGCATCCTGTAATTTAACTCCAGACGCCAAATTTTACACCAGTCCACCTATTACCACATTTGGGTACTTCAGAACAAGCCCAGGCTTGATCTCTGACTCTAAAAGAAATTCAGTGATGCAGAAATGCTGTAAGAAATCAAAAATACGAGCACATAAGGTACAAAAGAAACTTGCACTTCACATAAATTGGTTTCTTCAAAAGGAAACATTAAGTGCTCAGCATCTGAGGATTCCTCTTTCAGTGCAAATGTTAATGAAGCAAAACTTCAGTCGTCTTTATTCCCGTCAATGTTCTCCAAGTCCATACAGTTGCAGGGCATGTTTTTCCTCCAATTGAATGCTTCAATGCTCAACTTTAGATGAACTTCTGGTGCAATGTGAGAGGCTGGGATTCCTAATGAACCTCTGGGAGCCGACTGTGGTCCCAGCCTGGCTCTCCACACCAGACCTACAATAAAAACATGCCCCTCATGCAAGGAAAAAACCAGTGGACAGCACGAACCTTCCAAATTCAGGGCATATGTTGCTCTAACCAGTCTTTTAGAGTTTCTGCTCGTTAATAAAACCGCAACACTTGTCTGGCATTGCTCATCACCTCAAAGATTTACCTTCAGCACCAAAGCAACGTTAGTCAGAATCTCTCTCTCCTGTAGGTCTGGGGGAAAAAAGCTTCCAGAAATTACCTGTGGCTGACACTGTTCCTTGACCCTCACCAGCTCTAGACGGGGAATGGACTCGCAGTTCTCAAAAGGCCATCCATTTTTACATTCCCTGATTCCCAAAGGGGCCGAGGGAGCTCAGTGTAAAAGCCTGACCCTGAGGCTGCACAAACCAGTGACAGGAGCAGGGAGTTCTGGGGCTTGTGCACCTTTTTAAATAAGCATATACACAAACACACAAACAATTCATGTCTAACTAAAATATTCTCTGGAGTGTTGCAAAGGAAAGCAAACTACCCTCGGTAGTGTCTGAGCTGAAAAAAGCAAAACTGATAAAGCCCAAATGAGAATGTTCCCTGACCCAGCTCGTTCCCATCTCTATTGAGAGCAGAGAGAATTAAAGGATTAGAGAGTGCCTTCAGTGCAGTAACTTAGGGGATTAGTGGCACACTAGAAGACCTTCAAGGGAAATACAGGTTTAAAAGCTTTAAAAGGCAGCTCTGTGTCTAAATTGTTTGGACTGCCACAGCTGTAAGGACACAAACTTACTCTAATACATGAGTGATCATGAAAAGTCTGCTGAAACCCCTCTAAGCATGTTTTTGGAAGCAATTCTAGTTTGGACTCAGACCAGGGTTTTTAACCTCTTTCTCATTTATTACCTATGGCTTGTAGATAAAAACTCATTCTGTATTACTCGAGAGAAAATCTGCTACTTATTTCCTTTCAGAGCAGTCAGCCCCTCTTAGGAACACTGTCAGGGGAAAAGAAGGGTGATTCCAGGAGAAGAGGGCTGGAAACAGAGATAAAGGCAAAGATGAGCAAAAAGTGACAGTGCTCCTCAGAGATTCCCACTGGGGCTTCCCAGGGGAAGTTTTACAACTTGATTCATTTTTGATCTCCTAGGGATTTTTCACAGAGAACACTCACTGAGCGTGGATGTTCCTGCGTTTCTGACGTGTCTGGAGGAGGTGGGGCAGGCCAGTGTTTGCTGTAGGAGCAAAGGGAGTCAAGGCACTGCTGCCACCTCGCTCCTGCTGAAGGGTCAGTCCCATAAATTTGCCTCCAATATATTCACTCTAAATTTTGCTTATTAAAGGGATTCTGAGATTTAAGCATTGTTTAATACCAAAACAATTCCAGAATTCCTCCACCATGCACCACTTCCCAAGTCATTAAATCTAGTCTCGATTTTTACTAGACAATGAAGCATTGAACAAACACAGCAAAGTCTCAGCTGGAGCAGTGGTGCTAAAAATAGCACAGCTGCCAGTGAATATTTCCTATAAACAGCACAGCTTAAAACATTTTGCATATCTTTTCTATGGGCATCTGTCAGCCATGCTGTTAAAATTTCAATGAAGGACTGCAAGACTTCTGTGGTGAAACAGAAAATGCCACAAAAGAGATTTGAAAAACAAAGCAACAATCATTAAAAAGTGCAAAGCAGGAAGGTCTCCTTTTCCTGGCATTTAAAAGACACCACCCTTGGAAAAAAAAAAAACAAGCCTATTGCTAATATTTATGACTGGGCTCCTCACTTGTCTGCTCCCAGCCCTTAAATGAAAAACAAAGTCCTGCAGAGGTGGAAAGGGAGAAATTCCACATGGCATTCCTTGTCCAACACCACTTTTTGTTAACGTGCTGCAGAACAGATTTTCAGCTAGGAAAGATTAGTGAGAGGTGAGTGTAATTTCAGTTGGCTTTAAATATAATAAAACCTCCTTAGTTGTTATGTCACTCTGGGACATGCTGGGACAGTTTTCCAGTCGCTGCTTCCCTTGTCCCAAGCGAGTGCCTGAACCTCCAAGGTATTGATTATTTGGGTATAAGCTGATCTCTCATTTATCACTTAAAAGGTTTTGATTTCATCAAACAGAGAGAGAAAGACTAAATTCCAGCTGTTTTCAACAGATGTGTATCTGAATAGCCTGTGCTGAGAAAAAAACCCAGCCTGACCTTGGCCTCCCAGCTCAGTGTTTGGTGCACTGAAATTCTGGGCTTTGCTGAAGATCAGTCAGTTTTCTCTTCACAGCAGCCATCAAAGGAAAGGAAGAAGAAAGCCTGTTTAATAAAAATCCTTTTCATAAAACACCTTGAAAAGCATCTGTGATAAACAGAACTCAGAGCAAGACATTTGTGTCTGAGGCTGACAGAGGCAGAAGTATCAGGAACACTGAACCTTCAAGATCAGGAACTCCAGTGTTCTCAAATTCTCAGGGCTTTGATGCCAACCGATTGCCTGCAGAGTTTTACACAAGCAAGCCCTGAAGCCAAAGCTGCATTTGGCTCAGAGATGGGACTGTGAATGGAGCACCGTGAGCAGTTTCTATCAGCAAAGGGAATTTTCAGAACACTTCCCACTGACCCCCATTCCTTCATTGTGTCTCTGAGTAAGGAGAAGCAGAAAGACCCTGAAGAAAGCCACAGACCCAAGTGCAGCCACAACCAGGTGTTGCTGTCACTGAAAATTTTCCTTCTCCCCTCTCTGCCTCCCAAGTACCTTCCACTACATTAGATGGACCACCTGGGAGTAATTATAATTACTGCCATGATTCCTCCCGCAGTCCCACACATCTCTGAGCTGAGCAGATGGTCCAGGGGTTCTGCAGGTAGTTTTTTTATCTAACTAATGTTTACCTGCAGCATGTCCTGACTCTCTGTGGAGAGCAGAGCCGGGGGTTTCAGGCACTGCCCTCATTCCAGCAGAGATTAACAGTGCAGTGAAGCCTGTCTGGTTTACCCACTCTCAAGCAGCCATGGTTTAAACTTGCTGGAGGCAGGATCCCATCAGCCCCCTCAGAGCAGCCCTCCCCACCAGTGTCACTGTTCAGATATTCCAGCCTGTCCCAAAGGCACAGAGTGACAAACACACCAAATGTGATGAATGTGTTAAAGGCACCAGGGCTGACCAGAGAGCTCCAGAACAGAGGATGCCATCACATGAACCATTGAACAAGCTGCTGTCACTGCCAACAGCTCAAAGTCCTGGACATTTTTCCGCACACTGCAGCAGATTGGCTCCATCTGGAGTCCCAACTCAAAGCTCTCCCCTCCTTCCCTTAGATCCTTGCACAGAAAATGCAAACTCTGCTCACTTTGCCCAGCTGAAAGCACCACAGCAGCACTTTACTGAGGGAGTGGCTCTCTCTGCACCTCAGGAAGCAAAACCCATTTCCCAAACTGGGTCTCAGCCCTCACAGAGCTGTGCAAGCTGTAACCCCAGCCTGACTTTTCCTGCTGTTCCTGGGGCAGGATGGGCTCTGTCCCTCCATCCGTACCGAGGGCTGGCAGCAGCAGCAGTGTCAGAAGGGCAGGTGTGGGTGGGTGCACTGCACTGGGGCGAGAGTGGGATGTGGCAGTACCTAAATACCTGTTTTCAAACACAACTCCTGGGTGTTCACAGCCTGCTGGATCTAAAGCAGAGGGGGCTGGAAGAGGGCTCTGACTCACAGCAAACAGGCAGCACCTCAGTCTCCTGAGTGCTCCAACCTCAGCTCCAGCACCAGGCATTCACCATCCGGGATGGATGGAACACAGGGCATGGTCCCACACGGGGACAGGGATCCTGTGCCAGTAGAGATCTCCTCCTCCCTGGTAAATGTGTAAGGATTGCCCAACCCCCAGCAGGCTTCCTGTCCAAAAGCATGCTGAGCATCTGACATCCCTTGGAAAAGATCAACTTCCAGGTATCACTGCTCCTCCAGCAGAGCCACAGGCTCACCTGGGCCCTGTGGGGATCTTGGCAAAGGGTCCAGAGACTGCAGAGTGCAAAAACTGCCAAGAGGATGTCTGGGAAACACACATGTGGCAAACCAGGCCTTGCCAATTCCTGTGAAGTAACTCCAACACGCCTGAATTTATGGCAACCTCCCACTAAGGATTCCTGATCTCTGAGTATCCCAGCCAGAGACAGCAAACTCCACTGTGCACCAGCCCTTGAGGAGGGGGCCCTCAGCTCCATCCTTCCTCCAGACTTGCAGGGTTTGGAATTCAACATTACATCACCCCCCAAAATCTGGAACCTCATTCTGATTTCTGCATTTTCCATAGCCCCCAGACCCCTACAGCCTCCTGTTCATCCATCTTCCAGTGGGAACAAAACTGTCAAGGAAAGGGTTCCTGCTGCATTATTCCAGCACTTCCTCCCCCCTGCCCAGCCTGGACCAAGCCCCCTCCGACCCACTGCGTGGCCTGGCTGTGTGACACCACCACTGCACAACAAAAATGTATCAAATAAAGAGAAAATTCTCATCCAGCTTTGCAAATCTCTTTCAGATCTACAGATAAGAGGAGCTCAGCTAGTGCTGAGAGGCAGGAATCCCAGAGACAAACACAAAACACTCCAGGAGAGATCAACAGCAACAAGATTTCAGCTGGTTCAAATCCAATTTCTTACAAACTTTCGGGCTGATTCCCATTTCCATCAAATCTGCCTGTATATTCCTTGTGTTCCTGACAAATTATGCCATTAAGTTCACACTGGGTTACCTAAACGAAACTGAACACATTTAGTTTGTCACAGTAACTGAAATGACAGTAAAATATTTTGGTTTTGCACAGCACACAAATAAAGAGGGAAAAGGAACTGGGACATGTTTGGGAGTTTAAAAACACTCTTCCCTGATGGGCAAAATGACAAAAAAATCATGCAAAGAAAACCACTGTCTGCTTAAAGGAAAAGCTGAAGCTCAGGGACTGATTTAGCTTCCTATTGTTTTCTCAGCAATGATTCAAAATCCTTAAAATCGTCCTGAGTGCCAGGAAAAGACGAAAGAGGACATTGCACTCAGCTAAATCTGGCAGTGCTAGAGTAGAGTTTAAAATCCACCTTGTAAATCAGAATTAACTGCAGTGTAACAAGTCCAAACCTGGATTTGCACAGACACCTGATGCAAAGTTGCAGTTGTGTTTCTTGTTCACACAATAACAAGAAAAAACGAATTATTTTCAGTTAATGGCTTTGATTAAGCTCACAGCACGATAAATTATACCAGGACTGCCAGACTGGAGGGCAAACACAACCCTCTCCCCTCCTTTCTGAAAAAACTCAATAGGAAAACACTCCCAGACTCCCACTTTTTGGCTACTTTAAGAACAGGCAGAAGACCCAATAAACAGTTATTTCACACCAGAAGAGAAAGGCAGAATAGCTTATTTTAAAAATGCAACTGGGTCAGGAGCTGCCTCCAGTAGAAGGAATGGGCTGCCTGTGCCCTACAGAAAGATTCCTCTGCAGACCTCCCTCCTGCTGAGGACAAACAGGCCCTTTTAGAGCAGGATTTTTAACAGTGCAAAGTGATTTGGGGCTTCAAGTCCCACAGGTTTCTGCAACGCCTTGGGAGCACAGTCTTCAGGCTCTTTGGAAAATCCTAGCCCTAAACCGTTCTCAGCTTTGTCATCTCAACACCCTGGTGACACTCGGCTCACGAAGAACAAGAAGTTCCAGCAATACATCTCTGCAGAGAGGCACCATCTCCTAAACACGGCTTTTCAAAGCTCTGTAAGCATCAATTAGGCCTCCAAACACCTCGGAAAAGTAGTTACCTTCATTACACAAACTGAAAAGCTGACCCGTGGGCAGCCGGGAAGCCTGGGTTAGTGCCACTACACGGGGTGTTAGAGCAGCCACGCCTGCCCCGAGTCCCTCGCACACTGACCTTGTGCAGAGCCCGACCCGCTCCCGGGGCGCGGGGCCACTGCCCATCCTCGCCCGGCTCATCCTCACCTACCTACGGCGCTACCTGGCAGCGGCGGCGGCGGCTGTGCACCGGCAATTAAAGAGAACTGTGGTTGCAATTACCCCTGCTAAGCCTGTTCCGGCTGCGGGATCTGCTTCGCTGTCTCTGAAGTCGTGACCTCCGGAGCAGTCGGTAGTAGTAAGACGGTCTCCCAGAACTTTTCCTGCTGTTCATGGACATTTTTGGATCTATTTTACACATACACACATGCAGGCACAGGTTCGCTCTCCCCTCTGGCACAGGAGCAAAACAGTCCCAGCGTTTTAATGAACTGGAGGGTGGTTCTTTGGAGTGGAAAGGGAGAGGGGGGAAGAGGCACTCTTCACCTGACACATTTAAAAAGAAAAACAACGAGAAGAAAATATAAAAGAGAGAGAGAGAGGGAAAAAAAGCACGCGGCACCGGAGTGCATGTCTCAGCTGAGGGAGGACTCCCAGCGAGCAAGATAAACTGTGCTAACAACTCCTGCCCCCAAAAAGATAAGCCTGCTGGAGTAGGAATAGGAAGCCAGAGTTGGCCTGGGCTCCTGAAACGTGAAGCATAGGCTGGAAGAAATCCTGGACTGGATCCTCTCCGCCAGACAGCACCGTCTGATCAAAGCATCCCGGAACAATCCCCAGCGCCCTGCGCAGCGCGGCCCGGCGGCCTCGGCTCCGGCCGCTCTCCCCTGCCCCGAGCAGCGGCCCCGAGCAGCGGCCCCGAGCATCAGCTCATCGAGAGGAGGCTGCGGCTCTGCTGCAGGAGGGATCTGGGAAAGGCTGCGCTGGGGAAGGGGATAATGATTTCCTGGCCATGGGACACATGTTAATAATCATCATGGAGCAAAAGCCCCGGAAAATAAAGTGAAATTTGAGAGGGGAAAACTTTAATTAGAAGTTGAATGAACAGAGCTCCAGACTCCCCTGGAGGCCCATTTCCTTTCAACATTCAAACTGAGTTATAGCACATCCCACAAATTAGAGAAAGGGCCTATTTACCATTTGGGTCCTGATGGCAGTGAAGATTCTGCCTCCGGCTCATATTGCTCCATAAAATTACATTTCAATGGGCAGAATTAACACTTTATGCCTTGGAAGAAAATAAAATTAAAAAAAATATATTAAAAAGATAAAAAAATTCACTCCACATTTACCGTTTCAAAAGGTCAGAAGTGAATTGTCCAGAATCCTGCACTAAGCTCCTTCCCTTGCTGGCACAAAAATGACTCTGAAGGAAGAGTGACAGAAAACATTTCAGAGACCCAGAATGGTGGCCAAGAACTTAACGCGTGGCTGCTGCTTCTCCCAGGCTGGCAGGTAACAGAGAAACCTCATCCGAGTGGGATGAGCTGCAAAACAACATCTGCACAATAACTCTCTGTATTGTGTCCTCGGTTTGTCATTTTTCCCAGACTTCTGTGCAAATTTATCTTTGTGGTGTCTTATGACCAGACACGGGCTTGGCTGTGGATGAGCCCCGTTCCCCCGCCAGCAGGAGCTTCTGCAGCAGTTGGAAAGCTTCCCTGGATTATCCTGTGTTGTACCTCCAGTAACAAGAGGCAGAAACTATTTCCAGTTCAGACACCGCACCAGCACAGGAGTCCTTCCCCTAGCACCAACCATCCTCCCCAGTTTTGGGATTTCACACGTTTCGGCAGTCACGGAAAACAGCAGAATTCTATACAACCTGTGTTTTCCTGTTTCCATCGAGAAGTAAACCCACGCTGTGTGTCAGCTCGGAAAGGCCCTTCCAGGAGGAAAACCCAAGTCTCGCACTTCCCTGAAGTCCATGCCTGGTTTTGAGGCCACACGTGAGGAATTCGGCGCCAGCTTTCAGGCAGTGCAGGAATGAGCAATTGGGAGGGCAACGACAAGTTCAGGTCAAGGAGGCAGATCCCAGCTGGACAGCGGAGGCTCCCCGGCCCGGGAGGGGGATGCTGCACCGGGACGTGGCTCTGCGCTTCCAGCGGCCCTCAGCGCATCCCGCAGCAACCCCGGCAAAACGGAAAAGCCTTCGCTTACTGCACATCTGCTCTCCTCTCCTCAGCCAGAATACTTTTCTTTCTCATATTTGGGTACATAAAAAAAATAAAAATAGAGGGACAACTCTAACCATTTTCCAGATGACCAGAGACTCATCATGTGAAGCTGAATCAATTCCCAAATGGAGCTAAGAACATCCAGAATACAGTGATGGGAAAGGCTGAAAATACTGAGGTTTGCTTAAAGATTTGCTGTAGACGAGAACCCAAATATTCAGGTGTCTCTCTGCAAATTTGTGTCATAATAACTGGGATGAAAGCTCTGAAGAGAGTCCTTTACAATTAAGCTTTTATCACTAGAAATGTCTTTAAAACGGCCTATCCAATTTACTTTTGTCATTCCCAACAGCAAAAAAAAAGGCACTGATGGAAATGAAAGTTTAAACAAAACCATTTTAAAAGCTCACCCAAATTCAGATGATCTGAAAGGGGAAGGTTTGATTCTGCTTAACTGGAGCCAGGTGACTCATGCTCAAAGCACTGGGGATGCGGGACAGGCGGGTGCTGGGGATGTCCCCAAGCTCTGAGGGAATGTGGGCTGGGAATGCTCGGGGATTTTTATTTTTCATCAGCCCAGTACCTTCAGAAACACTCATTCAGGTGACCATGAAGCAGGAGAAGTTAAGGAGGGACTATAAACTATTCTGACAAGAGAAAGCAGCCCTATATAAAAGCATAAATAAATGGTTGGAGTTGTGTTCCAGTTTCACCAGCTTGGCTCTGTCTCTCTCACTTAACAATGTTTTTGAAGGCTTTAACTTCAGATGCTACAGAGCAGCAGGCAGGGAAATGAACAGCCCACCTGGGGAGGATGTGACTGGCCCGGACCTTTCCAATTAATCCAACACTGCTCTGTTTACGTCTTTCTTTACTGCTTTTTTTTCTCTTTTTGAAAGCCACACCCTGACACGAATGCTCTGTGTACAGCGGAATCTGCCACTCACAAACGTGGGATTATGAACTGCTCGGGAGGAAAGCTGACAACGTTAAATCTCTGTCTCTAAAATAACACATCCCAGCCTGGCTGCTCCCTCCAAAAGGCAGCTGGATGAGCTCAGTCACGGGGATCTGCTGGATCTTTCAGGAAGAAGAGCAATTGGAGATAAATGTAGCAGTGATTTTTGGGGTGTTAACTCCTCCTCCCCAACACTGAGCACAAACTTAACCCATGGAATTAAAGATAATTAAATACATACCAAACTTTGGTAAAATACCCAGTCTGAGGCATTGCTGGGCTTTGGCAGAGAACTCGGCACCCAGGGCTGACCTGGGTGTCACCCACTGCTGTCACCCTGCCCCTAAGCCTTCCTACACCCAGATCCCTCTGAGTTTATGGCAAGGAACTTGAATTCTTTATTTTGAAGGTGAAAGTTTCTGTGCTCCATCAGTGGGGTCCAGTCGGGCCCCAAACCCCCGATTTGGACAGGTCTGAGAATGCCCTGACTTGTTCACACACAGAATTCATGGCTCTGAACTCAGGCTGCCTTCTGAGACAGCAGCTTCAGGGATTTCATTTCAGTTTCCCAGATTTCTTTCATAAAGAACTGAAGTTTTCAAAACTTAACAAACAACAGAAAGTCCCCAAAACCTGAACCAAACAACAAGAAAAAGTTTTGGTTGGGCCAGAGAGGAGATTGGCAGAGAGGGGTGGTGGGTATCAGCTTAATTTCTAATTTGCATTAGGCCAATGAACTGCAGACAGACCATCAAGAAATTGAATAAAAATCAGACTGCAACCCCAATTTCCCTGTCACATGCAACCCCTCTGTGCCTGAAGAACGATCATATTCCTCCTAAAGTCTGAGGGAAAAGGAGGAAGGGAAAAGCTGTACAAAATATCTCTTTTACAACGTAAGAGAAACAGTGTTTCTGCAGTGCTCCCAGACACTCCCCGTGGGTGCCTGCCTGAAGCTGCTCACGGGTCCATTGCACGCTCCAGCCCAGTGCACTCTGAGGCTGGAAGATTTCCAGGCTTTTTGCCTCCAGGCTCCCAGGGATACATCAGCTCATAAGCAGAGCCAGGGAGGAAGGTAATTTCCTTTGTGTGAGGATAACTTAACTTTCAGTTCAGCTGTACCCACACCAAAATCTTCAGTGACTTATTTGTTTGAAGACCTATGAAGAAAAGTTTCATACACACAATTAAAAGTAAACCACTTCTATTTAGTATTTTAGCAGAACAAGATGATTACTTTAAGAGTGCACATAGGCAAATTAGTTTACTTACTACTTTAGGTAGAATGTAGCAGCTTCTTGAGAGCATTGCAACAAAATGGTGCATAGACTGGGGATCAAAATGAGAAATAAGCATTTACTTTAAATTTAGGCAGAGAATTCACTGCTCTCCATTTATTGAATGGTGTCATAGCTACCACAACACTATGGATTACCCTTGCTGTGTGTACGGGGATGAAATCCAAATGTAAATGAAAAGGAGTCATTACACATAGTATAGATATTTAATGATATTAATGAGCAGAAAAAGCAGCGCCATAAGAAAAAGCAAGAGGAAGAATGTACATCTGAATAATGAAATATTAAATAAGTGTTCAGGCAGTCTCCTGGAAGTTAAACCAGGACATGAATTCTTTCAGCATCACTGTTCCCTCCACGCAGACTGTGCCTGTTGTTTACTGTCATTATGGTCATTATATATTTACTATGGCGGGGCCAGAGATGCAAAGAAGGATCAATGTCCCATTGTTTTGGGATCTGCATAACCACCAATTACGAGCTGATTCCTCGTGCACAGCACTTATGATCTAAGGAAAAGCAGAGTATTGCACACACTGCAGTAATGAAGTTCCCAAGCCCATTCCATGAGTGGAGGAGCGAAGCCCCGAGTGATTTATTCAGCACCACGTGGGAAGGCTGGGCCAGAGCGAGGCAGATACCCTGCACCCCCCATCCTTGCCCAAAGAATAAATGGAGCTTCCCCGCTCTCCTGAGACAAGCCCCTTGGCATGAATAAGTATTAAACACACTCATATCTTTTTTTCCTACTGTGTTTTTTGTCCACCAGAGCACAGAGGCTTCCGCATATTTGCTTCTGCAAATACTTGTTCAGTTTAATGTACTTAAAGCACACAAATTTCCTCTTTGGCACTCAGGTTAAAAAAAAAAAATCCAAGGAATGTGCCCAGCATTAAGTAGGAAAGTCAGTTATTTGCTTCTAATAAATAATGTCCTGATTTTAAGAAAGAGTCATAACATATTTTTAAAACGTGAATAAAAGAATTTCTCAAACATCACTAACCAAAAAGGAAGTGAGAGAAACGAAACCTCCTATTCCCAACAAGCTGGGTTTTGGATCACGTTTAATTTCTGCAACTTCTTGACGGGAATTCACAACAGCCTGGACCCAAAGAGGCCCGCAGGAGGTGGCCAAACACGTTATCCTCGTGCTCCGTGTTAAACGCACGCAGCGGTGCGGAGGGAGGCGTCTCTGTCCCCAGGCAGGGCACGGAGCACGGAGAGCCGGCGCGTCTGAGAACCCAGAGCCGCTTCCTGCGCCCACGATGAACTCCAGGAACGGCGGAGAAACACCGAGCCTGACCTCAGAGCACAACACATTTCCTGCCCGCTCCCCAGCAGAACAATAGAGCTAAAGAACATCAGCTTCTCAAATCAGCTTGCAGCGAGCTGGGGGAGACCAAAACAACACCACTTTGCTTGCTCTACCGCCATGTATTCCTGATGATAAAGAACACTCCACTCAGGTACGCTGCTTTATGACCTGGCCGGTAATGATGCTAATAAAATTTACAAAGTCAAAATCTATCTTAACATTTGTGCTAAATTTCCCCAGGCCTCATGAAGCAATTAAACACACGGAGTCCAACACAAATGGATGAAGAAACTTCTACCAGAATCAAACATCCTGTGCCTCAGAGCAGCCTGCTCCTTTCAACAGGAGGAAAAAACCAGGAGTGTGAAGTCTCCATTGTACAGCAAAAATTCCAAACCAAAAAGAAAAATCTTGTACAAGTCCCTGAATCAAACAAAGCTCCTCAGACAGAACCGGGAGCTGCACAACACTTCCCAGCACTGCGTGTCTTCCACGCCGAGCTGCTGGCAGGAAATATTTGTTTAAGCGAGACTATTCTTTCCAAAAATCCCTTATTACTAAAATAAAATGTTATCAGTGATTCACTGAGTGATTAACAGAGCAACTTCAGCTCTGGGTTTCCCAAGATCTCCCATTTCCTTCTCCAAGACAAAACTGGAGCAGTTCTCTGCCATGACCCTGGAGGGGCTCAAAAGGGACCTCAGAATCTCTCGTGGTCCAACCTTTAGTGGGAAGAGAGCCCAGATGATGATCTTTACTTTCCTATCTGCACATTTAAATAATCAAAACCCGCATCACCTCTAGGTTAGGAATCTAATTATTAGATGTAATAACAAATTATTGTAACAAACTACATAATCCGAATTGACCTTGATCAAAATATTCATATAACAAAATTAATTAACTCCTAAAAATATTTTTACTTTGTATTTCAGCAGTAAACTTGCTGTTGTGTTGCTGCAGGGAAGGAATTGATAAAAGTCTGGCATCACTGACTTTCTGAGCCAGATTTATGGGTTATTATTAGCAGAAGGCTCAGCTATTTATTGTGAGTTCTGTTACAATGGCTTTCCAATGTGGCGTGCTGAAAGGTCAGGGAAAAAACCATGAACCTTTCAGAAAGCTGCTGCAGGGCATCTCTCTCCTTGCTTGCGTGGAAGTAGAGTCTGTTCTAACTCGAGGTGGGGAGGAGAGAAGGGTTTTACAGGTGTTGCAGAGCCCAGGAACTCCCTCTGTGCACAGCCGAGCTTTCCCAGGCTCAGGAATGCAGCGGGCTCCAGGGAAGCAGCCGCCTTCGCTCCCCTCCTGATGCCATCCGGACACCTGAGGCTCCCCCAGCAGCCAGAATCAGCTCTCGGGGTGTTTAATCTCATGACAACATCCAATGAAAGCAGCATCTCCGCTGGCAAGTGAAATGAAAGATTAACTTGATTACACATGCTATGTAAAACTTATTTCCTGATTAATTAATAGATTAGGCACTTCCAATTCATGTTTAAATGCCTGATAATGATCTCACGCTCATATAACAAATCACTGATTTATATACACACAATCTAAACTTCATTTTTCATGTGACAGATTATTTTCTTCCTTTCCTTGCCACATAATTTGCAAACACCACTGCAAATATAGTTGCTCGTTTCACTTGCTTTTTGGCATCAGTTGACTCATCCAAGGAATATTTTGGCAAGAATGATCTTTAGCCATCTTCCTTATCAGGCTGACATGACAGTGTGGCACAGAAAACATCCTCTGTTTTAAAAGAATTCCCTGGTAGCAAGTTGAAAAATGAAAACGTAGCTATTGTTTGTAAAGAGGGGTTTACAAAAGCGACTGGAAATCCTGCAATCAGTTTTTAAATACCATTGTGAGGGTGGTTTATTTAAATTTACGTTTTTTCCTTCTGGCACAACAACACAGGGCTGCCCCGAGAGATGTTATTGTCCGAGTGCAGCTGACTGCAAAACGTGGAGAGCCTCCTTCAAACAAGAGAAATATGAAAAACACTCCACGAGCAAACAAGGGCTGGGATGTTGTGAAGTGTGGAACCTCAGGGCACCCAACACCTCCGGTGCCTGAGCTCCCTGGGAATTCTCACTCTGCTGGGTCAGTACCTCACCAGCTCTGTGCAGGAACTGGGTGATGATCTAATAAAGGACACTCCAAATAAAAATAATAGAGAATATCTAGCAAGTGCCCAATATAGCTCCTCTACTGCAGCATCAGTTCAAATTGGTTTTTTCTGCTTATCTTCCTACTTTTTCATACAGATCTTCCACTCACAATTGTATATAGTCGATATGTTCCCATTCCACTAATATGCCCATTACATTTTTAGAGAGAAAAAGCTACCAAAAAAAGCTCTTCCTACTGAGTTTATATCCTTTATTCTTCTAATATACTCATTTTTACTGGATTAACAAGTCTAACTCTTTCCTTTGAGCCCCTGCAAAGGCCTATCCAATAGAAGCTTGTCTTCACATCCTCAGACATCCATGTGGGAGCAGTCGTGGATGACCTGGCTTGCAGGGTTTTGTACCATTCATTAGTCAAAATGTCACACTGATGCAAAGACGGCAAAGTTTGTCTGTTTGGTGTTTTATCTAAAACGGTTAGGTGGCCTCAAAGCAATTTTGGGAGGAGACACAAAAAGCAGCTCCTAATTGACACAGCTCATGCTTGGTGATGAATGGAATTGCAGGAATCATCCTCCCATTTCCTTCTGCTCCACCCTAAACCAGAACTTCATTGCTGACCCTCCCAACGGGTACATCTGAGGTAAACACTGAGAAAAGAGAACAACCTCCAGGCAGGGCAGAGCACTGCCCAGCACTGGGCATGGGGCATCACGTGCACTGGGCAGACATTCCTTGGGTTTTCTCCAGGGAAGAAAACACAAACACCTGCTACAACTCTGAGTGCAGGATTTCAAAACAAATTCTACAAAGAACGAAGAGTTCAGTGGGACTTTGATATGAAACACGACCGAGTCTGCAGCCCCTAAACAATGCACAGGTATCTCTCTATAGATCTGGATCTATTTACTCGGGGCAGCAACGGCCCCTCCACACTGCCCAGCTCCCACCAGCCCCGGCAGGATGCAGCCTCACTGCTAAACTACACAGTCAGTCTTTGCTAATCTCGGCTTAACTCAAAACTCTGCTTATCTTTTCCTTTCTAAATCATCCCCAGGACAAGACTAGAATCTCTTTTGAAATGTAAAGGTCTATAATAAAATTTAGAAAGCACATATGGTACAAATATCAAGCGTGAACATCTCTTCCCATCTTGTACGTTTCAAAGCCTGTGCAAACAGCACTTTTCCCTGGTTTTGATCATGCAGCCAAAATGAGTCATCTGTGAACAATTATGGCTCTGGCAGGGGCCTGACTGTTGGAGAATGAAAGGAAACACTTTATTATTGAAATGATCAGTATGCCAAGCTGAGAGGCAACTGCAGAGAATGTTAAGAGTCCTTTATGCTCCTTCAGCCAGCAAAATTGAAACCAGTGGATGCAGCACTCCCCTCTCAGACACCTGAGAACACCTGAATTCAGAATGGGCAATGCAAAGCACAAGGCAGTGGGAGCTGTGGAGATGAGCAAGGGAATATATGGCAGGAAAAGAAACACAACCTTTAGCAGGAGGCCTGGCTTAAGAAAGTGTTGGTTATTCCTGGCTTAGTTCTCCCAGGGGAGTCGTGAACGTATTGAAGGAACACACAGTCAGAGGCCGCCGCGCTGAAACCCGAAACTATTAAAGGACATTTGTTGGGAGTTCGGGACTGGCTGAGTTTAACAGGCTCTTCTGAAAGGGGATGAATGGAATTCCCCTCGAGGAGAAAAAATAGCAACCAAACAATTTAGTAGGAACACGGCTCTCCCTATGTGCAGCCCATTTTAGCCGCGATACTGCTGCGTCTGGGTTTGCTGCCAGCAGGGACGAGGTAGGATCCCTCTGGAATTCCAAGGGTAACTCAGGATCTAAGCTGCTCGCTGAGAGCTGGGCAGGGCAGGGAGCTGGGCAGGATATTGGTTTGATGGACTTGGCAAATGAGATGAGCAGGAGATGGTTTTAAAATTGGACTATGAACAAGCAGTGTATGAGCAAAGTAATTCTTGTCCTCTTTTCCATGAGCAGCTTGCAGAGGGAGGGGGAACAATGTGGTGATCACCACCCAGAGCCTACAGACTATTTAAAGACCATGAGGGTTGACAGGATGACAAGGGAGACTCGTACACAGAACTGCTAATGGAAGGTGTAGGGGGGAGAGCAGGGAACAATCTGGGTAGAGCACATCTTGCACGCTGAAATTCAGGTCCAGCTCCCAACAGAAGAGATGCTGGAGGAATTTGAGATCAATATTCTGACAGCAGGACCTCTCAGGTCTGAACACCAGCTGACAAATACCTCTTGCTGTTTCTGAAACTCAGAGCTTTGATAACCTTTGGAACAGACTATCCCACCATCACCACAGTTTGGGCAGCACGGCTCCCCAAAACCAAGTGTTCTGGCAGGCCTGGAGGCCAGGCTGAGCTCACAGGCTTTATACCGTGTTAGGAAGCCGCTGAGGGTGCAGGCTCACCAGTATGAGGGGATTCTTGCTGGCCAGGGCTAAAAGGTCACTTCCCCGTGATCCTGAGCAGGGCAGGGAATGTTTACAGGCATGGTATTTGTTTTTGAAGGAACCAGCCTTGGAAAAGGTCAGATTCTGCCTTCTTCAGAGTCTCAAGAGATCAGGAACCCCACACTTACTGTGTCAGAATACATGCAAGAGACTCCAGATTCCTGGAATTGACGGGGTTTTGGAGGGTCCTGTTTAGCTCCTTATACAAAGGCACTTTTGCTCCTAACAGAACTCATCAGGGCAGGGGGACAAATTTCCTCACGATCTACTCCAAACAGGACAGCCTGGCAAGCACTGCCACACCTGAAGTGGTAAAACACTTAGCAGCAATGCTGAAAACAGACAACAGGAATTGGAATTTCCCAAAATGCTCATTCTTTGCAGTTCCAGGAAGTAGCCCATGGTTACCTTCACACAGTAAGTGGCAATCCTACACGGAAGGCGTCTTGTTTCAGTCAGGAGCAGCCTGGAATCTCATCTTGGCAGCAACCGGAGTGCTCTTTTTGTTTGGGTCATGTCATTCATAAACTTCCTTCCATAACACACTGAGCTGGGTATAAACCCACATAATACAGGGTATTGTGGAGCTTTTTCCAGCTGTGGCCAGGCTGTGCTTTGCACACAAACAAGCCCTCAGAGTCCATCACTGCTTTGACTATTGCAACAGAAATTAGATCGTTTCAATTTACACCATATAAACCCTAGACAATGTCAGTGGTCCCGGAAAAACATTTGTTGTACACACTGAGCACGGGGGAACACGGGAGAAGGGAGGGAGCTTTTCCAGCTGAAAACGCCACGAACGCCAGTGCTGTGTCAGCACGTTAAAGCCTAAGGAGAACGGCTCTGTTCTGGACACAGCCCTGCTGCAAATCCAGCCGCTCACAGGGAACTCCTGCACAAGGCAGCATCCCGGGAAGCGCCCAAGGTGCGAACTCTGCTGTGACCAGCGCTGGCTCTGAGGTCGGCTCCCTCATTTCAGGACCGGGCTGGGCTGCTCCCCGGCAGGGCCGTTCCCCGGCACGGCTGTTCCCCCCGTTCCCCGGCACGGCCGCTCCCCGGCACGGCTGTTCCCCGGCACGAATAACATCCCTCCGGCGCAGGCGGCGATGAAGCGGCTCCGCACGGCTCTGCTGCCGCCCGCAGGCGGGAGGGCGCCGGCTCCGCCTGGATCGCTGCCACATCCCCGGGACGGGGTTACCGCGCCCTCCCCAGAGCGGGTTTCCTCTTAAAAACCCCTTTCTACGGAGCTTAGGAAACACGTTCCCTGCTTTTTACCCTGCCCAAATGCTAAAGAACATAAAAAAAAAATAACATCCCTTTTACTTAGTTGGAAATCCCAGTGAAGTTTGTTACTCAAGGCTTCATTACTTTCAACCTAAAAAACCCCAACAAACCACAAATCCTTGTGTTTTGGAACAATATTTAAATGAGGAATAGTCCAGGTGAGACCGTGACAGGACAGCTGAGGAGTAAAGTCAGTGGCAAAGCAGCAGAGTTAAACATGTGTACGCTTTATTTCTAGTGACAAACTGAGGAACAGGTTCCTAACTCGTGGTGCTGCATCCCAGGTTAAGTTTGTCCAGATGTCACATATAAAGAGGTCAAGTGGGTTTTTTGAACTTGCACTGCATTTTCTATTTTGTTCACAAAAAAGGAGTCAATTATGTCAGATGCTGAACAGTCTGAGGGCAAATTAGCAAAACTTACACCCGTGCTTAATTCCAAGGATATGACTGAAGGAAAGCTAAACACCCCAGGTTTCATTGCTTCCATCTGTAACAGCACACAGGCCTGGGTACGCTCCCAATCTTTCACCCAAATCACTTCCTGGCCATCACAGAGGTTTTACAGCCCTGCCTGGGAACCTGCCCAGCTTTCCCAACCTGCTTTTTTCCATGTCATACTAAAAAGCATATGCGGATTTAATAATTGCTAATCCAATGACTGCATTACTTTATTGCATACAACTGAGCTAAACGTGCCAGCATCAAATGATCCCAGAGCCCTGGACAAAACTGAATGTCTGGAATACACTTCTGCTTTCAGAAACACGTGGGATAGAGCCAACAACCACTATGGAACGCATCCTGTGCCCATGGCAGAACTCTGACAAGGAATGTGACTCCCAGGTGGGAGCTGAGGATCACAGAGCTGAGGTACGGTGCCCAGCCAGTCTGAGGCACAGCAGCACTTGGAGCAAATGTTAGGGAATCTTTTCCCTATGAAAAAAGGATCAGAGGAGTATCGAAGAACACTAATTATTTATTGCTGCAGCGAACTCCCAGACCTTGGTTCAGACACAAGAAGAATCAAGGACTTGCTCAGTGATTTGTGACCATCAGACCAAGCAGCTCCCACTCTCTCCCAAGCCCACTGGGACATTATGGCCATTCCCAGTGAATTTTCCCCTCTCCCAGGGACGTGGCCCCAAGCTGAAGCACACAGAGGATTTTGGCACAGCTGCCTCATCCCAAGCGATGCTGTCACTCGCTGTCCGCTGTGAAGTGCTCCGAGCCCAGCTCTGCTCTCCGAATGCCCAGAGCACCTCCAGCCTGTGCAAGGATGACGAAGAACATCCCACCAGGAGCACGGGAGAGAAGGAGGTGGAGGAAGCTCCTGGCTATCTGCCAAGCCTCGCCACTCTGCTTTTTCATTTTTAGTTTCTGCTTTTTGCTGGAAAGTTTCTACTTATGCTCCGGTTTCCATGGCAACTGCATTTCTTGCCTTTCTTCTCTAGCATTAAATTTTTTATTTGATTTCCCTTCTTCCCAAGACATGACTCTCTTTTCCTTTTGTAAAAACGAATTAAGTGTTGTCTTCTCTTTGGTTGTTGATATTTTTAAAGGAGGTAAGAGAGACTTTCACTCAGCCGCAGAATTCGTCTAGAACGGCACCAAAGATTTAATCTCCCAAGGAAGAATGTCAGGGGATTCCCTTGCAGAAAAGCCATTTACTGTAATTATCTTAACAAAGTTATGGCATGTAAGAGTTCCAGATACTGTGGAACCCAACATTTTTTAAAAATTGGCTGCTTGTTTTTACGAGACCAGACCTGGCCATTTTTCCTCTACAACTAAACATTTTAATTTTTTTTAAAGCATTACTTGTGATACCTGAGCAGTCTCAGGAGAACAGTTTAATATTGGAAGTGCACTAGGAATGTGGTCTTCAGTTCCAGACTGCAGGAGAATTCAAGTATTTTCACTGACAATGTTCTCACCTGGCTGGGAGCGGTGTTGGGGTGAAGCTGCAGGACCCTTCTTTCCCCTGCCATGGTCAATCACCCACAGCAGTGCCCTGCACACCCTCACACAAAGCACACAGACACAAAACCCTCACAACTCACGGAGCTTAAGCTAATTAATTTGTCTTGCCCTTGTCATGTTGGGACTGAATTAATCTGACAACCTGAATTAATTTGAGAAGGAAAAAATTAATCAGAATAGCAAATCTGGATTAGATCTACCAATTTGGTTTTTCCAAGCTTTAGCTTCATCATAAACACAATTTATATGCTGCAAAGCCCTGAAATAATACAGGTTTTCATGCCAGTTCACTATGAAAGATTCTCTCCACATCTAAATTCTCCAGCACATTCAGGCCATAAACTGACCCTCCTGTACAGTTGTAGATTACAAGGTTTCCAGTCTTTATCTCTGCCCGGTGGGATTTCACAGTAAATTCTTTCAGGACTGAATAATTAAAAGAAGAAAAACCACAGCATTTGGCTCACAAGGCAACACAAACAAATCTGTCCATGGGTGCTATCTTGTTTGCAGCACATGTGCACAGATTTACATGTAGGATTGAGGCTTAGTGCTCTGTTTGTTTAGATTTCTCATTATTCAGTACCCCAAGCATAAGGTAAATTGTATAAAGACTGAACTTGGAACAACTTTAAGAGTGAGCTGATCATCTTGAATAATTTCATTAAGGCAATTTTGTGGGGTTTTAAGACTCTTACTACTCAGAAGAAATAAGGGAAATGGGTCAGAAGTGAGGAGTCCAGTCTACCATACCTGGTTCATGCTTCTCTCCTGCTCTTGAATTCCCTCCTCCAAGGAGTATCTAGGTCAGGAATTCACAAGATCTTATATAAATCTGGCAATGTTCAGTGTGTTTGCCAGCCAAGCTATTTGAATCATCAGATATTAAATATATGTGCCAGGATCTGTATTGTAAAATCCCATTACAACATACACTGTGCATGAACTCCCCATGGATTGGCTTAACTGAAGGCCAGGTCCCCCACTTCGAGTCAGGGTCAGGAGGAAAGTTTTAGACATCTGAGCGTGGCCTCCCTGCTTTCTTCCCTCAGAGCTCCCAGGATTAGGGATTCAAAGAGCTGCTTTAGGCGTAGTCCCCTAAATTGCAGCCATAATGCGGCTTTTATGTGGCCACGGACAGGCTTCATGTCTGCACTGTTTCAATTCCCAGTGTGGGGATTGATTTAGGCAGACAGCAGCTTACTCAGCTCTCTCAGCTGCTGTGCTGAGGCGAGAACATCCAGCAGCCCCTTGCTCATCCTCGCTTGATTTAATGATTTGCTGGCCAGACTACAGAGAGAGGCTCAGGAACTCCTACCCAGCGTGCCATGATTTGTGGGTTGCTGTTGCTCATCTGTAATTGCAACGAGAAATGCTCATCAATCATTCCAGCTCTCCAGCAGAACATTGGGAGATACAGCAAGGGAGAGCTTTCAACCTGGCCTATCTTTTTGAAAGCATTCTAATCCTGCAAATAAAGATCTGGACGCTGTCCCGGTGCCAGGATGAGAGCAGCTCCTGCCTTCCGACCCCGAGGGGCACAACCACCCCTCGGTGAAAAGAACCAGTATTCCTCCCCTGAGAGCAGGGACAAGAGGAGGCTGGGAGTAAAATCTGCTAATCTTCGTTGCTGCACTCATTGACACCAAACTCTCAAGTCACAGCATCAAAACATTTTTCTCCAGCTCTCTTGGAGCCCCTTTAGGCACTGGAAGGGGCTCTAAGGTCTCCTCGGAGCCTTTTCTCCAGGCTGAAGAGCCCCAACCCTCTCAGCCTGTCTCCAGAGCAGAGGTTCATCCTTCATCACTCATCCTAAATGTCCACAACTGACACGAGGATGTCCCTCTCACGATCTCTGTGCCTGAGCTATCTGAGCCCCACTACAAACATTTCCTCTCCTCTGTGAAGCACAAGCTGAGAATCATCATCACTTAGTCCCCAGTGGGACAAGAGAATCCCTGTAGGTAAGCCCAAGACTGAACAGGGATTCGTGGGAAGCTGCACTCCATATATGTACAATCCTTATCACCCTCGTTATTGCTCAGCCAGATTTGAAAACTCTTTTTCTAACAGTCCTGCGAGCAACACACCTTCCCAATAACGCCCATATTCGAACCGCTCACATTAATTTCCTGCAGTCTAATAGAACACAATCTTAACACGATTTATTGAGATAATTAAAATTCAGAAAACAAGCTTCTCCGTGCTCCATAAAGCACAGCAAATTTATTTGCCGCAGTCAGTAAAACTCTGCTGCCTAAAGCTGTGCAGTAACTCAGCAGGGCCTGGCCAGGGACTGCGGGACCCTCAAAGCTCACGTTTGGGATAATCAATTAGAGCTGGGTCTGCACCGGGGCAGCTGCAGGGACCCCGCAGCTCCCAGGGCCTTCCACACCTGGAGAAGCAGAAAAAAGAGTCAGGAAAGAAAAGCTTTGGAGGGTCTGTGGTTGGTCTGTTGTGTTCAGCTGCCATGTCTACCAGTTCTACCAGTAACTGTGACCAGTTCTGAAGCTGCACATTTATACTATCTAGTATTTCAAGTTCCCTTAACCAAAGACAAAATAAAATGGAATTTTCATCCACCAAATAAAAAAAACCTCTCTAGTTTGGAATCATTGGAATCATTACAAATGTGTAAGAAGGCTGCAAGCATTTGGATACACTACACTTAAGCCCCAATACATCAATTTATGCAATGAAATCACTTAATTTGAAACAGATCACCAAAAAGCCAGCTTCCATTTAGGTTGCCTCAAAGAAGAGATGTCACGCCAGAGATTTTTCCAGTTACTCATAAAATAATCAGTTCTTTAAAGTTATCTGGTTTTGAGAGGTAATTATTAAGTGAATTTAGAATATAATTGCTCTGAACAATGATAAACTTGTATTATACCCTGAGTAAGCACTACAGGCAGGTGATAAATTGCAAAAGTAATGCTACATCAGTTTAACTTCCTGCCGAGTCACCCTGAACTGCTCCAGCCTTGCACAAAATAGCCCCTGCTTTCATTACTAATAAAACACAGAATTAATTACTCAAAATAAAAGAGGCCTTGAAAATGTGCCCAGACACTGAACCATGCTGGCTTCTGCATTCTTTTTCCCTTTCTTTTTTCTCCTATAAAGGAGCCTCAAACCCATAGCTAGTTATTTCTTTAAAGCCAGCTGCACCACACCAGGTTTTGTTCCAGGTCTCTTCCATTCCCAAGTGGATGCTCAGGACCTGCACACACAGCAGACTCTCTAGTCACCACACTCCTCTCAAAATACTTAAACTGATGGCTGACTGCACCATAAATTTCATTTCTCTGACTGGATTATGATAAAAAATAGCTCAGTTTTGGAAATTCACTCAAGCAGCGGAAATATTTTAGACCGAGATCCAAATCTTTCAAATGTCTAGTGCTGGACTGGAATTCTCCAGGGACTTCCACGCAATTCTGCTCCAGCTTGAACAAGAAGAATCCCTGGCTTGTTATTATTAGCAGCTGGGAATCTTTATTTCCCTACTCTCCCGTAAGAAGGATTCCAGCTTCTCCCAGAATCTCATCATTATAGAACATGCAGGTTTAGAGCTGTGCCTGTTTTCATCTCAGCAGTTCTCCAAGAATTTGCTTAAAGATTAAAAAATCGCCCAAAGTTTCCAGGAGATTTTAGCTCCTGTCCCATTTGTGTCACCCCCCACATGCTGACACAGGGCTCTGACAGTGGTGACCTGCATCCTCCTTCCTCAAAGTGACCTTGTCACGAGCAGGACCAGGAACAAGCCATAAAACTTCTTTAGACAAACACAAAACTCACTGACAAGGTTCCCACCAGTTCCTGACCAGAGCAGTTAAAAGCTCTTGGGCACCCGCCCGGCCCTTCTGGCAGCACTGTGCTCACGGAGGAAGAGAACGTGGGAGCAAGAGGCAAATCCAACCGGCACGAGAAGCCCGAGCAGCCAAACAGCTGCACAACGAGCCCGGGATGGGCTCTGCAGGGTTCATTTTGTAGCCCGGCACAAGGCTGAGCACAGCCTGGGGCCTCACTGTCTGTGACAAGGTCCCTGCTCGGCCTTGGGCACCTCCTTTCACCTGGCTGACCTTGAGGTACGGCTTTGCCTGCTGAGAGCAAACTCTTCCTCCCTTTCTGGAGCACCCAGCTGGGGATGGACCCTCCAAAGGAGAGGGCTTGGAGGTTTTCTAATTGTGGAAGGTGCTTCATGGACCTCCCAGGGTTCCCCTGCCACTTCTCCTGATGTAAGAACGTCTCTGGTTCTGCTGAGCGACTGCAAAGTCACTTTTCCAGTTCTCTGAGGCAAGAGTGACACATAACGAATGCAGGATTTAGAGCGTGGGCTGAATCTCATGTGAGAAGATTCTGACTGCAGAGGTAAAGTATTGGCTAAATTTTATAATGATGGAGTTAATTTTGTTGCTAAGAAAAGCAAAGGCACGATGAGGACTGGCTCCAGAGATTACACAGTGTGTGGTCTCTGCACTTGAAGAGCTCTGCACAGCACTCACTCATGTTACATCAATTACTTTAACAAAGTTAGATTCAGAATAATATTTATAAAGCTGAGATCCACAGACCTTTTTGCAATCACCTGGGTACAATCACCTTATTCACAAAACTGGCTATAAATTATGCTAATCAGTGAAACACTCAGAAGATGAAGAGAGGTTTCTTGTGTAATTTTAAATGGATTCCTATAAAGAAAAAAAATTGGGAATATATAAAATTACAGAGTTTCAGTGCACATTTCTATTTGAATCTTGGGTGTCAGTAATACAAAGGCTAAAGCACTATGATCAGGAAATTTAAATTTTTTTTTTTTTTGTGGGACCCCTTCTATGTCTCCACAATGATTAAATAGAATATTGGAAGGTTTTGGTGGACACAGATGTCACCTTAAGCACCAGTCCTGACCATTCCAATGAAGCCTAAACAAAATGGTAACTTTGCTCTCAAGATGACAGTCCTATCTCTGACTCAGTCCCTCTGTTGTGTTTTACCATTATCTTAAAAATAAACCTTTTCCTTTGTGGTTTTTGTAACATAAAAAGTTAAACAACACAGTGAGATACAGTTTTCTCTTCTTGTGCTTTGGGGGGGTAATTTAAAAGATATTTAACTTTAGCTTACCTCTAATGTATATTTCAATCAGTGGCAAATTCCTGTGCATTATTCAGGTGAGACTGCACCTGCTGAGCAGTTGGTACTCCCTGGAAGTATCAGGAGTAGAACGGCCTTCGTTAAGTGCGTGGTTCTTCCTGTAAGCCCTGGGATGTGAGAGCAGAAGGACTGACACTCCCGAGGGAGGGTCCTGCCCGGGATCAGGAGTGTTCCCTGGTCATGGAGAGTTGGCAGGTGTCTGACTTCAGAGCTGCATTTCCACCTGTCCGATAACACGGGACCTTCTCTGACTCCCGAGTAGCCAAGAAAGTCAGAAAGCACAGCCTGGGAGGTCATTGGCTGTGAGGTGATTTCCATCTTTCAGCTCAGGCACAAGAAAGGTAATATTCCACATGTTTTTAAACAAATCCCAGGATTTGAGGCAAAGTACAGGAAATCCTATATTAGGTGCGACATCTGGCAACCCTTCTTTAGGGCTGGATGCTGAGAAGTGAGGAGGATAAACGACTCCCTAAAGCCAGGACTGGGCTCTGGGCACAGGCTGCCCCGTTAGCTGGAACACTGCTCTTCTCCACCTGCCTCTGCCATTTCTAGGATCAAAGGGAGGTATCCCAGGCCTGTATCCCAGACTTGCATCCCAGGCTTGTATCCATGCTGCCTGCCTGGTTCACGGAGCATGGCTTCTCCACCCTTTTTGCCCAGGTTTCTCTTTATTCAAGTCAGATTTTTCCCCCTTCCCTGTTCTGCTCTCCCGTTACTGTTCACAGCTCGTCACCAGCTACAGACGCAGGTGACTCTTCACTTGACTTTGATGATGTCAAGTTTGGATTCCATGAAATTCAAATCCCCAAGCAGAGGTTACAACCTACAGAAGTTATAACTCGAAGTGTCCAGACTTCTGTAGGACTCCAACACTTTGCAGCCCACTCCCGATCCCTGTAACACGGCCCTAAGGGCTTCAAACCATTAAGGAATGTCCTTGTGTGCGGATCCTTCCTCATTTCCACGGGGTTATTTGCAGACACATTAAACAGTGCTGCTACTTGGGACACAAAACTCCATTAAGAGGAGTGATGTGCTGTCTAAAATTAACTATGTATTTGTTTTCTCTTCAGTTTCTATAGAACACGAGGAGAGATGCAGATGGTTAACAGCACTGAGATTATAGTGATAGCTGTAAAATTTGATGACTGTTATCAAAAGCATCGTATGGCTTATGAGAGCAAGCAGCAATTAAAAAAAAAAAAAAAAAAGAAAAAAAGATTTCCAAGCTTACCCTGGACAGGAAACAGGAATAGCAAAGGAGGGTTAAAGCCAGTTTCATACTAAAGGATTTACTAAAATAAGATCACTACTTCAAACCTTGACAGACACAGGTTATCTGAAGCAATTCAGATGTGAATGAAATAAATGTACTGTGTACGAGCCTGACTCACTGACAAAGGGAGATTTAAACCTGGGATGGGAATTTTACTGCTCAGGAAAGCAAGGCAGGGATCGGCTGCACTAATCTGAGACAAAGGCCGAGCAATTGCTGCAGGATCTCCGACTGGTGCTCCAGACAGAGCACTCTTTCTCCATGGCCAGAGAAATGCTGTGCTGCACCTCGTTACAGGCTGGGAGATGCCTGACAAAATAAGCTGAATCACTCACTTTCTCCACTTTCAACCAGAACAAGACTTTGTTCCACCTCTCTAGATGAAATATTAATCCAACCTGTAAGAGAACGATACCCACAGCCTTCCATCAGAGACCTCTCTGTTCAGACTCCTCTTTGGAGAATTACCTTTGCTCTTTCCCCAGCTGGAAAAGCCCTTGTATTCCTGTTTCCCCCTCCCTCTTCTGAGCTGCCATGACTGGAACTCCAGATTTTCCAAAGCTACAATGATTTATTGAAACCAGTTCTACTTCGTAAGAGCTCTGGCAAGCAGGAGCTGTGCTAATGCACCCAGCAATCCACAGAGCAAGATAAAATCTCCCAAGAACGTTTTCAAGCGGTAAAAGAAGAAACAATGAGGGAAGGGTTGGAAGTTTTCAATGCTCACTGAAACATGGGAAGATCAGAAACCTTTTCTCTTGAGGTGCATATCTGCCCATTCACTGGAGGAAAATTAGGGACTGACTCATTAGAAATCACGACAGATGAAAGGACAGGACACACTGTTCCTTGGCTTGGCCTCCAGAGAACACATCCAAAGCATCTGTAAGAGATGGACCCTTAACCCTTAAACATCACAGAGCTTTCAAAATATCCATGTTACATCTACTGGGATACAAGCTTTTACAGTAGGAGAAAGTTTATTACAATCCACTGGGGAATATGTTTCTCTGTGTTGGTTTTTAATTTATATTTAATCTCTATCCAACACCAAAATATGTACATATATAATTAGCTTAAAATATTCAAGAACATTTCTTGATGTGGGATCCATTTGCAAGGAAAATGATAGTCAGCACCAAAACTGAACTGATTTACTGACAAAGCACCAATATTTTCAAAACAGAGCTTTAAAAAATTCACCAAGTTGCTCTCAGATGGCTCAAAAATGCCTGAGATCAAGAAGTCGAGCAGGACTTTCCAAAGGCACATAAAACAACAGCAATCTCAAAAGGCCTTTTGGACCTTTTTGACCAAAAATACTAAAATAAGCTACTATTATTCTTTGCCTTCAGTTCTCTGCTCCTCAGTTAAAAAACACAATCTCTGAACAAGGGAGTAGAAAATCAGGGTCTGAGCATTCAAAAGCCCCTCACAAAGTTGCCATGAAGCTCTGGCTACATCTTTTCAAGACTAAATTCCCAAGATTGATTGGAGTCCCTGTTCCAGTGACTCCATACCGTTCCCAGTATGATATTCTGGGTCAGGGATCTAAGGACAGGCCACCCCAGGGCAGGTTGTTGGCACAGTTTCCTGTGAGAAAAGACAAGACGTGGGCTGAAATTCCTTGAGAGAAAGAAGGACTTCCAAAATTTCCATGAGGAAATTCAAAACCAAACCTCCTTTTGCTGATTTTCACTTCCACAGCTGCTCTGCAAAATGGTTTCACATAGTCTGAACCACGAACCAGGAATTCTCTGGTTTCCTGTGCTTGCCACTAGATTGCCCCAGTTTTTCTGAAGTCCTTCTCTCCCCATCAATGCTTCTCTTCTGTTTAAAACATTAGCTCCTGTGCTTCATCTGACCTACATGGAGGCAAAATATCAAGTTTTTATCTTGATTTTCTTATCTTGATTTTTAAAATGTTGATAGTCTACTGGCAAGCACCAGGAGCGATGACATCATAGCAGGAGGCGGCATCTATTCCAAGGAGCTCAGAGCCAGCAAAAATACTCCCAAGATCACAAAAATAGTTCCTATTACATTTTACTCCTTGGCAAAGGACTATTAGATTATATAAAAGGCAAGGCTAGCACAGATACAGGCAAAGAACTTCATGGTAATGGCAGAGCCTCATCACTCTGGGTCAAGCCTGCAAACTGGAACCTCAAGTCTAGGTAGGTCAGAATTATCCTAAGCTGAAGTTCACTAAAAATGTCCTGATTTAGGCTCCAGGCACTGAGTATGGCAGAAGGAGCCACATTCTTTGTGAATTAAGTGAGACTGAACTCCCAGAGAAAGTCTGGCAACCAAGACAGACAAGAGAGCTGTGGTGGAGGAGAAGAGGAAAGGAATCCATGTGGATTCCTGAAATTGGGCTGTAAATATACAATGATGTTGCACTGCCAGAGTTGCCACTTTAACAAAATAAAGTACTTTCTTGTAGTGAAAATGAGAATTCTTCATCTTCAGGGAAACAAAAAGCCTGGTCTGCTGAAAAATCTGTACTGAGATTTTCCAGACTCCAAAAGACATGGCAGGTGGATTGTGCTCTGCACAGCAAAATGACAAATGCTCTCCAGCAATTTACAATTTTTTGAGGGAACATAGAGGGAAGAAGAGCAAAGAAAGAGAAACAGGCAAGGAGGAGGACTGTGGAGCAAGAAGAATGGCAAAGGACTAAGGGGGAACACAGCAGATCCTGTGCCACTGCAATACCGTGAGAAAAGCTCCCTGTGTATGACCCTGGACAAGGCACTTCTAACTCAGCTCCCCTTCAGAAGAAGAGGATAAAAGCAGCACATTTAAGCTGGCATGAAGTTATCTGGATTAGAGAGGGAAAAACACTGGAGCATTGCAGTGCTGATGATCAGAGCAGCACAGCAGCCACAGGCAGGCAAACAAAAAGTGCTTTGGAGCTACACAGGATCCCATGAAAAGGAAATATTGACCAGTGCTAGGCTGTGGAGGGGCTTGGGAGGGATCCAGCAGGAACCCTCTGCAGAAAGGTTATAACCAGTAAACTCTACCCTTGCAAAAATATCTATCACAGTCAGACCAGTGAACCAAGCAACTGCTGTTGGATGAAGTATGAAAAGCAAAAAATAAACACACTTTTTACAACCAGCTGGTGTTTGATCTGAGCGTGCATATGGACATCCCACGGAATTACAGAGCTCTGATTCCACTGTCCCATATTCTATTGGTCACTCCTCCCAGTGGCTGAGAAACCCTCTGGAGCCAGGTCTGGAATGGAAGAGATCCTACCTCTGGAGTTCAAAGGTCAGATTTCATTCCTCATTACAATCATCATGTCCGGCCCAGTGACAGGCTGGGAAATCTACACCTGACAATATAATTCCAGAAAAAAAGACCAAAGTGAGAATTGATTATTGCTTTTGTTGTTGTTGTTGTTAGTATTATTATCAGCAGCAATGGATGAGAAACAGTTTTTCTGTCCCCAAAATGTAATATTACTGGAAAATCCCACTTGAACTGGTGCATGCACAACCTTTCAAAGGTTTTTGAGCATCCACAAACTGAGTGGCACACACGTGGCACTGTGAGACCTTAACCCATATATCCCATGTTCCCAACAAGCACAGTGCCTTCCAGCTAATGGACTGTCCTGGTGCTGCAGCCTGGTGTGATTCAGGCACTGCTTCATAGAATCATGGAATATTCTGAGTTGGAAGAAATCCACAAGGATCATCAAAGCCCAACTCCTAATTCCTTCTGTGACTTGCCACAATTTTCCTGATTTAGGCTTCAGCAAAATACGTGTTTTCTTCATTAAAGGAATTGCTTTTGATGATCTGGCAGTGGGCCAGAAAAATGACTAAGTGAAAAGCTGCCTCACTGTCAGTGCAACAGCTCTCTTCTGTACTCCAGGAACATTTGCTCCACAGGCCTGGGTGTAAGAAAGCACAGCAGGAGTACGACCTTCTCTTATTTATCTGAAGTTGATTGAATATGAGAAGTTTGGGTTAGATCAAGCATCAGTTACATAAATCTACTGTTCCCTTAATTACAGGTACTGAACATTTGCCTTGGAGTACCTATCAGTACATGCAGCTCACACACTTGCTGCAGTTACAATCAACATACCAACACAAAAGAAGCTGAAAAACAGGTATTTGTCAAAAATAAAAGACTACAAACCTTCCACAAAGTCTTAGAACTAGTTTTTGCAGATTTCCCCCTTGAACAGACCACAGTAAATTGAATGAACTGGCTCACTGGAAGGAGGGCCAAGATTTTGCAAACCATCAACATTTCTTGCCCTCCCTTTGCTAACTTTGCCTTGTGTACATAGAAGAGTCTGACTGAAATGCAACCTGCAGAAAAAAAAATTATACCCATATTTTAAAAGTCACATCCAAGAGTTCAGGATGTGCTAACTGGGACAGAGTGGTGGCCCCGGGCTGTGGTGTCAGGCCTGCTGTCCTGAGGTGAAGGATTGGCCCCAGTTCTCTCTGCAGGTCATTAGCGAGCAGGATTTAACAGGCTCACAAACTACATCTTGTCTTCTGCAAGTGCAAATCCAGACTGCTGAAAACTAACTGCGTTTGGTCTGAGATAACAGAAAAAGAGATTCCATAAGGAGGAAAACGAGAGCTGAGAGAGTTCTCTGCATAAAGATACAAACCAGAAAAGGGCTGCTGTTCTGAATTACAATTACACTCACACTGCAGAAAGTTTGGGTTAAGACCTATTGTAAAACAATTTCTACACAAAAGAGCAAGCGACAATCATTGTTCCAACTCTGCTCCTTAAAGAAATTCGGAGACAAACCCCAGTCTTTGATCTCAAGACTTGCTACAAGGCAACTGTACATTGCAAATGAGACACATTCATTCCTAACAAAACAAACCCCCCCTGCAAGTAAAAAGTCAGTCCTGAAATGCCCAAGTCCTTCCCTGCTTACCTTTTTATGAGCAGGTCAAATTTTTGGAAGTAGTTTCTCAAAGCAACTCAGACATTCCACGTTAACTCTCGTGCTGCAATAAACAGCTGCAAAACTCCCTGATTTATTTCCTGGGTTGGTGTGCATGCTGAACCCCAGAAGAAATCCCACACAGGGGAAAAAAATAAAAGAAAAACACCCCCAAAACCCACAGAAGAAGCAACTCAGCCTTCGGGCAAAGCACAAAAAAAGTTCAACAGGGAAACAGAGAGGAAATCCAGTCACAACTAAAAGTTTGGATAAGAAAGAGGGAAGGCAGGCTCGCTCCCCTTGCCTGGAGTCCTGGCTAAAGGTGCCTCTCCAGCAGAATCCACGGAGGCTCCCGGCTCCTCGGAGCAGATGGTATTCACACATTATTCCCGAACAGCAGCATTCCCCAGTCCAATCAGGAGGCAGCACTCAAAAGCCAAGCGCTTCCCAGACTCTGTTACAGTTTTCAATAGCTATAGCACAAGATGAATGACTCAGAAAATGAATAAGCAGGGAAAATAAAACCTGCCTCTCTCCTAGGCAGAGGCACAGGCAGGCGGGTCAGCAGCCCTCAGTGTGCTGAGCACTGGTTGCAACTTGAATGCACCTGCTTTTTTTCCCTAAATCCTAAATGCTCGTTACTTCTTCTGTGTCTTGAATTTGTGTGATCAGCTTCATCTTGGGTTAACAGTCACAATAATTACATCTTCTCTTTTTTATTTCCTTCAGTCTTAAAAACAGCAAACATTTTTAAGAGTCAAAAAAAAAGGATGAACTGCGTGTGTGCTTTTCCAGACAACTCAGAGAAACCCCTCATGCCATCTCTTGCTGAATACATCAATATATATTTCTAAGATTAAGGCCTGACTTCACAGATCCTGTTGCAAATGACATGAAATAGATTAATACATCCTCTGGTTTTGCCTGAAGTTTGCCAGGAAACTTTGAATGACAATAAAACAAATACCTCTAAAAATACATGAAATAAAAATGGCTACCAACTTCCAGGGAAAGTACAACCATTATCCAAAAACTGGCCAAACTGAACTGGAAACTACTTCCAACTGCTTTGTGTAGCTTCCAGACCATCCCGTCCAGAGGGCACTTCTAAATACAACTCCTCAGCTCAATGCCTGGTTTTTTCTGACAGCTGCAACCCAGTAATAAAGGATGATCTGCTAAACAAAGCAAGTTCCTCGTGGAAACACGCACAGCACCCGGGTTCTCCCTGGACTACCGCAGTGCACTCCTGAGCTTTCCACAACCCGCTGCAACTCCCTTTAGCTTTGGAGCAGAAGTGACTGCAAGGAGGTTTTGCGGTGTTTGGTGCTCGTGCCCCAGCCCTGCTGCAGCCACAGACTCTGCTTTTATTGCCGCTGCTCAGGGCTGAACTCGGCAAAGCTGGACACACGCTGCAGTCAGGCAAGTGGGATCACTTAAATCACTGAAACTATTTGGGGTGAGAAACATTCCCCCAGGTCCCCCTGGACATTTTCAGATCTTTGTCTCTGGCTGTAAATTGATCCTTTGCATTCCTGTCTGACACATGGACTGTGAAAAACTCTTCAGGGATATTCTCCCTGCCAGGAGTAAGGCTCTGACAGCACTTCTGCACATACAGGGCCAGTCAGAGAGACAATAAAATTTTGTGAACTCTGGACTAACTTTTACTACTATTATTTTGTCTTTTTTTCTTTTTTTTTCCATTCTGGACCAAATAAGAGAACTCCATTTGCATTTTACTTTCCCATTTTCAAAACACCAAGTATCAGGGTTTCTCCCTAGGACTCAGAGCAGGACCCACATCCAGAGGCATCATTTTGCTCCATCAGCCAGGCCATGCCCACCCAACGCTAAGCAAACAAACCCACACAGGCAGCTCCAGCACAAAGAACAAGGGCTCGTGTTATAACATCTGCCACAGCTGCCCACCAACCTCCAGCTGCAGCTAGAGAAGTGTTTAAAGGTGTAAAACAAAACTAGAGGCATATCTAGATCTGCTAGGAAAACAAACATTTTCTGAAGCTTCATTTTGGCAGGTATTTTCTGATCCCTGCACTAAGCTCCATAGCAGCCAAAATCATTTTAACAACTGACTCACTGAGCAAGGCATCTGCTGGGCCTCTGAGCCTCTACCAGCAGGAGGAACGCTTGGCAATTACAGCTTTTCCATGTGCGGGTCCCTTGGAGATGCTCGGAGAGGAAGCACATCTAAATCCAAACATTATCCCCATAATGCTCTAAGTGCTGGGATAACCCCGTGTATGCCCCGAGGAACCTCCCGGGCAAACATCCTGATCAGACATCACAAAGAACCTTGCAGTGGCTCAGGGTAAGCAGCTCTTTATTCTGTACATCCCTCTGTAGGGTGGATTTGTTAGCCAGGGTTGGGAGGCATCAGCACCCGTCCATCTCTCTGGGCACCACCAGAAGAAGAGGCTCCTGGCCAACAGCTGAGTTACATCCATGGCATCACAATAACCCTTGGCTGAAGGGCTCAGAAATCCCACTGTGTCAAAATGTGGGGCTTGGATCTCACTAACAAGGATCTCACTAACTTCCTTCTGGGCTCCTCCAGTTCCTGTCAGCTACTACCACAGTCTCATTAATTTGGAAGCTGCTCACCTATGAACACCTCGATACATCAAATGTATGCTTCGAACTCCTCCTCATCTCTGCTCCCAGGAAATGCCTTCCCTGTGCACTCCTCCGTTCCAGCCAGTTATGCTGAATTCACCTTCCGGCCATGGCTGATGTACAAAGTTCTGAGAAAGACTGGCACTGCTGTCTGGAAGAGATGGATCTGGGAGGTTCCCTCACAATGCTCTGCTTTGAAGTTCCTCTCTTTTAGGAGGAATATAAAAGAGGCCTTGAATTTGCCTGACTACGAAAAGACCCTTTTCTTTAGTTCCAAAGAACCAAGAGATGACTGTGACCGTTTCCAGCACCTCCAAGTAGGGAAGGTTACATTCCATTCATGGAATGTTCCTTCATGGTTCCATAGGGATGGTTCTCCCTTGTTAAATGCCCAAAATCCAGTGGGATGCTCATTTATTTTTTTGGCTCTGCCCTCTTCTGCTGATTTCAGCAGGGACAGAGAGGAAGCCACTGCATGCAATGGTTGTCCCCACCTCAATTTCCAACCTGGAAACTGCAGAATGTATCTACAAATCATTACACAGTAATCTGCTGAAGCCTCGATCTCCTCTTCCCCTGGAGCTTTCCCACTCAACTCTGCTACCACACATAACCTACAAAAAATTCTGTGTTCCCAGCCCTCGCTTCTGTTTTCCTCTCGACCAAGTGTGATTTTTAATGCACGTCAAGGTGTCATTGAGGCCAGGATGTCATTACTGCCCTAGAACAGTGCCTGAAGAATCTAAATTACCAACAGCAGACAAAGTTCAAGCCTGGCTGTCATCCAAGTAATTCACCTGGTTCAATGTGTACGTCAGAGACTGGAAAAAATACTCTGTAATTATTGTGTTATTAAAGCACAATGGTTTAATTTTATTTCTTTGTGGCACAAAATCTGCATCCGTGATTCACACCTATTGTGCAGGGAATATGATTCCACTAAAACCAGTAGTTGGGATCTGGTTTACAAGGTTGTTCAAAAAGTCTAATAAAAATCTTATGCTCTTTAAGGATTAACATCCAAATCACAAAGAAATATTGTCAGGACACAGAAAAGAATAAACTCAGAGGTGGTTCCAGTGTTGACAAGAGCTGTACAAACTGAGATCTGAGCAATTAGAAGACACAATGAATACATAATTCATAGATATTTTGTACTGAAGAGTTTGCACACAAATAAAACATCTTATAAATCTTCACCAGCTTGCAGAAAGCTGCTGAGCTGTCTTTTATTCTTGGAGCAGCAAGTGGCTATAGTACAAAAGAGAAATCCATAGCTCTGATATGTCATCCCTCCGAAATGGGTAATTTAGGGTTATGGTTTCGGAATCAGCACATTCTTCAGCAAGTTTCTTCCAAGAATTTTTTTTTTTTTTTTGTGAAAAGAATCAAGTAAATCCATGCCACTACATTAAAAAGAACACTCCAAAAGTCAGAGCTGTGAGCCACCATAAAATGACAATAATCTTTCTCTACATGCCTGCATTCCAAAGAATGGAAAGAAAATAATGGGGGGGTTGCTTTAATGATTTTTAAAATCCCCTGAGAACCTGTAGCTTTCTGTGAGCCTTTATCCCATGCACAGAAGGAGAAAAGTTACAGAATTCCCCTCACAAATCTCCAAACGAAGAGCAGCCTGTCAGGCTGTGTTCAAGGCACTCAAGCACTGCAGCTCCACGGAGAATCTCAGAGAAAAATCCAGTAACCACTGCACCCACAGGTGATGGTTTTATCCCAGGGGCTGCTACGTCAAGGCAACAAACACAGCTTAAATCTCATTTCAGGCCTCCCCATAAATGAGTGGTGATTCCCCATTCCAGCTACAAGCAATAATAAATCTACAAGGCATCTCCATGAAAAATTGGCAACTTAATGTGATTAGGAAAAGAAAACAACCTGTGCTAAGAAATGAGACACAGCTTCCCAGTCTTGAATATTCCACCAACGTCCTGTGAGCTGAATTCACGCATGTTAGTAAGCAAATGGAAGAGCTGCAGGAGGCAAAAAAAGCAACTCTCAAGTATATTATTGCCACAAATTCTTCAGAACAGCTTTTTCTGTCATTAATGATCTATTGATTGTGCTGGCAATAAGCAACACAGAAGAAACGGAGGCTGAATTTTAAGGGAGACGATCAACCCACATGGACTCTCAGGTAGATCAGAAATTAAAGCACGGACTCCATTCTGCTGGCAGAAAAAGGGATTTGATTTGGCATTCTTGAAGGTAAAAAGGCACTTCTACAGCAAGCACAGCAGTTTCAAGTCATGGTCACTCCCCAGGGCATTAAGACTTGTCACATGAGCAGCCCAGTGGGATAAACACAACCGTTCCCAGCGTGTCCAGAGCTGCTGGATATCCAAGGGAGCGAGGGGCTGCTTCCAGAACAAGGGAACGTTCTCAAGGGGCAAATCTCTCTGAACAGCACTCTGCTGGCTGATTTCTGGGAACTTTCTGTTTCCCGAATTCATGCAAAATAATGCCTGGAATCTCAGAACAGCAGCTGAGTCCCTCAGTCCTGCAGTGCCGCAGCTCCGGCAGCAGCACAGGGGAGGAATTGACCTGATCAATAAATGGTTCAACCCATTTGTTTACAATGAGATAGTTTAAATCAAAGTAGTTTAAAAAAAACACTAAAAGGAAGATGGGGATTTACATAGTTAGGAAGGGGAAGCAGTGAAGTTTTTTCCCAGATCCCTGGTACCAGCAGTGCTCGCTTATCTCTCATTTCCCAGCTTATGAACCTTCCCAGTGTTTGCCAACTTATTCAAATATTTTGTAGGAAAACGAGTTTCTACACAATGTGACAGAATATACTTTAGATGTCTGTAAGAAAAGAATGAGAACCTATGTATCTTAAAATATGCATTCTAAATTTAGTGAGAAATTTAACATATTAGAGAAAATAAAGTTATATATATTTCCCTCAGAACCCAGACACTCTCTGTGATTTAAAGGCCAGATTCTAATGTTGGGACAGGCAAGAACACTTGCTTATATATTTGTTAACATCAGCTCAAACTATGCATGCACTTCTCTGAAAATCCTAAAACTTCCTGCTGTAAAGAAAATGCGATTTATTTCTGTGTCTCAGTGGTCTAAGAGGAGGTGTAAGACACGAGAGGTAGATGCTGTTCTTCTAGAGCGGAATTAACATAGCTCCATATGAAATAGAATTAAAAAAAGAACTAAGAAGTGTGAGACCCCCTCTTAATATTTTCATGCAAATATCATAATTTGAAACACCACTGAAATCTGCCCTTGATTATTTTAAATTCGATTTCAGCAGGGCACAGAGCCCCAAGTAAAGCAGTGCTGCCCACTTATATCTGCCCAGTCAACTGTTCACATAGTTTACATGTTACTTCATTCCTTTAACCACATTCTTTCCATACAGTTTTAGGTCTCTGTGATATTAACACTGCAGTTGTGTCGGACTTGAAGCTCTAGTTATCATCAGAGAATATGCTGTGGGAAATCCATAACTACTTCCTGAACAATATTTATGTAGGAAGTGGAATATTTAGTGGATTTCAAGCTGCATTCAGAATATACCGAATGCATATTAAGCAGTTGAGAATCAATTTATTCCAAAAATCACCATCTGAAATTGTTTTCATAAACATGAATACTTTGTTGTCCTTAATGCAGCCAATTCTCTCCACTAACAGAGAAATAAGACTTGCAAACAACTTTTTCCCTCAATTTATGCTTTTTTGTGTGCTTTCCAATAGACTGGATAGCAGAACATCAGCATGTGAAATGCTATAAATCCATGGAATAGCTGCATTTTTAACCATGGACTTTAATTCCAGGGTGAATTTATGTGGTCCTTGGCTAAATATATCCTCCTAAGTAAATTACTCATGCGACTGCCTGTAGGAAAGCTTTCTGCAGATAAAGAATCTGTTCCCAAATGCTACATTTGACAGCACATACGGCACAAAGTTCCGTTCTTTTCTCAGTGGCAAAAAGCCCCCCAAACTGAATAAGGTGGAATGCACAGGTCCCTCTTCCCTCTGCACAGACTGCTCAGGAGACAAGTTAATTCTGCCTGCTTCCTGCTCCTTCCAGGAGAATAAATATCTCAGTGTATCAGTCTACTACATGTTTGTCTCCAGACCCTGTAAACAGAGGGATTTCTAAGCTCTTGTGAAGCACATTCCCACATTCATTTCCACTTATCCATGCAGAAGACAGTACAAACACATGCCTACCCCTGTGCCTTTAGCAGGATGGGTAACTCAGACACTCTCATTATCCGTTTTTTCCCTCTCTCTTCTATGTTTTCTACTTCTTACCATTGGAGTTGTCCTGGTCCAAAGGATTATCTGGTTCCATTACTTCAAATAAAAGCATCCAACATGCAGTTCTCCATGCAGCAGAGGCATAAAAACACAGCAGTTGCCTAAGCTGATTCACCTGATTTATGAATTAGTGCAGCATCCATAAGAGGCTGTGTTTCTTCTTTTGTATTACATCTGGCTCCTTTTCCAACTCGATGGCTGGGTATTACAGCATGCAGGCCTTTTTCCAGCATCCTCTTAATGCATTATATTTAAAGTAGCAGCAACCTTTTTCTCCCATCCCCCAGACTAAGTCACAGCAGTAACTAGGCTGAGCTGGCAGCGAGCGCAGCTCATTCAGAACAGGACCTGCAAGCGTTCTCCGAGTCGTGGTGCTGCATAAAGAGGATGATTGATACAATAAAAAGTAAGTGGGCTTTGACACAGCACGGTATGCACTGCACAAAATCCCACCAAAACCAGGCAAAGGTCCCGAGGGTTTGGGGAATGCCTCGCCGAAGCCACCAGTCTGCACCCCCTCACGCACAAACACAAATTATGTCCTGTTCCCTCCTCCTCCCCCCCCGCTCCAATCTTTTATAACCCTGGATCTCCTCCAGCAATAGTCTGTTCCTTTACTCAGTTTATAATAAACTCTGCCGTTCCCCCGTGTCCCTCGGGCTGGCTTGGAGAGGAAGGAGGCTGTTTGCAGAATGAATAGCCCAGCCCGTGCCTGACTGGGAGGCAGCTCCGGGACTCTGCGCCGGGCACTTGGAACTTGCTGCAGCAGCAGCCTTTGGCTGGGGACCTTGTCCTGCATTTCCCTGCTCTGCCAAGCCAGGACTGCTGCTAGGCTGGCATTGGAAAAGCTCCTGCAAAGGAGCTGAAGGACACCCCAGCTTGGCTGGATTCGGATGGTAAATGACACCAGAGTCTCTCCACAGAGCCCGTATCAGCTGACAGACAGATCACAGCACTGCAAGTCAGGTCACCTTCATTCTGCTCCTTGGGTCTGCCACTACCTCCTTGAGACCTCTCGTAATTCAGAACTGCTCTCTGTGTCTCAGTCTTCTGTGATAGTGACATTGAAATATATCTTATCTCACAGGAAAGGAGCTGAAACCTCCCAGCTTTACACGCTTTGAACTTCTTGGATAAACGATACAGTACAAGGGCTGAGGAAGAAGACTTCATCACCTGGCTGAGGAATAAAAATTTCATTTTCTCTGAAGACATGTCCACAAAATAACAGAAAAATATATCAAAGTGCAACGCTAAACCAAGCTGTGCCTCTGAAAAGTAAATTCATATTGCTGTTACAACAATCCTGAAATAATTCTTCAAATCTAGCTTTCAGGATCAATTTTACCTTGAACCCACAACTCAAACTCTTCCCTCAACACTCCAGCTACGGCATTAAAACATACCTTGTTTCAAAAGAATGCTTTTCACAGAATCCATTGCAAGAATTGCTCTAAACACCTAGAGCAGCCTGAGCGCATTTTGGGGTTGTCGTGGCTGGTGCCAGAGCACTGAGGGAGGCAGGGGTTGCTATTTCGGGCCCTGGGTAACGCTCCTGCCTCAGCAGCTCCCCCTTCCCAGAGCCAGGGAAGCGGCTCTGGAGCTCCCCGCTGCCGCCGGGGGCTCCGGGCTGTGGGCGGACAAATGAATGGCTGGCTGAAGGCAGCAAAACACGGAGCTCTGCCTGGAGGAATTAACAGCAGCCTGACAGGACTCTGCGGTAATTGTGCCTTGCAAAACCATTTTAGCACTGTTCCTGAGGGCTAGGCCATACTAATAGAAGAAAGACTCATTTCCATCTATTTGTTTTAAGTATTGCACAGTCTATAGCCCCTATTAAATACTGTTCTGAGATCTCTGCCCTGGGGGAAATTACAGTGCTGCAAACCCTCTATTCTCCCCCCTCGCACCCTACGCTCCCGATGTTCTTTACAACTTCAGTACTTCTCCCACCCACTGACAAAACAAAAAAACCTCCCTCTTTCCACCTTCCCCACAAAAACACCTACTCCGTGCCTGCAGGCACATGGCACAGCCTGTCAGCAGTGCTCCACCTGCTCTGGGTCATGTCCACGGGCCAGGAGCAGTGTCTGATGGAAAAAGGTGTCTTAACTTCTGACTGACACATTGCACCCCTCCAGCCTGTCAAAAATTGGTATGGAAGAGATTTAGAGACGTTTTGGGGTGAGGAGGCCTGAGCAGGTATCCGCCTATTCTGCACCCCAGGATGTGGGGATATACAAACACAGGCTGAGTGACTCACTGACTCCTCGATCACAAGGGACTAAAAATGCCTGGAGAATCAGGATTGTCGACATACAGGAATCCACAGTTCTGCAAGGAACATCTGAGTCAAGACAAATTATATACAGAGAAACAATTTGTATTCTGCCATGAAACAGATGCTGCATATACATAATAGAGACAATTTAGAGCCAGAAAAGAATAAACACCTGCGAAATCTTTCCTTGTGGAGAGTCAGAAATAATCCAGGAATGCTACAGAATAGCTAAGATCAAGAAATCAAGGTAGGAAAGTGAAAAGCAATAGTTATTTAGTCCTCAGTGGTTTTTTGTGACAACCAATTTGATTTCAATGACATCCAAATGATTTGCTAATCTCTAGTTACAGACCTAGTAAAAATTAATCCTTAATGTGTAAGTCAGAATGATGTCAATATTTTGGCTAAGACTATTCACAATTCCTAACAATTGAGCAATTGTCATACCTTCTTTGTTTGAGCTCAGCTCATGCAGTGAGGCAAAGGAGCTCATGCCATGATTGTGAAAAACAAGGGACAGTTGGAAGACCACGGCTTTGATCACTTGGGATTTTAATTGCTCAGGCACTGAAAGGAAAACTGCAGAAGTGAAGAGGGAAATGATTTTCAGACAAATGGCTGAATGGTCAGAGGCTGTGCTAGACCAAATCCTAGGAAATGAGCCAAGCGCACTGAACTAATGAGTGTGGAAAGAGAAGTCCAGCGAGCATGTTCTCTGCAATACCCACGAGGTTAAGCGGAACACAAAATGGAGAGTTCTGGAAAGCTGACTCTTCAAGAAAGGAATTTAGAAATTGTTGGATGGAAATGGAAATTAAATGTCTTTTGTTACTGTCTAATCAGAGCATCTCTGCATTGCCCTCAGTAGCTGGTCTGGAGACAGAAAAAGAAGTTCTATCCAATTGCCTAATGGCTGTGTGATGTTTGCTTCAGCATCTTTTATGTCCCAGGCTCCAGTCGCGCTCAATATGTCAGATTTTACGCTGGAGGAATTGGGAGCTGCTACTTCCTAACTCCTATGTCTTTTCCTAACAGCTGGAATCATCACTCACACTGGCATTTATTTTACACCATAACATGAAATTGTAAACAAGAAAGATGACCCTTGCTTCTGGTTTGCTGTAAAGCTTGGGGCAAATCACCTCATCTCTCTCTTATCAGCACACAGATCAGCAATGATCCTTTATCATGAAGTAATTGTCTATTTCCAGATTAAGCAATACAGTCTAAGTTTGCAGCATACATGTGGTGATATAACTGGTCTTGGATTTATTTCAGGGGAAAGGATTTCCTTTGTAGGTCTGTTTGGACCAGGTTTTCCCACTTTATGTATAGTAGCAATAGAACACAGTCAGCAGAGTCTATAAAAAGCCTGTTTTCTGTTCTACCAGGTGCCTAAAGATCTATAGGAAAAAGTAAGTAGAAATATTGTATAAACAAGTGCAGCCAAGAGACATTGGGAGAACAACATTCCAGTCTTCAAAATAATATTCCATTCATCCAGAAGATAACTCGTCATCCTCAGTAGTGTCCCACAATGGGAGAAACCCAAGTTGACGATCTGAAAGGTCTTTTCCACCCTCAGCGACTCCAGGATTCTGCGACTGAACACGGAGACATGAGAACCTTTGAGGCTGGCTGTCTCCAGGAAGGAGTGAGGGCGGTTTCGGCTGCCTCTCCCTCGGAGCGGAGCGGGCTCCGTTACGCGGCGGCGGCTGGAGGCGGTGTTGGGAGCGCTGCAAAGGCCCAGCGTGATGCCCCAGCTGCCGCCACCAGCCGGCCCTTCCCGGAACACAAATTCCCATGTAGGAGGGAGCAGTGAATGCCTGCGGGTTGAAAAGCCAGCGAGGCACAGACCTGCTTAACAAAACCCTTTGCCAAGGTTACCGGGGGTGTTGTCAAAGCCTCCTCTTTTGTGAGGGCTGAATAACAATTCATACCCAGTAACCAGCTTCAGTTTCTTTGGCTTTACCTGGCACATTTTCAAAGACACTGCTCATGGCTGGGGCCGTTCCCATTGAGATGCAGCTTATCTTGCCCTGGACAGCAAGTGCAGGGATCATCTGACTCCAAAAGTTCATGCCAAAGCCCTATTGTGCTGCTTTGCTGCTTGAGCTGAACTACAGCTCTTAGAAATGTGCTTCAATATGTCACAGAACAAATGGAAACGATGCAGCCTTGGTTACTTCATACTGGGGGGAAGAATCTCCCCAAGAGATTCTCCCCAATTTAACCATTTCATTTAGAGAAGTCAAATATAACTGGGATCTTCAGGAGGCCCCAGTTGCAGAGCAGCCCCAGCTATGAAGATTCTATCTGTGCAAACGCTCCTGCTATTAAGTCAGCAGGCTTTTATCTTAATTTTCGGAAGAAGGTGATGCTCTAATCACACTTCTGAGGTGGCAACTTTTCATCCAGAACTCAGCAAAGCTCCACCACAGAGAAAAAGCATGTACAAAAAAAAAGGTGTAATGATTAAATGGAGCGTGAAAGCTGCAAGATCAGTGTTGGAGAAAGACATTCCCCAGGATATCAGTGCAAGAACTGGCTCCTGTCACACCTTCCCTCAGGGCTCTCTGTGCTGTGAACCATTAGGAGTTGGGTGTGTCAGAATGTTCTCTGGTGGAAGAGCAGTTTTGTGTCTGGTATGTGCCCAAAACATGGCATTTCCTGAACCCCCTTTGCCTTCAGAAGCCATTTGTCCAACAGACGGAGCCTTTTATCTCTATTTAAATCTCTGCCACAAACTACTAAATCTTGTAATCATTAACAAACAAAATTCTGAAGGGAAAAAACCAACAAAATGCTTCAGAGTTACAGGTTCCACAGTAATTATAGAAAATACAACTACTGCTACGAAAGGAGGACACATTAAATATTCTACCATGAAAAATGCCAACAATCAAATGTAGTCAATATTTTAAAGACCCCAAAAATTAATAATAAGATCAGGACATTCATTCAGGGTCACTAGAATATAACATTACCTCCTGCTACTGTACACTTCAGACTGAGGAAAGTGTCTTCGGGCTTCTTTAGTAAAACCCTACTGGCAGCTTAATGGAGGAAAATAAAACCAAACTGACTCCTGGGCAGAAATAACAAAAGGCCTGCAACACCCAGAGTTCTGTGCCCAATTTACTGAGCTGTCTGCTGAGATTCCACCCAAGCTGACTCTACAGATTCCTCACTATGTTCCTGCAGTTGTCTCCTAGAAACAGGAACAAGAAGCATTTGCTGTTTTCTCAGCTCTTTTGAAAAACTCTGCAACAGCTTTGCTCACGATCCGGATGCCCAGGGACCAGTGTGTGTTGCCTCAGTGGAGGGACAGCCTTAGAGAGTGCACTTCTCTTTGCTGCCATGTTATGAAAATGAAACACAATAGCAACAGGTGTCCTATCAATGTATCATTAATAAAAACTCGGACTAAAAGTACCCCTGGAATTCAGAGAAATACTCATACAGACATTGGGATACTTAAACAGGATCCTGAGGATATCCAAACATTGGGTCAGTATCTTACAAGTGTAGATTACATTGAAATTTACTCCTCCTTCCTTCTTGCACCAAGCTAAATTCATAGTGAATGTAGCTCTGAAGGGATCTTACTGCACAGCAGTGGGGGGAAATCACGTGCAGACTCTTGGAACATGGACAGAAATTCCACCTGATGTTTCTGTGAAGGTCCAGGCTAGAAGAAATACTATCCAAATAAACTACTAAACCCTAAACAGTGTCTGCTGGAAAAGTAGCCCTGGTGAAGCAGTTATAAATCTTTTTGTATATTGAATATCATCTTTTCTTCCCTCTTCCAGGTATGAGCAGTGTCATACTCAGTGTAAATGAGGGAAAAAACTAACATCCAGATCCTCTGAAATCTTGATTACCACAGAGCAGTAGATTATTCCCATACATCCATAGTTACAGTACAGAAATACTGGATTCCTTTCCATTTGCAAGCTCTCTCCAGAAATACACGGAACCTGGAAAGAAGAAAAAACTCCGGACAGTGTTTAGGCACGGGAACAAAGCTGCTGCATTAAAACATAGTGTGAGCCCTCAAAGGGTGTCAGTTTGTCTGCTCTGAGCCTGCTCCTTCTCCTTCATTTATTGTTTCCGGTCTTTTCCTCCTTCTCTCCCTTTCAGTTTAGAGATTCAGCCAATTGTTGTCCTTCCAGATCAAGCAGCCTCTTCATCTCACCGGTTTTTCGAGGCTAAATTACTCCATACGGGCTCTTGTTATGTGAAATTCCCACAGCAAAATGCAAAGGTTTTGAGCTAACTTTTGTTTGTTGCTGTCACACGGAAAGTGAAACCCAAGATAAATGATGGCCTATTCTTTCTTAAGGTTTCTAATCTGTTTCTGGTAAAAAAAAAAAAGCTTATAAAGTCTCTTTTTGGGATATTACTGTCAGTCTTCCTTTTTGTTGTCCAGTAACTTCTGGTTTCACATTCACTTTTTCAATATTCTCCCTTGCTTTAGGCAGAATAAAAGTAAGAGAACACAGTCTCTGTTCTCATTCAATTAGCTCTGCCTGAGCCAAGCTCTCAGAAACAGATCGAAGTACCTGACAGAGAAACCAGTTTTTAACCCAAGGTTTCCACAGAATTGTTGAGATATTGGTGTGGGTGCGAAGTACTTCCAGCAAGTCTCATTTCAGACTTGGCTAGAAAATGAGAAACTTCACTGAAATCAACAGGAAGAGGAAACATAAGGTGAAAAGACAGAAAATAAACACTCCTCTTGGCATCCTTGTGAGGTTCAGACCTGCTATTCATTATGCTGATGAACAAAAAATCCTGACTAATCAATCATCTATCCTGCACTTCCTTTCCTGACTCCTATGATACTTCTCCAATTAGTCCATGTGGGGCTTATCCTTTGTCTTTTCTACAGAGTGTTTTGGGAATCTAGAACAGTTATTCAGGAATCCCACCCTCTTGGTTCATCCACCCACCACAAATTGGCCCTCGGGTGAGGGATGCTTCTTCCATTTACCCTGAAATGTTTCTTAACTCAGCACAGATGAAGGTCAAATAGAATTAATATTTACTTATAGCATTTTAGGCAATACAGCTACAAAGACAAGAAATGAAAGAAAAACATTTTAGTCTACTTAAACCCAAATTAAATATACAAGTTCCTCTCTCTGTGTATGTAGGTGACTGATCCAGTTGGATTTCCACAGACAGGCATTCTGTCTCTGCTTACTTTACCCACTCACTCCAGACCCCCTTTCCTGGTGGAACATGCTGGGGTTTATAACCAATCTTCCTGTATAGCTCATCTCCTCTAGAAACCCCAGTAAGGTGTGTACAGCTTCTTCATCTTTTCATTAACTTATTAATTTTCTGTACCAAGTCTGACTTGCTGCAGTGTGGAACTGCTTTAGACTCAGCTGCTGAGTTGACTCTGAGTTGATCCTGTTGACTGTTCAGATGTGTGTGTCCACCTCTCCCTGGGCAATATTACCATCTCCAGACTCTCCAACCTTCCGCTTTGTTCTAACTGAAATTATTAGAATGACTGGAAGAATTAAAAGTACTTTTTTCCCCCCTCCTTTTTAGCAGCCTACTTTTATCTGATTTAGCTGTGTCCTCGTTTGCCTTCTTATTCTGACAAGTAGATACAACAAATTTCTATAATCAGTTCCCATCACTTGATAGAATAATTTTAGTGTCGGATGAAACCGGCTTTGCCTGATGCTTAGAAATGCCTTTCAGGCTGCACAGACTATGAGATCCCCTCTTGGGCTTCTCTTCTGCTGCAGGTTTTTATCATCAGCACAAAATCCTCCCCGTGTCCAATTCTGCAGCCACAAGGGGCGTGTCAGTAAAGCACATCTGTCCCAGGATCCTATAAAGTGCTCCTCAGACACTGGAGCCAGGGGTTCAAAGCTCTTTGAGCTCCGGTATCAAGCACCAGTTTAATTTCCCTTTCTTCATCAATTCTTCATTCTCTCGTGATGTCTTGGCAACATTTTGTTCCCGTTCAACATTCATCATTAGCTTCTTCTTTCCTTTTTCTTCCTTTTATATTCCTTTCCCTCCCATCTGCTAATTTAAAAGGAAATTGCCTGGTATTCAGCATTATCAGCCAATCTGTTTACTCTGCTCTTATTCCAGCGAAGACCATTTCTCTCACACTGAGCTGCTCTGCCTCACCCCCTACCCACTGTTATTATCCTCAAAGCCTGTATTTTCTTCCATATGCCACCTAGAGAGTTAAGTACCCCTCCAGAGGTACGCAGCTCCCCAAAATTCGGTCTCTCTTTTTAAAATTAGGATGTGGAAACAAAGATCCAAAGATCCGTGGGGAAGAAGCAAGTTTCCCAGACACAGGCCTTGCCTGCCTCCCAAGCAGTCCCAGCACAGTGGGCACGTTGGCACCCACGGAAAGGAGAGGTCCCGGCACTGTTCTGGCTATTGGAGGAGCAGCATTCCAACCCACACATCCCACACCCAGCCAGGGGAGACCACCTCCATGGGGATCAAGCTTTTCCTTGAGAAACAGCTTCTCATAGTCCCCAGTCCTTCCCTCCCACCACACCAGCCCAGCTGTTCTCAGCAGTCCCTCCTGGAAGCACCTAAATCATTTCTGTTCCACATCGCCGGTTTTGCCGATCCTGCCTTGCATCAATATTACACAGTTCATGATTTCATTACTGACAATAACTCTGATTTTGGCCTCCTGCTCCAAGCCTTTAAGATACCAGATAAATGATACAAAGCCTCCTTTGATCCCTATCACAGTGGCTAAAGCTGAGAGTAAAATGTTGAAACAGTCCTTGATAGCAACGACGTGAGAGTTTTGCTTACCCAGGGCCAGCAAGTGGAACTGGTGCTAATGCTGCTGAAAGGCAGGGGGAAACAACTCACAGGAAAGACTTCATTCAATCTCCAAATGCCACAATTCTTCTCCCATGGTCTTCTGAAATACTTTAGAGAGACCCCTCCAAAGGAGGTTCACATTGTGAGTGATGGTCATATTGAATTATTTAAAATATCACTATAAACAAAAATATGCATCTGTTTCTATAAAGATGAGATTAGCTGACAAAAATGATCTCCACTATGAAATGTCAGATGTGAATTTACAAAGTGATCAGAGTTTGGAATACATGAGAGAACTGAGATTCCACCTTATCAAATGCTATAGTCTGTATTTCAGGTAGATGATATGAAAATATCTGTGTTGATCTGAACAGAGATTTGACATCCTCTCTCTGCCCTCCAGCTGGTCCATGCTGAGTGAGGTATTCCAGCACATCTGCAATTTCAAGCAGGTAAGCAAACAAACCTGCTTCAAAGTTGAAACATTTTACTTAACTGGTACTTTGATAAAAGCAAGTCTTGACAAAGTCAGTGAAAGCCACACAACCTCCAAATGGCAAAGACCAACTTCCCTGGGGGTAATTAGGAAAAAAATATTAAATATATATATATTTAACTCTTGGAATTTAAAAAAAACCTCAAAAATGTCTAACTTTTGTATGATTTTGCTACTAATTATACAAATCTTTATGTGCTGAAATGAGTGGATTCTTGTGTAACAGAAAAGTAGATCAGAATAATTTTACTGAATATTGGAGCTTGACTCCTTACCAACTGCAGAAGGTATCACGCTGCTGTATTGTATGTTGCTTAGCAATATAACGTGAGAAGCAGCACCACAGTCCTTGACAGCAGCATTGTCCATTGAAATGCTTGTGAAATATTACCTGGGTTATATAAAGGTAGCACACAGTCACAGAAAATAGCATGAAGTTTCCAAAAGCACAAAGAAGGCTGGAAAGAAAAGGCATTGCTATTCCAATGGCAAAAAGGGCTCCCTGGATGATCTTTCACTATCTGAATACAGGCAGCATAAATTAAATATGGAGAAATCATATCTGTAAAGTCTCCCTGCAGCTTTGCTTACCAATGACAGGCTGTAGAGCAACTATTCCCTCCCAGTGGAAGAGCTGAGTCCAGGGATGTGCCAGTGCCTCTGCATTACTGCCTCAGAAAGACCTACTGCTTGTTGTTCCTTGTCCTGCTTTGGAGGAAAAGTTTTGTGCCCTCACTCAGGCTGAGCAGAATATGGGCAAAAGGAGCAGCACTAAGCCAAGATGGATTTGTTCTACAAACAGATGACATGATAGGGCCTTATCAGCTAGATAAATGTGGATATTCATCTCTGAAGGCCTCACAGCACCCCAGGGTCACAGCACAGCCCCTGCACTCCCATGCTTGCTTTTGCTCCAGGTATTTTAGCACAGATGTGTCAATCTGCTCCTGCTCGATTGGTTTTGACAGCCTCAGTGTAACAGCCTCTGCCAAGATCTGCCTTCATGTGAGCCCTGAGATGCTTCTGTGGCCCCTCTTCCAGCCATTCCTCACATGGTAACTGTGAGAGAAAGCAGCTTGGGCACTCTGCTCTCTGCCCTCCCGAGCAGCTGCCAAGAGCTGGGTACTGCAGCCCACGCGAGGGCTGCCCCACTGCCCAGCACTGCTGAAACTTCAGCATTCCCAGTGACATCCTCCTGCCTGGTTTCCTGAATGTTCACCTTTCCCTGGGAAGGGCTTTGTGTAATTCTGAAATGCCACGTGACCGAGCTGGAGTGGCAGTGCTGTGAGTAACTCCAAGGGTAATGGATTCCTCTGAACTGCTGCAGTAGGAGGTCACAAACCCAAACCTGCACACAGGAACTGTGTCACCATCACACTGAACCTGAACTCCAGGACCTGGCAGTTCACAACACAATCACCGGATTCACCAAGTGCTGTCAGCTGAGCAAGCATCAGGCTCATATTCTTACTTGGTCATACGGAACAAACCTCACATTATGATGGCTCATAAAGACACAGGAGCATATCTGCATCTCAGTAAAAAAATATTGAATGGACATGACAGATCCTAGGGGCCTTTCCAAGGAACAATTCAATATTCCCTTTTACAGTATTTGGCACACCACAGAGTTTATTCAGCTTGAATTAACTAATGGATTTGAGCATTCTCTTTAACAAAGAGAAAAGATGTTGAGTTGCACTGACTGCAGAGTTACAGAATGCTTTAGACAAATCTCACAGACTGATTTACCACAGAATCTGTGCTGGCTTTTTTCTAAACTCACAGGCACTTATGCCTCATATTTTAAAATGAGAATTTCTAAAATGTGTTTGGAGCATTTATTTTTGTTGATAGATGTATTACAAATAAACATGGGAAGTTATTTGCCTTTATAAAAAAGTGAACATGGACAAAGTAAAAGATGCTGTGCTGTTGAAAGACACCATAGAAGAGAAGCAAAATTTTCAAGTAGGCCATACCCCTCCAACATGCCCACAAACCCCACTGCATGAACACACGGAGCATGGATTTAGAGGAGGATCCAATTCCTTCCTGAGAGCAGAACCTCCTACTAATACAGGAAAAGCAATAGCGAGACTTAACCTGTAATAAACCTCACTCATTTTCACCCAAGAGAAATATGATTTTCATCTCAAGGATCGAGATGATACTCAAGGAGTATCATTTGCATTTGCTATGTAAGACCCATTCTCCTAAATCAACATTAAGTGAGTAGTTTAAGCAGGAAGGGCACTTAAGCTGAAAGTAATTATGTTTGTCTCCATATGAAAACCGAAATGTTTGTTACGGAGACCTTCCTGAGCTCGCAGCTACTCCTTGTAGCAAACTGTGCAGCCTATTCGTGGTGTTAAGGAGGCAAATCCCCCTTCATGATGCAGGAGTTCCAGAGAGGAACTGGAGAAAGGCCCTTAGAAAGAGCTGTTCCCCATATGTGTCCAAGAAGGTAGTATTTTCTCCCTGGAAAAGAAAGGAGGAGAACCTATGCAGGTCCCAACTCATCACTGGGCAGTGTTCCCAAAACTTTGATAATTTGAAATAGGGACTGCAGAACAATGTATGGGTCATCAGAAATACCATATTTTCATGACAGCCTTCCTTTGGCCTTTGAATCATTTCATATTTCTTTGAATTCCTTAATTTGGTTCCTTTAACTTAGTTTTTTAAGCTTCTGCCACATATTTGTGGTGTTTCAGCCTTGGCTTCCTTTCACCCGATCTGAAATGAAGATCTATTCTGTGTCTCTAATGGATTTTCTGGTTAAACCTAAGTGAATGTATCATTCAGCCAGAAGGTTTTTCATAAGACTGCAGCCGTACAATAGATTAAAAGCAGTTAGCTTTTAGTAACACAGGCCCCTTTTTGGATCTGGTGCTTCAGAGAAGATCTGCAGAGACCGACTCTGCCTTTATTCCTTATTTTCATCCTGAGGAGAGGTTTTTCAAATTCACTTAAACTAAAGTTGCTCTAGTTTTTCTTAATTTAATTTGCAACTGAGTACTAGTGAAGGTGGCTGGCATGATACAACTGCACTCTGTCTCGCTCTCTGCACAAATAATTTTAGCAGGAGAATAAATAACAGCCCTGTTTTCATAGTCAATTGCTCAGAATAACTCTCAAAGTCTGCCCTTACGTTTCTGACCTTCCTGAGCACGCTGGAAGCACCCAGAAGTGGGGAACAGTTTCAGTTAAAGGGTGAAAAGCAAACCCATTCCTGGCTTCCTCACAGCTGAGCCTTTCAGTACCAATCATCATCATTTACTTGGTTTGTCAGTTCAAGGCCGCAGACCCATCTGATATTCATCCTCGTGTTTCCCTCTGACTAAGCTAAGCCTTGGGACTAATTCCCTCTGACCAGAGGACGGAAAACACACCTGACCAACAGCTGGGGGCTGCATCTGCCTCCAGGGTGAAAGATCAGCAGTGACCATGCTGGGTGAGGGTCCTCAGCCTTGCACACCAACACTCTCCCCCAAGAGGCCTTTCCTCTCACGCTGTGTTCCCTAAAAGTGGCTACAGCGCAAACCTGGAGCTAAGGGATGAGAGAATGGCACCCACTCGTGTTCCAAAGGCTCTTCAGCTGCACAGCAGAAGAGCCATCATCTTTCATGCACAGATGACCCCCAACAAGTACAATTCAGTGACAACAGTCCACCTAAATACCTGCCATGGAGACACAAGGAAACAGCTCTTCCTAAAAGACCCCCCAGCTGAAATACAGCAATGATGGGAACACCTCTGCCGGCCTCAGCCCGGGATTTGGGGCAATGGATATCGGGGCATGAAGCCCTTTTAACTGGGATTATCTGAAGAAACCAGTCTGGGCGCCAGCGCTCGTGGCCCATTCTGGTGCCGCCTTTGTTCCCCCATAGCAAAGGCTGAAACTCCCTCTTGTGGGGGATTCGGGAAGATCCCTTCCGGAACAGACCAGAGCAAGAAAAGGAATCGCTTTTAAATCTTCACTTTTCCCCATGCTATGTCCCCCGGCCATTCCGAAACGGGTTTATTTCAATACCAGACAAGACAGAGCCTTGAGCAATCTGATTTCACCTCAGAGCTGACCCTATCTGAACAGCAGGCAGGAAAAAGAAGCACGGAAGCGTATTAGGAACTTTGTACTACTCTATTTCATTAGTTCCAAATGTGGCTGACATCATCAGCTGTTGAAGATTTTATACAAATTACTACAGGAAACATGGAAATGTACTTCACTGTCCTAATTCCCAAAATGAAGAGAGACTAAGGAAGAAACAAAACAAACAAATACACAGGATCAGGTTGAAGTATCTTAAGAGCCTCTTCTGTTTGTACCCCAAAGGAACCACAAACTGCAGCCCCAGGTACTGGTAAATTACCATCTTGATTCACCACAGCCTAATTCTAAAATACCAATGGAGTTCTGAGCACCAATATTTACTTTGTAAAACCAGATAAACAATACATCTGCACAACGTTTTACATCCACAAGTCTCAAAGCACTTTACAAACTCAGAGGAGCACTACAGATCCTCCGAGGTTACAATTGTTTGCTGAGAGTCATGAGCTCACGCAAGTGCCTGGATCTTGGGCTTTGTTGTGGAGTTCAAATCATCCCACGAAAGTTCAGTTCAGTTGCTTTGGGCTCAACATAATGAACATTTTATGAGATGGCAGAGATGAAGACAGAAGATACAAAGGCAAAACAGAATTTACCACTCAGGAAATGTTCCCATTCAAAGCCTGTATATAAGAATAAGCTCAAGAAATAAAAAGCGTATTTGAGTCATTTCTTACAACGAAGCTTTATAACATCATGAACGAGGTATCAAGGCCATGGTAGTTCAAATGCTATCCCAGTACAGCTGTACCCCTTTGTCTCTTATATTTTTAACTGAAGTTAACTGCTTGTCCTTGAATTTATTTTTAACAAGCAGCAGTCATTTCAGCTGAGGGTACAGGGCACTGTGAGCGCACACTTACATATTCAGCGTGAGCGACTAAAGGAAGAAGACATCCAAATCCTTCCAGATTGTATCCCATTCATAAATTAAATGCAGACCTCATCTTCTGAAGTTATGTAATACAGATCGGGATGGTAATTATGTTGAGTGTTTCCTCTGGCAGAGCTAGGTTTTGCAGCTTCCTCACCTTGCTCTGCTCTGCAGTTTCTGGATCGCACCCTGACCTTCTGTTCCACTGCATTCCCACTGACAAACCTTCCACAGCAACTGAGTCACCTAATCCTGTTCCAGTGCAAATATTCTGCACTTGCATTCTTCCAACCTACTCCTAAAACCATCTGTTTGTCCTTTCAACCACGTCAAGTATTGCACTATGCCTGCATTGGGCTCCCTTCATTGATGAAATTTCTCACTCCCCAAAGGAACAGAGTATTTGTCCTACTGTTTAGGGGTTTCTCTCTTTTACTGCCAATATCCAACAGAAGATCACTGGCTCTTCTTGGTTTGTACAATAATTGGAATACTGATTTTCACATGAGTCTTTGTATTCATTAAATTCCTTCAATGGAATTTCTCTCCATGTTTTCCATAATGGAAAGACTGGAAAGTTTCCCCCTACAGAGTTCTGATAATCCCAAACATGTATGGTTATTTACACAGGCTGCAGATGTCCCCTCCTCTTAAAACTCAAATTCTTGTAAGCACACACTTGAATTGCATTAGAACTTTAAGACAGGTTTAAACTATGCACTGACGTAGATCTTATTTCTACTCTTTTTAATTGCAAGCAAGAAAATAATTTCTCAGTACCAAAAAGTTACAACTGCACCCAAGAGCAACAGAAACGGGAAGAAATCTAATGACAAATTATATTTAAAATTAACATGGAAATCCAGAAATATGGGGGGGACGGTTATGCACAGGGCTAATTCTTGGCTCAGCAGAACCAAAATCCTTTTTACTGCAGAGGTTGTTACACTATAATAGAGAACATTTGGCTTGAAGCTGATTGAAAAGGTGGGTTTACAATTTGGTATTAAAGGACAATCAGTGACTGGAGAACACAGTGAGCAAGACAGCACCTGATATGAAATGCTACTTGTCAAGCTTGACATTTTATGTCTCTATTTATATCAGTCTCAAGGAGATGGAGTTTGCTGGCAGTAAATCCCAGCCGTTAAAGCAGGATAGAACCTGCTGGAAAAGTTTGTGGCTCAGTTTAATTGGGCTATATTTATCATTAGCATTACAGTCTTTAACATCTAACCTACTGACATTATTTTTCTCCTTCAAGCCTTTGTAACTTCTCTAGTGCCATAAAGTCTTGTAAAGGTTTTTTTGTTGTTGTAAATTAAGGAGGGAGAAAAAAGGAACATTCAGTCATGCCCCATAGCTACCTAGGCCTAGGTAGAATTTTTAATCTGCGCATAACAGTAATAGTTTCTCATTTTTATGTTTCCCTGAAATCACAGCAGAAGCAAATGTTAAGCCTAATGTCCCCACCAGCAGTGAGGCTCATTAGGTACAAGTTGCACCATTTCACTAGGAAAAATAATACATTTCTCTGTGATTTATGAAAGCCAAAACTCAGCCAAGTGCTCAGGTCTCTCCCCAGTTGTGTTACAGCTCAAAAATTTGCAAAAGGGACATTTAAAACACATTTCAAAACAATTTGTCTGAGTGTACATCTTGTTTACAAGAACAAACTACTGAAGCTGAGTAATAAAACTTGGAGAAATGCATTTTATAGTGGAAACACTGGCACGACTTTAATTACTTCAGTGTAACTGGCATCTCTGTGGACAGACTGTTCAGGCACTTCCATTGTATTTTAAACCTACATGGAAAAGTCAAAGGACAAATTTGTACAGCAAGAAATAGAAACATAAATCCCTTCCAAGTGTGAGATGACTTCAGCTGAGAAAGTTTGCAAGCCATAAAGACACAGTCCTGTGGATGAAAGGAGAGGCAAGCAGTGGGATTTCCCCCATTGTCCGTGTTGATTCCAGTCTAACCAGAGTCACAGGGAGCTTTACAACAACTTAATAAGGAACGAGACCTAAAGTCTATCACAAATTGAGTAAAAATAGTAATCTAGGAAATCGATTGCAGGCTTTGAAGGAAATGCATCTTCAGCTGCTGTGTGAGGAGAGACATTCATACCACTGCCCACTCCCTGCAGACAGCAGCAAAACAGAACAGAAACAGGTGGAGTATCAGTAAGGACCAAGCCATCAGCAAATTAATGGACTTGTGTTCGGAGCATGGAGGACTGAGAGGGTCATACACCACATCCACCATACTGTTAATTACAGCACCATTCCTGGAGATACGTGCACATTAAAGTAAAAATACGGCATGGCGTAATAACAGACTGTCAGCCAGAGAATTCAGCAGTACTTTGCAGATTTAATGCACTCTATGAGCTACAGCGGAACAGTTTCATCAGCCACTGGGGCGCACTGCAGCAGCTGCTTAGCAAGAGGAACAATCCATGGAGTAAAATCTCACATCCGAGGGATGTGAGGCACACATGACCCAGAGGGCTCTCCTGCCCCTCTCAGCCACATCCATTTACTGGATCTCACATCACCTCACGGTCTGTGACACGGGCACGGCGTGAGTGCCAGCCTCACTCACACCAGCATGGTGGGCACATCTTCGGCCACACAGCAGGGGAATTCACTGAGGCCCAGGGAAACTCTCCACGAGCAGAACCCAGACAAGCAAAAGGCCAAAGAGATGTCACAGGATCTCATGGAGCAGAGGATGACAGGGATTGTTTTATGCTACCATTTGGAACGTTTTACCTGTACCTCTATATGGGCTGCCAGTAAACACTTACAGTTATTGAAATTACAGCACAATTCCCTCCTGGTTTGTGGTGTTCCTTAGAGATTTCTTCCTAAAACCGGGCCCTGCCCAGTGTTCGGAAATGGATTTGAGTTAAATGCAAAGGAAGAGACCATACACAAAAAACCACACACTTTTCAGGAACATCCACATTGCACAAAATAATTGCTTCTAATTCATCTAGTTCAACCAAAAAAAAAAAAAAAAAGAGATACCAAAATAGCACTGAAGTCAGATTATGATGGTTTACGTATACACCAAACTTCTTTCATGTTGTAAATGAAAATAGCATCTTATTACTTTAAGGAAAATAATTAACAGTAATAATCCTAAAAAAGGCTTTCTACTAAGTAAGTTTCAGAAAATAGCAAAAATCAGCCCAGTGGGGAGTCATAAAGCAATATATCTGTCACAAAAGTTTTTTAAAAATCTATACAGCTTTGTGGGGCTCCCTTGAGCTACGTTAGCTATGACTAATAAGAACAGATGCACTCAATATGAAATTGTCCTGCTGAAGCAGTAGAAATAAAAATAAAATATTTCTTTCACAAAGCACACCAGAAACTGTTCTATGATCAGATAATCAGCTGCTCAACAAACACTGCATAGAGACAAGCAATAAAAGTCACTAACTAAAGAGTGTCTTGACAGCTCTAAAGAAAGCTTGAGTAAAAGCTTCTACAAGCAGTGCTTTATTAGAGAGATTTACTAAATATAGCAATATCCTCTTGAAAAGTTTATCTTTATATCTTGTAATTTAAACATAGTCATCAAATTTATCTAACCTTCTAACCAACTAGATCTTGTCAACCAAGGGAGAGAGTCAGAGGCCATAATGGTTTAATCATTTCTGTTTTCTTTTCACATAATGTTACTGCTGGCCCTAGGGAGTAAACAGTTTGTTGTAACTCTCCTGTTCTGCCATAGAATACTGCACACAATATATTTGGAATTACTGTAACTTCAGCTCAGTGAGGACTTGGAGTTAACCATACTGATAGTGTGGATATAATTCCTAAAAGACACAGAGGTAAACACAGAAGATTTGGATGCTAAGGAAGTGTCCTCTTGTCACAAGACAAGACAAGGAGTCTAAGCTGCTCAGAGTGAAGCTCAGATGGATGTTAAGATCAGTGATTCTGTTTAGTATGGTCTTGTCAGTAATCTATAGAACGGGTCTGAAATCCATGTGAATTCCTCTTCAACCACCTGCAAAATGGGCAGAATAAAGCTGACCTCTCTGTAGCTGGAGATTTCACTCAGAGCAGCAACTGCTGGTCTCTGCAACCACATTATAAATCAAAGAAGGAAAAAAATCTCTTCTAACTTGGCATGGTGACAATTAATCCTTTTCAAGCCTTCTTCCAGCAATTTACCTTTCCAGAGCCCTGCACTGCTATCCCAAATTCTGGGGAGAATGCAGCCAGAAGTGAAAAGAGAGTGGAATTACAAAGGCCAGAAATGCACGATACTCATGAATTCATTTTTATCTCTTGAACTGGGAACACGTCATTGGGATAATTTCAGTCATTTGGTTTGAACAGCCTCACAGAGCCAAAGCCAGTCATTATTTTACATTGTTCAGCTGCTGGCACCAGCCTGTTTCTGTTTGGTTTTGTACAATGGAGACAGTAAATTTTTCTCCCATTAAACCACTCTCACTATCTCTAACATTATCTAAACCCTTATTAATTTCTCCTTTTATTTTGTGGTAGAGCTCCAAACACCTGGTGTACTCCACTCGATCTATTTAAAGGAACAAATCAAACGAGCCAAAGCAGAAATATTTCATTTCCAGTATCAAGCACTTGTGTCAGAATGAAAAATCCTGAACTTTAGGGTTGCCTGGTAGCTGCTGTTGGAAACAGTGCTCTTTACATTATATTCCACATTTTACTTGTACAACAGTATTTCCCCAAAGGAGAGTAGCAGCAAACATGGGAAATAGTTCAACAAAAGATTGAAGAGCCAAATCAAGAGGAAAGAAACTGCAGGTAGCTCTGAGTTATCCGAGGAGGTGGGAAGAAAGAAAATTCCTTAAACTGGAAACAAATTACTGCTGTTTTCCATATAACTCTTCAATTTAAAGCTTCAATTCAGAAGTGAATCTATACTTGGTGCAAAAGAGTCTAAGTAGTTCCCGAACTCATTAGAGCGCAAGTAAAAATACATGTGTTATTTCATTTGCTCTAAAAGTCACTATTAGAAGACAAAGATGAAGATATTTCAGTCTCAACCAATTATAAACATGAGCATACGCTATGTTCCTAATGAAGCCATTTGTATGGCCCATGGAATTGTGAGGGAATTAATCACAGCCAGCACAAGGTGCCACTGACTTCTGAACTAAAACTTGATTAAGTGAGAATCAGTCTCTGCCGTGAACTACTGAAAGATCCGGTAGAAAGTGAGGATGAATAGATGGTGCATAATGAATTCTAAGGCTGTGAACTGATCTGTGTTGATTAAGAAAGAGAAATCAAGTGAATAAAAGCATGGACAGAAATAGCACAAGGGCTCAGCGAATCACAGCCTTCATCTCTGACCAGCCCGTTCTACTTATGATACAGTGAATAAATTGTACAGTCTTGGCCTTGTTAGCACAGCCCTTGGCACAGGGCTTGTTCAAGGGGTGCTGCAGCACCAGGGAGAGACAGGACAAGCGGGAATGGCTTCCCATGCACAGAGGGCACAGTTGGACAGGATATTGGGAAGAAATTCTTCCCTGTGAGGGTGGAGAGGCCCTGGCACAGGTTGCCCAGTGAAGCTGTGGCTGCTCTATCCCTGCAAGTGTCCAAGGTCAGGCTGGATGGGGCTTGGAGCCACTTGGTCCAGTGGTCCATTGATGGGCTTTAAGTTCCCTTCCAACCCAAACCACTCTGGAATTCCACAACAACCAGAGAAACCAAGAGGCCACTGGCAGAGCTGTGGGGAATCTGGGACTGGAGGGACGTGGCTCAGCAGGGCAGGGTGGACATATACCAGCAGAGAATGAGGAAGTCAGAAATGTGATGAGTTAGGACTGGAAATTCCCAGAGATGTGCACAGGAAATGCCCACATCCTATGACCAACTCTAAGCAAGAAGTTAATGCTCTCAGACTCAGCAAAAACAATTACATATTTCAATAACAGCAGCTGAATGGAAACTTACACAAATACGTTGACTGCTGAGCTGCAGCTTCTCTCCAGCAATGTCCTAAAAATCTCATCATTAAAGGCAGTGATTAAGACAGAAATGTCACCTTTCATTTATACAGCAGTTTTCATCCTGAAGCACTTCATTAACTATCTTTCCAAAGATCATTTTGCAACACTGATTTTGCTGTATTTCTCCTCTGTCTACCCAATCACAAAAAAGAGGCAGATTGTACCCTTTTTAGAATCCATCAGAGAAAACCTTAAACTGGAGTTTCCATAGAAACACATCACGGGGCTCTCGGTTTCTCCATCAAACCTGTTCTTAAACTTTCAGCTTTACTTAATGCTAGATTTTCAAAAACACCAATTAGCTCTTTCATTTCATGTAACAGTTGGATTCGATGATCTTAGAGGTCTTTTCCAACCTAAATGATTCTATGATTCTATAAAAGGGCAAGGGAAGAACAACAGCTGCCATGAGCAGGGGAACAACAGGGAAAATTGTGGGGTTTGGTCATCCAGTAAAATCTCTGAGTGCCAGTCAACTCCCATTTGCACTTAAAATCTCCTGTCAAAGGTTGTTACAGAAATCTGAGCCTCATAGGAACCCTGACTATAGAAAAAATAATGTCATGCAAATGATGAACACAGGACTGGGACATTTCAGGAATATTCTGACACAAACGTGACTCACCAGAGTCTACTGCACTGATCCCCAGCTCAGAGCCAATTTTGTTGTCAATAAATGTGAATACAAATGTTCGTCTTCACTTTCTTAACATTTCCTTTAGTTCTTTTTCTGCATCCAGTACAGTTCAATCACTGCTGCCAGAAGTGTATTTGCAATAAAATACATTCTTATTACAAAGTCCCCAGAGCTTTGTTACTTTTATAATCAGATTTAGGTTGTATTGTTTGTCTAGAACTGCTTTCAGTGTCTCACACAGTTATTCTGGTTTAAAATATAGAACTATTAAATACACGGAGTGAAATGTGCAGCCCTTCAGTATCTTTTTTTTGTTTGTTTTTTTCAGTGACATAATCTCTTACTCTGCAACTAAATCTTTCAAGCGTGCCAGCGTTCTGGAATGCAGCTCTGCTCCTTAATTCCAGGGATGGAGCAGTTACAAGTGCTAAAACCCCCAGGCTATCTAAGTGTGAGACAAACTTGTAATGTCGGTGACATATGCAGGAGGATTCCTTCCGAGCCTGGGTTTCTGGAACAGCAAAGTGACATTGCACTGCTGCTTTGAGGCACCTTGATGACTTTGACTTGTTCTAGCACATTTGCTTGGTTTGTGTGTGTTACCTCAGGCTTCTTCTGTTTTGTCACACACAAATTGTCTCTTTTGCCAAATCTACAGAAGTAAAGAAATCATTATATTGAAAAATCAAAAGAGCCCTGGCTGCCCAGATGGATGCTGGGTAAGCCCAGAAATGACAAGTAAAAGCTCTGTGCACACGACCAGCATAGGAAACAGGAGGAAGGTTTCTCCTTCGAGAAACTGACTGCAGAGCTCTGGGAAATTTGGAAATTCACAACTGCAACACCCTTTGTCTTCCTTTCCCCTCCCCCAACCTGGCTCCAGGGCAGGAGCTCTTAGACTGCTAGAAGTCTTGCAAACTCAATCCTCTGCCTCTCTGAACCGTAAGAAACACTTCAGAAAACAAGAATTATTTCCAAAATAGTCTCTGTAAGCAAATACCATCAGCAAGGACAGTTTAATTTGACTTTGATTTGTATTGTGGACCCAAATATCCCTTAATAGGATGTATGGGAGAATTCAAAGGAGCCAGTTGTGTGGAATTTCCTAGATCTCTAAAATATTCATAGATAGCTTGGCAGTAAAAGTATTTGCTGAAAATTTGACCAGATTTTCTTGATACTTGTGATAATGAAAGTATCCTAAATCAGGAAAAAAAAAAAGCAGATTATTTTGCATAACGATTTGTTTCAAAGCTCAAATGCCCCCAGTAGCAGCACCCCACGGGGGAGGCAGACTGCTGTGACCCCTGGTTTCTCCTGTTAAATACAAGGAACCTCCAAAACTCAGGATTCCCTCGTGACAAGCTCTGCTCTGAATGGTCTTTCATATGTATTCTCCAAGTGTAAACAACATAAAAATAATGAACCTCCCAGACTCAAAGCTATTTTAAACTATGAATCTTTTAATGTGGGAGAAATTACTCTGTTTAAAGAAACCTGATTTTAGGACATTCCTATTTTGGGATTATTATCCAACATATACATAATCTATTTCCACTGAAAACAAACAGTCCCATGATATAAAAATAGGCAACTAAATGAAATGCAGGCTTTTATAGTGTGGGAAATGTTTGTGGAACTTGCATTCTGGGTTTGATTACTTTTAGATGTTTTAGGGGAAACTGATTCAAAGCAGCACTTTTAAGATTAAAGCCAAAATATAGGGAGACAGACCTACTGCAAATGTGTAAGGGTAAGTGAAAAAATTCTTCAGAGAACTAAAAATTCAACAAAATATTTAAACAAATATATAGCAAGAACCCAGCAGATGTCCTGACACACTTAAATTCACCCTTCAAAACTTGGAATGGCAAACAGCAATGGAAAACAATTGTAAGAGTTGCTTAAGATGTATTGTAAACTGGGAAAAACACACTAAAATAAAGCACACCACCACACCTCACTACCAAACTGCCATATCTAATCCCTGTGGGAAGCTGACAGCACACAGCACTTCATGGGTTTAGAAGACTGTGAGTAAAACTGAGGTTTCACATAAAATTTAATGTAGTAAACCAGCTCCAAACACAATTCTGAAGCTGAACATTCCACATCTAGGAACTTTTTAAGGTAAAAATCAAAGACAGTTTCAGGAATAGCCTTTGCTATTATTCCATAATCATTAGGGACTACAATTTTCTTTACTGTAAGTGTTTTAATAAAACACCAAGGTGACAAAAATCAGTGCACTCAATACAAGCTTCAAACACGGCTGTCAGTGGAGGCTGTGCTCAGTATCCTGCTGACATCTAACGGCGGCTTGGTACACTACAGAAAAACCACACTGATAAAGCACAGTGAATAAATACCCTGAGTGTAGAGTATTGCCTCTGTTTTCAAGGCTGATACACATCACACAAATCCTCCTTTTAATTAACTGCCCTCCACACACACTGGAATTCAAGGAAAGGTTAAATAAACCAGGCTTCACTACAGAGCAGTACCAAGGAGTTCCTGCTGCCAGGAACTCCCATGTTTGAAATGACACTAGGGAAATAATAATGGGAAAATCTAATGACTTTTTCCTCTTCGTAAGACCTAGAGATTAATAAATCAATTTGCAAGTCCACTGATTTCTTCTAGACAGACAGAAATCAAGTGGACAGAAACCAAGTTCTTTATTTTCCTTTAGTTATTGAACCAAAAATTAGAAGATATTCCGATGTTATTATTTAACAAAGAAGGAGAGGAGAGGGGAAGGGGAAAGGGAAGAGGAAGAGGAAGGGTAAGGGAAGCTCTCCTGCTGGTTAAGGTCCTAGAAGTGCCCTGTGGAAGAGCGCCCTAATGGCAGCAGATGGCAGCAATGCCCCACAGGACAGCGGTGTCCTTGCCCACCCCACCCTGGGGCTTGTCCAACTTCCCTGGCAAACAGCCAAAGAACAAAATTAATGGAATGCAGGCCCATCTAAAATTAGAGAGAAGCTTCCTCTTCTTTAAGCAAAATGCCAACATAAATTTGTACATCAGTACACGGCGTGCTGCTGAGATACTGCTGAAGCAAGGTTCCCGGCTTATGGAGGATAAAGGTCTTAATTGCTTATTTTTTACTTTAGAGAAGGGAAATGAACAGGTGCTTCCTCTTCCTTGCTGAAATAAGGTAAACCCACGCTGTACATCTTTTAATGAGCAATTTGTATGAATTTTCAAAGCACCTATAGAATCATAGAACCATTATCTTATTTTTGGCACCAGCTCAGACTTTTCTAGTGCCAAATTTGCTGTGGATGACAGGGGTTCCTCAGAGTTCATCTACTCTTTTCACAGAGCCTGTCCCTCCCATTTCCAGCACATCCTTCCTTCCTTATCAATGCTGATACACTCTAAACCAGCCTATTTCCCAGAAGATCCTAAGGTCAACCAGCTCATGGAATCTCACGGATTCTAATTCAGTTACAGCATCATAATATTTACTTCCCATGGTCAGATATCACATTGCATTTTAAGTTTCTTCGTGGCATTTGAGAGCTGCGTGCAGGTGGCAACTTGAGAATAATCGTAGAATGATTACTTATCATTTGGACAGCTCAAAGGTTCTCCCTTCCTTCCACCTATGTAAAATATTAGCCCTGTGTGTTAAATACTGAGCATAGATAAACTCACAAAATTGTAGACAATAGGGCAAAAAGGTTGAGGAATTACTAATACGAGAACAGCAGGAGTCAGCACTCATAAATGTACTGATAGCAGACGTGAGCAAAGGTAACGGACAGAAGGAATTTTAAAAGGTCACTTGGGGATCTTGAGACAGATTTAGCTTTAGTTTCATGTACTGCTCATCTGGATCAGTCTGAAATCAACTGGTACAAGTGTGGCACAGGAGTTCACAGTGGCAATAGGAACAGTGTTCATGAGGTGTCTTACACTCGCTGGAGGAAGTGTTGGTCGTTCTCCAGTGCTCTTCTTGTCACTTGCAGACATCAAGAAGCAGCACCACATTTAGCATGCAGCTCCACTCCCACCTCATGCCTCAATCAATCGTGCTACCAAACCAAAGTCTTTGTTCTCTGGTACATAATGGACAGCAAGATTCAGGCTGTCTATTTAGGCTCTTCAAAGGAAGAGTTTAACACAGAATAACATCAACACTGAAGATAAATCTCTCTGTGTTAGAAGTCTAATACCATTTTTGTTCATAGGCTGCCATGTGTTTTATGAAGAAGAAGCAATTACACTCTGTCAGTACGCAGTGCAACGTGATAGATGTGCGTTTGCATGTGCCCAGTAATTACCAACATCCCATAGAGAAATAAAGGTTAAAGAATAGCCAGGAATCATTTACAGTTCTCATAACTCACACTAATATAGAATTCAACCTTGGAAATCTTATCCAACTTAAAAATCTTTACAATCTGGTATGCAATGCCTATGTGCGTACAACGTGCTTCTGCACAGACCTTGTCTCTGTGGATGGACCTTGTACAAAAGCAGCAGAAATCACTACTGTGGCCTCTTCCAAAGGGATGAAAGATCCAAACTCTCCACGTGAGAGGAAGAAAGTGTGAGGAAGAAAAGCAATAAAACCTCATGGAACAGTTGTTCCATCCTCACGTTAAACTACACACGAGGCCGGGGCAACTGCAACTTTCCTCGCTGCTCCCCTCGGGAGGGGATGCCCGGGGCTCACTCACCTGAGGCGATGGCTGCCCGCCGGGCCGATCGCTCACTCCATGCCTTCCCCTCCTGCCTTCCCTGCCTCCCTGCCCTGCCTGCTGCCCTTGGCCGCCCTCCAGCCGCCGCCCGTCCGCCGCCCCCCGGGCCCTGCGCTGCGGCCCAGGGTCCCTCCATGGCCGCCCCCTCACGCCCTCAGCGGCCGTGGAGCCCCCTGGCGGCGGGGGCGGGCGCGCGCGGCCACACCCCGCGCGCGCGGGNGGCGGCTCTGAGGGGACGCGGGGACCATGGCAGACCAGGAAGCGGGGTACCCGTCCAAGTCCCGGCGGGCGCCAGGTAACGGCCGCAGGGGGAGCGGGCAGGGGGCTGTCCCCAAACGGCACCGCAGCGGCCGCTCCTCGCGGGCTCCGTGCCCGGGGCGCCTTCGTGTCTCTCTCTCCGCTTTTTAGTTTCGGTTTTAATTATTGCTTTATTTAGTCTCGGAGAAAAGTTTGAAGATGCTTCCCCGAAGTTAAGCCCGAGGGAGGAGCGGTCGTGCCTCGCCTCCCGGGCAGCCGCCGGTTCCCTGAGCCCCGGCCGCCGAGCGGTCACCGGCGGCCCCGGAGCGACCCCGGCCCCGGCTAACGGGGGGTGCTGAGCCCCCGGCCCCGGCTAACGGGGGATGCTGAGCCCCCAGCCCTGGTTAACGGGGGATGCCGAGCCCGCTGCCCCGGATAACGGGGATCTGAGTCCCCAGCCCTGGTTAACGGGGGATGCTGAACTCCCAGCCCTGGATAACGGGGGATGCTGAGCCCCTAGCCCCGGCTAATGGGGGATGATGAGTCTCCAGCCCCGGTTAACGGGGAATGATGAGCCTCAGCCCTGGCTAATGGGGGGCTGAACCCGTTGCCCCTTCAGGTAGTGGGGCCGCAGGTGATGATTCCCGGCAGGTCCTCATACTGCCCTCAGGAACGTGTCAGAGCATCACCACGAGCTGCCCCGGTGGCGTAACTCGGGTGCGTTTCTTTGGCATGTGGTTTCCTTCCCTGTGCAGTAACTCAGATCACTAAGGGGAAAACTACGCAAATAATGACAATCAGAGTCAACAGAAGTAATCCCTGGGGCGCAGCACCGGTAAACGAGAACAAGGAGAACTTAGGGATTGGTTTTTGACACTACTGTGGCTTTTCACCCCAGCCAAATCCTGTGTAGGTGTGACTGGAGGAAGTGGTAGAAGTCTTCACGTGGGGCAATGAGTTGTACTGAATTTTTACTTCTTGGTATCGTTACGGATGTGTGTTTTGGCCTTCCAGTTAGGAGGTGTGAGTGTGTTATGTGGTCAGGACATTTTAGAGATGATGCACTGATATAGCACAACTGACAGTTTCATGCAGTGGAAGCTGGAATGTTTTCCTTCCATTGTTCAGAAACAACGGAAAAGTCGTTATTTATTTCATGCCTTTCTCGTTTGCAACTGGAGAAGGAAATGTATTTATAAGATTGCTCTGTGTATGAAGCCTTTGCATGGGTAATTTGAGTTGTCGTATAAATAACTGTGGATCTCTTTGGGCCTCATGCCCAGTGGCACATGCTGGTTCTGGTATCCTTGGAGAGGATCTGCATTTCATGCCGTAACTCTGTTAGTTATTAATACCTCGCCATGGTCACGTCGATGCCAATCTTGTCTCTGCAAGCCTTCCCCAAACATGCTGCTGAGGTGGTTTCTCCTGCAGCTCTCATGTGATCACAATAAAGGATGGACGTATAAAGTACACAATGAAGTATAGATGTAGTTTTGGTTATTAGATGTCATAATTTTGGCTATTTCCCATGTGAAATCCTCTGAGAAGCATCTCTGAAGACATCTAGTTCACATTGAAATTGGCATTTTGTTGACAGTTAGGGCACATTTTTGCTGTTTGAAGTGATGTGCTTGTTTGGATTGTGGAGTCTTTGCAGAAGGAAATAAATCACAAATGAAGCGTGTGCCACACCTCAGGCGGTAATGAGAACTTTCCTCCTTCACCTTAGCCTCCAGCACTAAGTGTATATTATAAATTCTTATTACAGTTTGATGATCCAAGTGATAATTTCTTGCTAAAGTAGTGGTAACTGTTCCAGTCAGCCTTAAAGGCATTGAAGGCTGATTCAATTAAGTTTTTTATTTTTTTAATAGTCTTTCTTCTTGTGGTTTATTTCTTAAAGAGGTTGCTCAAGAATTTTTGTGCTTTTTTTATTGCCTGCCTTGATTTGCCCACCACAGCAGGCTATAAATCCAAGTTGTGGGTTTGCCTGCCTTTTAGCTCAGGAGAAAATTCCAGTGGCATGTTTAGGGATACTGTCAGCCATCACTTAGCGTGGGGTAAAGTCTTTGTTTTCAGCCTGTGGGGTGGGCAGGGGTAGGAATCACCTGCAGGAGCTGCAGTGTTACCTCTGCACCAACTCTGTCAGTCCCACTCGAGTGCTTTGAACTGGCTCCTCTCAGGATCCAGTGTCAATGAGCCTCACTGAGAAATCGGGCAAGAATTGCCTGTTGATGAAGTTTTCCAAGTGCCATGATGAGACGGTTCAGAACTAGTTCATTCCACAAATGCCAGGCATGTTTCTTGTATTTCATAGTTTTCCACAAGACAGCATCTCTCTCCCTTTTTGTATTGTGAAGTACACCCCATCGTGGGACATTGGTGCTAAGTAAAGTATCCTCTTTGCTCAGTCTTGAAATTTTACATCATTTGAGGTGCGACTTTCTACATGAAATTCAGTACGTCCAGAATGGGAATGTGATGTTTGTGAGTGCTGAGTGCCACCCTGGGACATCCCTGTTTGGCAGCAGGTTCCTGGCAGCCCATGAGGAGTCTTAGCTGGCACAATAAGAAACTTCCTGTAGCTCTGTGAATGCCTCCCAATCCACATTTTGTCATGGCTTTAGCTGAGTAGCATTTGAAACCACCAGCTCATTACTTGATCCCAGAGATACCTTCAGCTGCTATCTCTGACAGAGAAATAAGGCGTGAGGAGTTTCTGGCCAAGAAATTCTGTATGCAGGCTTTATTTCACATCCAGCCAATCTTGTGCTGCATCTTATCCAACTTCCCAGATCCAACGGGTCTGAGAATTGTGGTTTTCTTAGATCTGCACCTGTGACAGCTGGACCAGAACCCAAGTTCTAACGATGCTGTCCCAGAGCTGGCAGGCTGGGGGGTATTTGCGTTTTAGTCGTTAAGCAAGTGTTCCTCTGACTTCTCAGAAAACAAACAGGATTTCCACTGCGGCCTGTGAGCCACTCTACTAGAAAAACCTGGGGAAGAGAAAGGCATTTGGGAATTGAAATTTAAATGTTGGTGCACTTCTGCATAAATGCTACTTGGACAGCATTTTGCCCCCAGCTGTCTTGCACAGCTTAGAGAGACCGGTGAAAATCAAAGCAGAATTTGGCTTTTAATTTGATTTCTGATCTAAACCTAATGCATTTGGCCAGAGGAGTAGTGCTAACAGAGACTTATTCTAAGGAATAGTCAAATCTGCAATTTAGGCACTTTAACAGGCACTCTTGCGTTCAAAAAAGTGAAAATTTCTGCTCTCTTGTAGATGATACTGATACTGCCCTCGGTGTGTGTGGATGGATCCTGGTGATCACCTCGCTTGTTTTCACTGTCCTTACATTTCCTATCTCAATATGGATGTGCATAAAGGTAAAATCGTTCACTGCTAAGTTGGATTAAAACTTGAAGCAATGCAGAGTGGCTATTACTGTTCTCAATTGGATTTACTTGTTCTAAACACAAATTAATCCAACTCTGTTCTTTCTTGAGCTATAGCAGACAGTAGATAGCAGACCCCAGCACTCAGGGCATTCATCTTCAAACCAAAAATAAAAGTGCTATTACAATATTTGGTCAAAATAATTCCTGTATTGACGTCTTTACTATATCTGCCCAGTTGTCATTAGTAAATAAGCTCATTTGAAGTATCAGAATAATTGCAAGAACCCATAACTACTCTTAGAGAACTGTTATTTTTTTTTTTTTAAGATCTCTTTGTGTATATCACGTCTAAATATGAAGTATGTAAATATAAATCTGTAATTATGTACACAGATGTGGCTGCACGTGACACATTTGAAGACACAAAGTGTCATCTGTGATCACTCTGAGGTTGATGTTTGCAGTTTCCAGACAGGAGTTTTTCCTCCTGGCTTGGCGGATGTGTGGCATCAGAATTGGAGCTGGAAAAATCCCTGCTGGGTCACAAATACTGCACTTTGTTGTGTTGTTGCCAGGATATTGCTGATGGCTGCTGCTGGTGCTTGGACCTGCCCAGGTGCCATTCTGTTGAGAGTCTGAGGAATATTTCTTGTGGACTATTGTCCTGATTTTTCATTTTGCTCTCTGCTTTTTGACATTAAAGTTTAGGCTAAAATTCTCAAAGGCAGCCAGTAGAGAAACTGTGTGAGACTCGAGTGTCTTAGGCTGGTGTGTTCCTAATTTGGAATCCATCATGTGACTTCTGGAAACCCGGGCATGACATGCAACAATCTCTTACAGATTATCAAGGAATATGAGCGAGCCATCATCTTCAGACTTGGACGCATCCTAAAAGGGGGAGCAAAGGGACCAGGTATGTCTTGCACAGCACTTTGTTCTAATTAGTCATCAGCAAAACAATAATTGTGTAGAGACATTGCATTAAAGTGGCAAATGGATTTCTCAAGAATTCTGTAACTTCCAGTAAGAGGATGTGTTACAACAGGAACTGGACTTCATGAGCCTCACGGGTGTCTTCCAGCTCGGAATGTTCTGATTCATACTGTGGATTGAGAAGGCAGCAAACTTAATTTTACCCAGCTCTCCTTTGTAAATGTATGATCTGCAGGCAGAATCAAAAGCACTAAATGTAAAGGGAGGAATAATGGCATCGAATGGGTTATTTGAAAAAAGTTTGAGTATCAGTTGAACCCAGTGACTCTGGAAGCCTTGATGCCCTTCAAAAGTAACAGAAGCCAGTAGAGTATTTGATAGTTCTGAGAAGTTGCCTGTGTATATTAGAAACTCTGAGATCTGGAAGAATGTTATTTTCAGCTGTTGCTCCTGCTGCTCAAAGTGACAGAAAGGGGCAATAGCTTCTTCCTTCATTTACACCCAGGCTTTGCAATATTCCACGTTGCTGTAAAGCTGAAGAATCTCAGTGAGCCACCAGAATAGAAGGAAGGATGTTGATGCTTGCCAGAATTAGGCCCCACAAGTAACTATGTGGGGGACATTTTTAAAAGTAGCTGTTAACAGTTCTGGGGTTGGTTTTTTTCAAATGTTGAAAATCTCTAAGTAAGTGATACCCTGATAAATTGAAGTTTCTCAGCATGTGTTTTTGAAAATCTTACCTTGGTTTGGAAGCCAATAACAAGTGTGCTGCTGAGCTCCTCATGAAGAGCTGCACAACCACAACAGTTGGATTTCAGCTTATTGCAGTTACAAGTTTCATCTGCTTTAACGACCCATTTTCACATCTCCTTGAACGGATTTTTTGGCACAGGTTTGTTTTTTGTCCTGCCTTGCACAGACAGCTTCATCAAAGTTGATATGAGAACCATCTCTTTTGATATCCCTCCTCAGGAGGTGAGTTTGCTTTTGCCTTTGCATCTACTAAAGTACTTGCAGAATTTTGTGCACTTTGTTTTTCCTTCTCCCCTCTCAGTATTGGGTAACGTGCAGTTTGAATACAGATTCCTTCTGCAGGTGCAGTGTGTTGTGAAGAATACATATATCCTTTAGAAATGTCATCCAGTAAGAGAAGAGCACTGAAAGAAAACAGATGATGCTCTGAGAACCAAATGAGATAATTGAATACTGCCTGAGAGCTGGAATGGGAGGGGTTTGGAACGAAGGCTGCTGGGCTTCATACAACATTCCCTAATTGCTTCTGTGAAATCTGGAAGATTTCCAGGCACAGCAGTGATCTGTCCTGTGTCAATTTATCTACATGTATAAACTGGCTCAAGTAATGGGATGAAATTGGTATATACATCAAATGCTATTTATAGCAACTGGGGGAATGAGTGATCAGCTCCCTTTGCTGGGTTTGTGTGCACATGGCTTCTGTGCCCTCCCTGCCCAGGAACATGATGAGGGTGGTACCACTCATGGCAGATCGTAAAGAACAAAAAAATTACATTGATTTCTAGTCTGATTTTCCTTGGACATCCTAACTTTGTAGCAGAATGTCTCCAGAGCATTAGGCCAGCTGAACTCAGTGCTGCCAACTCGATGGATAACAAAATAAAACTCCAGTGTCCCTCTAAAAATAAGTTAGTGAACAATTGTATCCTGATGGTTATAACTGTATCCGTCATGTATCTGTGTATTTTGCAAGGCAGAGATGCTGCCTGTCTCATGCATCTGTTTCCTGTCAGATCAGCTCGTGGGTTCATTGCTCATCGTTGGTTGTAGATTGAGACAAATGGCAGCTGTCCTGGTACACTCTAAAGGGTAATTGGGAGAAACCTAATCACTGGCAGGCAGAATGTGCTTGCAGCTGCTGATGTGCCATTAGTGAGGCCATCGGTAATCCGGTTTTTCTTTTGACTTGATTAAATTACACTTACGGATTTAGGTTTGCTTGTGTTCTGTACGTAGAGGAAAAAATCCATTTTTATTTGTACAACATGATTTCTGTGCGTGCTACTCATTCTTTAGCTTTTGTGTTATGAAAAGCCTGCTAAAAGAGGTCGTTGGGGAAGGGACAGGGCAGGTAAGTTTTGAAGACTGAGTAACTCACACGTCCCTCTCCCTTGTCGTGTAACACAACAGTAATTGTGTACCATGGAACAAGGGCAGCTCTGGCCAGGCCCTGGTTCTCTGAGCTCCCCTGTGCAGTGCCACCCTTCTGTCCCACGAGGCTGCAGTTCTGCAGCACAGTCCCCATGGCCCTGCTGTCAGGCTGCCCCACACAGCCCTGGTATAACCTCACTGAAAGGCAGCACGGGGACGTGCCTGGGTGTGATTCCTTGCCAGAATCACTGGTTAAACCTTCCCAGGTGAAGATGGATTTCAGAGTAAATAATTTCTGCTTTTTTTCTTTTTCCTGTCACTGGTATGACTTGCAGATACCTCCATGAATTCGAGGAAGTGGGTTAAAAATAACATTAGGGCAAAGCTAATGGAATGTATTTTTCACTGAGAAGTTTCTAATCCCATATTTAGTCTCAGCTTTGCAGAGCTGTACTGGGAGGTTTGAGAACACTGGGACACATCCACATGCAGCGTACGTGTATAAAGAATTTTGTTTTCAAGACAGTGGAAAACCAGGACTTGGTGTAGTAAAACAAATACATGAATATTTAATAATTAACCTTGTGTTTATGGAATATTCTGTACTTTCCCCGCGGCTTTTCAGATCCTGACCAAGGACTCGGTGACAATTAACGTGGATGGAGTGGTTTATTACAGGGTGCAGAATGCCACCCTGGCCGTGGCAAACATCACCAACGCTGACTCAGCCACCCGGCTCCTGGCACAGACCACCCTGAGGAATGTTCTGGGCACCAAAAACCTCTCCCAGATCCTCTCTGATCGTGAGGAAATTGCACACAGCATGCAGGTATGAGCAGCTTTGAGCAATCCATCAAACAGCAGGTTAAGCAGCAATCCCATGGATAACTTAAAGGCATGGATTTATTTCACCTCTAAGTGATAAATTGTGATTTGGAGCTGTAGGCAAAGATAAGATCTCTTGGGAGGCCACTCTGTAAAAGAAGAGTGAGGAACTAAAGCACCAATGGCCAGTGGGGCTAGTTCCCTGGGAACGAGGGATACAGGAGAGGAGGGCTTCCCTGGATCCTTGTGTCAGTCCTTCGCTGTTGAAGGAAACTGTGCCTCAGAATTCTTTCAATATATTAATCAAGCTCTGGGATTTATTGTTAGTTTAAAAGAGTTGTGCTCTTATAGCTATCAAATCATACTACAAATGCTAAAGCCTTGAAAGTCTGAGAATTTGAAGATAATTCATTTGGTTTATTGGTCATTGTTCAAATTTGGGCATTAGTTTGAGCCAGGTGCGTGGCTTCACTTACCTGTCCTGCCTTCTGTAGGTGACACTTGATGATGCAACAGACGATTGGGGCATTAAGGTGGAACGTGTGGAGATCAAGGATGTGAAGTTACCTGTCCAGCTGCAGAGAGCCATGGCTGCAGAAGCAGAGGCTGCCCGGGAGGCGAGAGCCAAGGTAATGACATCAGCCTGGGGGTCAGATTTGGGTTTTCCCAGGTAAAAAATACACTGTTCCCTCTCAAGCCCTTGTGGGTACAAAAAGTACAGCTTGAAGAAGTATTTTCAGCTATCTGTGGGGAGTGCCTCTGGTTTTGAGAGGCAGTGCTGGAAGAAGCACAAAAGCTTTTGAAGGTAGAATAAATACTTGCATTGCATTCTCAAGACCTGATTTTGTGATCCTGCATTCTGGATGGGAGGATACCAGGCACTGGGGCCTGGAGAGCAACCAGGAGTGCCTTGTGCCTGGTGAAAGCACGTGCCCAGGACAGGTCACTTACCAGAGCGCTGGGCAGTGGCTTTGGTAGCTGCCTTGGGGCTGAAATCACCCTGTGGATTGCCCGTTGTTCCTGTGCAGGATGAATTCAGTTTCGCCGGTTTTGCCTCCCCAGGTGATCGCGGCCGAGGGGGAGATGAACGCGTCCAGGGCCCTGAAGGAGGCGTCCATGGTGATCACGGAGTCTCCCGCTGCTCTCCAGCTCCGGTACCTGCAGACCTTGACCACCATCGCTGCCGAGAAGAATTCCACCATCGTCTTCCCCCTGCCCATAAACATCCTGCAGGGCCTCCTAGGTGGGAAAGAGTAGGGAGGGCGGGAGGGGCGAGCTCGGGGTCAGCCCACGTTTGCAGCACTGAATTCCCTGTGTAGTGTAGCTTGTGGCAGTGTTAGCAAAGTGGGTTTGCTGAGGAACCTTTTTGTTTACTGAGTGTGTTATAGAACTTGTATGTAATGTTTGTGAATGTGGACAATCGCAATATTTGAAGTTGAAAACCTCTCAGAAGGAGTACAAGCAGGTTGTGATATGAAATAAGCTTTATCCATACTGTCCTGGATGGGACACCTCTAACCCAAAACCTCCTTTTCAAATAGAATGGAAAACCAATTGTGATAGAGGTGATCCAACATTTGGAATTATTCCTTCTACAAAATGGATTTGTAGCCCTGCAAGGGAAGTGGAATAGTGTCCTGGGGACTCCTGAAAATCAGGCTCATGCTCTCTAAACCAGTCCCCATTCATGAGAAGGAGTTGTTAGTGGAACTTCCTGTCTGTTCTGCCACCCAGGAATGGCACAAACATGCCGTAGTTATGGATACAACGTGCTTGTGGTCACTGATGGGCTGCTGTTGTTATGGGGCTGTGTCTGCATTGAGTTATACTGCTTCAAAGCACTGAAAAGGCTCTGCCTGTATCTGTTTCTCTTTAAAATAATTTTTAAAAACCAAAGTGATGCATTTTATCCAGGTCTAAAACCTATTTCTCTAGGAAATGAGATATCTGTAACTAGCAGGGAGGGGTGGTGTTAACAGAAGATGCTGCACTGGTGCTTTACCTGTTGGTGCTGCTCTGTGCAGACCTGGAGTGGCTGTTGAGTCAATAAGGGCTTACACTTCATCCCCAAAGCAGGTGAGCCTCAGCTCACATAACCCAAGCTGTTAAACTTCCTGTTTTGCACCTCTGTAGTAGATATAATTACAGATTAAAATGAGAAGAATTGGAGTCTGCATGGGGGGAGGCTCTTCAGGCTGCCACCAACACTGAGTCTGGCATCTTAAAACTGGGAGGTGGCAGTGAAACTGAAAAGCCAAGATCAGTGATGTAAGTGCCCTTCTCCCACTGGCCAGTATAAACTCCATAAGTTGTTTTTTATGCCCTTTCTGCTCCGATCAGTTCTGTATTTACAGGTGTTTTAGGCCTGGTTACCTGTGCCTCGACACGCTGTGCCTCTGTCACTGGCAGGAGATGCCCAAGTGCTGTTGCTTTCCTGCCTGGCTGCTGGGCAGGTTTTCCTCTGCATCACCAAAGCAATACTCTGTGTTTGTCAGGGTGGCAGCTTATGTAAGCTGAGCTTAACTTCTGGCTGGGAGGGGGGGAATCAGTTAACAAAGCTGGAATAATTAGCATTGCTGTGCTCGGGCACTTGGAGTGGGAAACAGAGCAACTGCACAGCTCCAGGTTAATCCTTAGGGAAGATGAGTCACTCTAACTCCTGCTGTTGCTGCTGCAGGTGCCACCCCTGTGAATTCTTGTTGACACCACAAGATGCTTTTTGCTCTCATCCTGAATAAAAAAACATGCTGTTTACTAATGAGTGACTTTCTGAAAGAGTTAAATACTATTTATCAGGGTCACAAATGCATATAATTCTGAAGAGGGAAAAGCAAAGCAATCCCAAACTCCTCAAAATAATTTCTGTAACCATTTAGTAAAAAGTCCATGTGCAAAAGATGGCACAAAGAAGGTTTTGGTTTCTAAGGTGTGTTCAAACGTGGGATCTACAGCTGCTGCTTAATGTTTTCTTCTTCGTAACAAAGCCCCACCATTTCTGTTCTTCCCATATTTCGTACAAGCTTTATTGTATTAAATATAATCAAAGCAAGGAGTAGGGTCAATGACTGGTCATGATTGTTTTCGGAAATTATTGCACAACTAATTGGCTATTAACATCATTCCCTCGTTAACATACATCCTGCCGGAGGAAGGAGCTCTTGGAGGCATTGAAGGCACTGAACTTGCTCTGTTTCAAACACATTCCTCACACGTCCACGTCTGCCATTGCTCTCTGCAGGGGATCCACAGCCCAGTAGTCGTCGTCCCAGCCCAGGAACCATCCGGAGAAGGTGGGAGGCTCGAAGCCCTGTTTGACGATGGTCACTGGGGTCCTCTTGTCCCGCGTGGATGGGTCTGTGTCAATGTAGCGCTTGGCTGGGGACACAGGGAGGGGATCTCACTGAGCACCAGGCCTGCAGAGCAGCAGCTGAACTGGGGCTGAATGGCTGCCAGGGAGGCAACTTCACATTGGCCGTTTAAACAAAAATACCCACGGGAAGTTTGTACCCTATGGTTTTATCTATGCCTGTTAGAATATAAATTGCCTGAGTCATGATCAGACAGTGGGAAAATAAGAAAGGGATAGTTCAGAGAGGAAAATGTGACATTACCAGATTTCAGTGCCTCAGTCTTTTCTTCTTCTTGGGCATCTTTCCCAATCCATACAAAGACCTAAAGATAAAAATATGCATATTAATTACTTCAGCAACAATCAATCTCTTTATGAAGGGATAATTTAGATGAAGCCTCAGTGAACAGAGTGTGACACAAACCAGAAAATCCTCGTATTGGTGTGCCTGGGTTGTTGACCAACATGACCAAAGCTATTGGTCAATAACGAGAAGGTTTTTGCCTGCATTTTATCTCCATGAATTGTAGGTCCTTGAACAAATTCTACACCAGCTTAACATCAGGGGAAGGTAGCAGATGTTTGAACATTTTTCCATTAAACATCAAAACTCATCTCTGAGTTGCCTTGTGGCTGATTTGTGCTGAATCTGTAACACAACAGCACTCTGGCTATTGCGGTTCAGGTCTCGACCTGGAGCCAATCTGTGCCTACTCTTTGCTCCTCTTGTCCCCCTGTAAACGTGACACACCTGATCCCATGTGTCGAGGAGCATCACATCATCTGTGGCAAGGTCATCCTGAGTCAGATCTCCAGGAACTTCTTCAATCTGGAAAACAGAGGGTTAAGATGAGCAGGGGCTTCAAGAATCACTACCTTACTGCCACGAAGAAAGATCAGGTGTAACCCCTGGTGGGGCGCTCAGAGCAGCTGGGCCTGAGCTTCTCCCAGCCCTGCCAGGTGCGTGTTGAATGAATCCCCGCAGACACTCACGGTGAAGCGCCCGCTCTTGTTGGAGCACGCGAAGAGACGCGGAGGGTGAGTGTCCATCTTCTTGTCCTTGAGCCGGGGCGAGGTGCGGTACGGAGCTTTGCCACCCAGGGCTGCCCAGAAATTGTCTGCAAAACAGAAAGAGAGACTGATGCTTCAAATGGTCATGGAACCCACATCGGGGTTATGGTTTGGGTAGGACTTGAAGCATTCTTCTGGCTCAGAAAGTCCCAAGGGCCTACAGACATGAGAGCCCTGTGAAACACAATGGAAATACCCTGGAGAAGCCCCATGTCCACATCTCCTTGTTCTGGGAGACAAAGTATCCATGAAATAATTGCTGAGGATGTGCAGCTACACAGAAATGATCCCAGACTCCACTATGACTCCCTTACCTGGCTCTCTGCCCTCAGCAACCTGTACTGGGCGAGCTCCCAGTATATTCAGCAGCTCCTGTGCTCCCTGTTTCTCAGCGTTGCTGGCTCCTTGGCCAACCCACAGGTAGGCAGCAGAGGGAGTTTTCAGGACAAAGGCATCGTTGGAGTTCAGCTGGCTGGCTGTAGGATCCAGCTGAAAAGAAGGAACACTGCAGGTGTCAGATGTAACCATCCTCTACACAGAGCCTGTTACTTCAAAATCAAACCAGAACCTATAGTTGAATAAATTGCAAACAAGCTATTCCATATGAGCATGTCGGGCTGTCAGATGTGTTGTACATTCCCTGTATCCCAGTGATGAGTTAGATTTTCCGCAGGGGGAGAGTAAATAACCGTTTCAGTGTGTGATTGCAGGCACACACGACAACAGCCCGTGGCAGAGCAGTCCCTCTGATGGCTGCCAACGCTGATCAATCATTAACACCAACTCCTCTGTGTCAACAAGGACAGGCCTCTCGAAGCTGGACACTTGGGAATTTACTGCAGGCAGAGGCCACTGCCCTCTCCTCACTAGGATTTAATCTCCCTTTGTTGTCGCACAGAGGGGTTTGTGTGCGTTTTCTCTCAGAGCAGTGGGGCTCTGAACCCGTGTCCTGGCTCAAGTTCCACTTCCATAGAGGGAACTGAACTCTGCAGCTGGATCATGTTCCCATCATGGGCTGTACACACACCACCAAGGCTGCCTCCCCCCCCACGTACCTCCACTGCTCTGGTGGCTCCGGAGGTGCTGGAGCGGACCTGGAAGAGCCGCGTTGCCGCAGGTGCTGTCTGGCCTCCTTCCCGCGAGGTTCCGCCCTTGTAAACAATCAAGGGCTTTCCACCAAACATGCTCATCAGGTGAGGGGGCTCTTTCCCTTGCACTACTCGTTTCTGGAGAAAAAGAAACTTGCTGTCAGTTTTGAGGAGCACAAAACATACCAGAAATGGCTTTTACAACCTCTGTTGAGCTGGAATATTCAGAGCATCCAGCTGAACCAGGTGTTTATATATATATATATATATATATTCTTTATTCCCTGTGTTGGGGTTGGTTTCTGCTGGGCTGTGTTTGTCTCCTTACCTGCACAGGGCTGCCTCCCAGCTCCTCATCCAGCTGCACTGTGAGGAATGCAGAGGTTGCAATCTCATCCTGCGTGGAGTCGGCGCCCTGCCTGGAGAACAAGGCCAAACCCCAGCTTTATTCTCAGCCTTTCCCACCTCACACACACACTTTACAGAGATCAAGAGAAGGTAAGGAAATCCTGTGTTCCCCAATCTCTGCAGCACTTCATTCAACACAAAGGAGAAACTCCTTATCCTCTATTGTAGCACAGAGAGTACAGGGGGAGATAAGAACCTTTCCTAGATAAGCAGCACTTTCCTAGATAAGCACAGCTTGATCCAAAGAAGGGAGTAACTACCAGTGGGGGGAAAAGGAAAAAAATGAAAAGCTCACACAGTAATTCCCTCCATTGTTCCACTTCAAATGAAACATCCCAGACCTCTGGTATTGTTTTGTTTGCAAGCGAAAGTTATCCAGGGTAAAATTTTATCCCCCAAAGTTCCTCTGAAAGTGGGAACCAGCAGTGATCGATTTTCCAAGTGGACTCGCAGCCCCACGCAGCCCCAGAGTTTCCTGACTTGCCCCAGGATAAGTCCCTTACCAGGTGTAAATGATCTGTCCCCGCTTCCCATCGTGCTGGTAATCGTACAGGATGATGTAGCTGTCCCCGCCGTAGAACTGCCCGTACGTGGCGGGGTCCACCGGCACCTTCTCGGAGCCTTCTATTCTCCAGATCTGGCGGGAGAGGAGCAGAGGCGCTGCAGAACGAGCCCGGTCCCGGCGCGCGTTCTCCCCACGTTCCGCATCCCGGAGCTCGCGGTGCTGCCGCGCCCTCTGCCGGGGCCTGACGGGACAATTCCCACCCGCTCCAGCAGCTGGTCCCCAACGGAGCTTTGAGGCTTTTCGGGGGGGTTTTAAAAAGCCAGCCCTCGGCCGGCACCTCTGTGGGCTTCTGGACAGCCCGCAGCCCGTTCAAGCCCAACTGAACCCCTGCTTCTATGCTCAAGATCATGAACCCAGGTGCCCCAAGACATTCACCCCTCACACACGTGATGGCAACAGGGAGAATAAACAGGAGGAGGAGGAATAAATCCATGTCCACACTGCTGGGAAATCGTGGAGTCACAATCAACTCCACTTATCTGCAGGCTTTCAAGACCCTGCTGGTATTTCTGGTGTCAGAAATGCCCCCAGCAGTTACAAGACCTCAGTGTTGATGACTCTCCAGCCTCCATTTGTCTCGCTGCTCTTGCAGCAATGCCATCAAGTAGCAAAGAAAAGTTTGGAAACCTTCCCAAAGGGATTGTGCCACTGCTGACCTGTTTCTTGCCGGAGCCATCATCCTCCATGCCGTGCTGGGCAGCCATGGCCTTGGAGCTGTGCAGGGTGGCTGCATCGAAAGGGACCTGCTCGATCTTGGCAACGTGGCCAGAAACGTGAGGCTGCCCCAGCCCTTCTGTCTGGTCCTTGTCCCGCCAGTTCTTGAAGAATTGCTTGAACAAAGGTGTCTCACCACTCTCAGGGAGGACTTGGATCTGAAATGAATGAGCCTTTAGAAGCATCTCCCTAAGAACAGAAGGTTTATCTACTCCTTCTCTTTTTTACTCTTTGGAGAGGTCATGGAAAAGGTAAAAGAGTATCTGAGAGAAAGAAACTTTAACTACCAGCTGTGCTGGAGTAATGCTGGTTTAGCCCAGGAGCACCACTGCAGAATCTCCCAAAACAGAGCAGATCACCCACAACAGGAGCCACTTGAGAGACCGACAGGGACGTTTCACCTGAGCCATCTGTGCTCCGCAGTCCCTGGCCTGTGTGGCAGAAAAGTGACCCCAGTGCTCGGGGCTGCCAAGGTCATTACCTGGGTGTGTTTGGGATAACCCATCTTGTCAATGAACTCTGAGGCTGTTTTCAGTGCTGCCTTCTTCTCTTCAGAGTTGGCACCTTTGCCTTTAATGAAAATAGAGAGAAAAGGGGTCAGGATTTTTTACCCAGAGGAGAAACTGTCCCAAGTACCTTTTGCAAAAGTAGAAGGGCCCAGCCTTCCAGATAAACAATGCCAAATAGCAAATGGCAACTGTTCGATCTCTTTTGTGCCTGTTGTGATGGCTGAGAGAGAACAGCTGCCTTTCTATTCATGATATTCATTATTTTCTCCCTGGTTCTCTCTCGTACCTTTCCAAACAAAGATCTTTCCATCTGTGCCATGGTCCAGGATGAAGCAGTCATCTGTACTCAGGGCTGCCTGGGAGAAGGGGTTCTCATCTGCCACCAGGGACACTGCCATGTTCCCAGCCCCATTGGAGACCTGTGACAACACAGCACGGAGGTCACATAAGGCACCCTCTGCTCCCTCCTGCTCCGTGGCCATAGTTCAGAACTCAGGGAGGGGAAGGGAAATCCATTTGAATGCACTGGCTGCTGCAGGCACTATTGTTTTCAAACAGGATACCTCTGACACAGCAACAGTATGGCAAAAACATAACACTTGCTCTGAAGATTTCAAGTACTTCTAGCAAGGCAAATACTGCTGGGACCAAAGAGAGATTGGTCCAAAACGGTAAATATCCTCAGTGCAAAGGAAATATCTTCTAAAGCAAACCAACTGCACACAAGGACTGGAGGGTAACTGAGAACAGCCTCCCTGTATCAAGTGGGGTTAAAAGTCTGAGTTCCTCTACTGACTAGTGCACAAAGTGCCACCTAACAAACCATCTTAGCAGATATTCACCCCATGGATATCAGAGGCTGCTTAGAGAAGATTCCTCCCAAAAAGTGTTGGACGTTCTTCTCCACTCACACAGCTGATGGCAAATGGCACCTTCCAAGTCATTGCTTCATCTGGCTGTTAGAAAGGGGCAGGTCCTGCTTCTCAGGCTCGCTCTTTCTGGTTCTTCCCTGTCACCTTCCTAACACAATGCCTGACAGCAAAAAAGGAAAAGTCCCTTTTTCCCTCATTTGTTTCACACTCCACCTTTCTCTCAAGAATTCCTGAAAGTCCCAGCTGTCTCACTGCAGTCAAAAGTGGTGACAAACACAACAGAAAGTACATGGACGTGCGGGGTAAGCAACCAAGGTTCATACATAAAACTTGTTAAGCAGAATGAGGCAGGAGTGGGACTCAGAGCAGCTCAGCTCCTCTCTGCTATTCCACCTCCATCTAATTTCACAAAGATCACTCTGTTCTCCCCAGGGTTGTCAGGGTTCCTTTTTACCTTGTAGAGCTTAGCCAGCTTCCTGTTGGCTGTGTCGGTTTTGGTCTCATCAGAAACGCCTGCTGGCAAACTGGGCTTTGGTCCCAGGACCTGTGAGGGAGAAAAAAATCATTACCAGCCAGTCCGGGAGGATCTTCCTTCCCAGGTGCTCCAGTCAAGAGAATAAGTAGAAGAAAATTCCAGGTCAACAGTGTAAATTCACTCTGATGTCCCAGTGGTGAAGAGGACCAGGTCTGCACTGAGCTGTATTTACACCACAAACACTTCACATGTCAAGACACACCACCCTTTCTTCCACACACCGCACTTCCCACTCCAGCACTGACAAACGGGCAAAGGGAATAACCTGGAGCATTTCCTCCCGCTCGGATCCCTCCTCCGACACGTAGACCTTGGCGCGCCCGTTGCGCTCGTTGTCCCGGATTCCCTTGGCCAGCACCGTGGCCTTCAGCCGCTCCTGACGGTTGCTGTCGGAGCCACACCATTGGAAGATGTTCTGGGGGAAGGAGAAAGTCACTGTCAGAGCACAACAACTCTTCTCTAGATGAGATATGACTCAGCTGGGACTGAACAATGTCAGTGTTTCAGGATGCTCAGCACTGAGATGGCTTCAACTGAGTGGGGGAAATAACCTTATGTGAAGTGTAAGACATCTCCTGCCCCTGGAATTCTGCCAAACCCGCCTTTGACGTGGTACTCACACTGCCCAGGTCCAGGATGAAACAGTCCCCTGTGTTGAAGCTGTCCCAGCTCACAGGGACCTCCGTGGCCCGGACTGTTCGCCTGCCTTTGACCTGCAGCAGCCTCTGCACGGTGACCTCGTTGGGAACCACGTGTCTGAAGCCAGAAGCCACACCACCAGCCTGAGGGGAAACACAGGAGCAAGGACTCACACTAGGACTGGAGGGAGGAGTGTATTCCCGTGTGTATAACATGTCCTGCCTACCAGAAATTATGCCAAGCTCAAGATTCACTTTCTCTGCTGATAAAGAGACACTGGGAATTATTTATCAATGCAGGCAACAGGACCCATGTCAGTTATCCTCAAAAAAAAGCACAACTAAGTTTAAATGAATGAAAATAACAACAAATGAGTGGGAAATAAACAAAACAGAAAGATCAGGAAAGTCTCAGATGTGAGGCAATGTGAGCACTTTGCAAGCATGTGACCTGATATCACTTTGCTTGTGCCTTTGGATTCCTAACAGACACAACTGCTTGACTGCATGTTTTCACTTCTATCCCACTTTATTGTGATGGCAGGGAGGAGTAACTCCCACTACTGTTCATCTCCTTTACCAAAACATTGCACATGCTGAGAGGGTGGGCTAAGCACAGAGACTGCAAGGTCAAACTGTTATGCAAGTGGGGAGAAATCAAATCTCCTGGGTAGGCGTTTCCCACTAACTTTGCTGCTTCTTAAATTCATTCCAGGTGCCTTGGGATTGTTCTTTCCTCTGCCTCTCGAAGAAAAACAAAACCTCGATTCCTAAAATTTTACGGGGCTTTTCTTGTGTATTATTAATTCAGCCAAATCTCTCCCACTGGGATCTGCTGTTCTCCACCCCGTGCAGTTCCAACTCATTGAAAACATCTGGCTGAGAGTGGGGTTTGAACAACTGGCAAAAGGGCAATTCTCACTCTCCTGGGAATTGGGCAGGATGCCATTTCTTGCAGACTAGGTTCTGTTGTCACCCACCTTGTATTTGATGCCAGATTTGAAGTAGCCCAGGAAGGTGGAGGACTCGTGGCCCTGCACCTCACGGTGCTGCACAGCCTTTCCCTGCAGGTGCTCATCCATCTGCACAGTGAAGATGGCAGCAGCCCCGCGCTCATCCTGAGAGCTTTCATCACCTGAAACATTGAGAGAGACACTGGGAGGGAATGCAGGGTCTGCCTCTGCACTCAACTGTGCAAACACACAGGGAGAAAGCAGATTTAACTGGGATATTGTCAAAGAGCCTGGGGTTTGCAGCCTGTGGGGAAACCCTTGGCACGGTACTCTGTGACATGGACTGCAGAGGGCAGTTAGGAGAGGGAAAAATCCCAATCCCACTCCCTGATCAGCAGGAACACACCCGACCTCCCTCCTTTCAGGCAGAAAGGATTTCAGCCAGCCCTTTCACCTGAGATCTTGTCTTCCCTGTTAACCTCTGCAGAACAGGGACTTACCTGTCCTATTACCCAAGAACAGCTGTTTTTAGGAACAGAGGTGGCTGTACTCTCTACTGCAGAGACCATGCAAATTTCTGAGGTGAGCAGGGCCATTTACAGCCAGAACTGCATTCTCATTGTTCTGCTTTTTATTTCCTTGGGTAACATTTACTGGCCATGGTGGTGCAGTGAGAGGCTCAGGGGTCACTCTGGGCTCCCAGTTCCACGGGGACACTCCCAGCACTCACCCAACCAGAAATGCAGGTCGTATTGGAGGTTCCCGCTGCGCTGCTTGATGGTGTTCAGCACCAGATAGGAATCTCCAATGAAGAAGTCTCCATACAGGTTTTTTGGCACTGGGACCAAATCAAATTTCTCGACCCTCCAGATCTGAAGGCCGGGTTCCTTCCCAGCCTTCAAAAACTCCGCGTGTTCCACCATGGTGACGGGCTGGGGGCGAGACAGAGGATGCTGTTCAGTGTGCAGGACACAAGGAAGTATTTAATTTAAGTTGCTTCTCATCTCTTAACTTGTTGTGCCAGGCAAAAAGTGGAAAGATTCCTTTTTTCTCGTGCACTGAGTTTTGAAGGGGGGAAAAAAAGGATGGGTGTGGAAAGAATCCCTCTCTATTGCTCAGTTTATTTTCACTTCCAGTCACCTCTAATTCCTGTTTTTTTCCTGACTTACCCTCTTCTAGACTCTATTGTCTCTCTCTGGATTTTAATCTCTATATTTTCCTTACTGATTTATAACTTTTCAGTATGGCACATAAGTGAAGTTTGACATTCCAGGCTGTCGGAAAGAAATCCCTTTTAACTCCACTTGTACATCCTGCACAAACATGATTTACAGGTTTTCTAAAACCAAATGGAAAATGCTGTGAGTATCATCAAAGATTTAGGTAATTAACAGGTTTCTCAAAGCTCTTCTGTTCTGACCTGTTACTTTAACTGCTCCCTTGTAGGAATTACATTAATTTACACAACATCCTGTCCTAAGGACATTGCAATTTCGGTTTAATGTGTTTATTGCCACACTTATGCAATATATTAACACAGTGCAATATCCTTTTTTTAAACAAACACAATGAACACTTTCATCTCTTCTGAAAGAATTCACTTTGGTAGTTCTGAAAGGAAGTAGAACGTTTCTGTTGTATTGGCAACGAAGTCTGTCCATTGATCACGCCATGCCTTTGAGTGCTATCAGGTAACAGGGAAGAAAACATTACAATATTATAGTAGAAGCATTCAGTACTTGGACAAAGAAGATGGTTCACAGCAGCTGACGGACAAAAGTAAAATATGCTCAGCTTTCAAGGCAGAAATAAAGAATGTTACAAACTAGAAAGCAAAATAGCAAGTTAGGTACCAAAGTGATTCCTAAGATGAAATCAGGTATCAAAGATGCAAAAGAATGAACTTTATCATCATGTTTCCAGTCAGCCTGAATCCCCCCAAATTCCCACTAAAACCTGGACAAAACCCTGACAAAGAGTTAAAGGAGAGTGACTCCTGTAAGTAGTTGGAAACCAGAAGTTTTTCAGTGTTTAATTGTGATGTTAATCACTTACCACAGCTGAAAGCACAACAGCTGCTGTAACAACATATCCAAGCCCTGCCACAGACATGGAGCTGACACAGTTCAGCTTCAGAGCCATTGTGCAGAAAACGGTGAGGAAAAGATAATTGAAGTCCTTTCTGCCCATTTCTACGAGCAAATGGGCTTCTCCCTTCTCCTGCAGAGGCTGTGGGGAGTCCCAGCTCCCTGCTCCTCTCGCTGCTGGGGAAGATGAAGGGCAGAAGCCAATCTTTTATCAGGGACAAACACACCCACCCCCTCGGCAGCACAGGGGCGTAACGTGTTTGTGCAAGCAATCCTGCTGGAATCCCAGAGCCTCCTCCAGCCTCTCACAGAGCCTGCAGCCCAGCAGGCTCACTCCGCACAATGTGCTATCCATTACCGACAGCGCAGTGGGGTCACACAGGCCAAACATCCCCTCACGGCGAGAAATTAGCAGACATCGGCAACAGAGGCAACATTTTGTCAGCTGAGAGCTGGAAAGTTGATGAGACAGAAGAACAGCACGGCTGCTCCAGCTGGCAATGGATGCAGGGAAGGAGACTTCAGAGAAGACAAGGATTCGACTGAGCAACCTGAGGATGGGGGGAAATGCACTCGCAGCTCCCTGAACTTGTCAGAGGAGCAGAGTTCAGCCGCTGCTTTGCACCTGAATGAAGCTCCACACACGCCACTGTCAGAGTAACAGCTCAGGAGGGTTTGGGGATGCACTGAGGGATTTCAGCTCCCAGGTTCACAACAGAGCATTCAGTCAGGTAGGTGACAGAACAAAAGCTCATTGGGTAATTCAGTAATGTCACACTGAGGTATTTCTGAGGGTGTAGCAACACCCTGTGACAGGAACACAACAGCCATCAAACCTACTCCGCCCAAAGGAATTACAACAGGGCTGACTGTAGTACCCCAACAATCTGCCACCAATAAAGAGATTATTCTTCCAACCGCCTCACACTTCGACAAGTTCATCTATCACATTTTCCAAGTGTTTGCAGAGAGTGAACTGTGCAGGAAGCTTTCCCCGTGGCCCTCAGGAACAGAGCAGCCACACAATGTGGGGTTGTGCTCCCGGGCACTTTTGCTCTCAACACACCCAGGGGAGAATTACTGACAGGCTGAGCTTCCCACTGCCAGAATCTTTCAAAAGATGCTTAAATAAGGGGCCAAACCCTTCACCCACAGAAGTCCACGACAAAACTTGCATGAAGGAAAGAGCAGACCCTGCTTTGCGCTTCCTCCACTCTCCATGAGGATATTTTCTTTCCCTCTCTCCTGAGAACACTCTGCTGCTCTCTTGTCCAAGCTGATGCATTTTAATTTGAAATGTCACCTTGGCAATGTACCTTTGAAAATTTCACTGGAAATTCTCAAACTGAAGCAGACAATAAAAACAATGTGCTAGTCCTGCTGGTATTTCTGATCTCTGTGAAGGAAGTTCAGTGTCAGAGGTCTAAGTCAGTGGAAAACATGTTGGAACCTTGACTCCAAGGAAGGCAGCTGGGAAACGCTTTGGCAGCTGCAGCAAACCCAAACCAAAATAACTGGGTTGCATAACATTAGAAAGAGATGGGTCCTTTCCAAATGGAAAAATACTCTGGACTTTTTATTACTAAATTAAATATCACTATAGTGCCACACCTGGGCAAACCTCACAGACTGAAGACCCAGGATAATCTTCTTTGTTAACATCCCACTGTAGGATATAATGTAATCTGCCGATATATGCAGATACAATATTTTTGAAAAACAATTTATTTAGTCTTCTAATTAATTTGGCGTTTTCTAAGTCCAAGCTTGCATTGCCAATGAGCTGCTACAGGCAAAAAATTCAAAGAGGGCTACAGTGCATAAATTGTATATTATAGTGTTCTTTCATAAAATTAATTAATCTGAGCCATTCCTGGAGGGAATAGGTGTAAATCTACCCCAACAGCTGGTTTGGGTTATTACTGCTGGCCGCAAGTGTTGCATTGTTAAATCAAGCCCCAGAAATGTTTGCTCTGGACATTGTTCTGAGGGCATTTGCCAGCTGAGATCGCCAGGGCCCTACTGAAAAGGGTGTCCTGATGGAGACATGGAAAATAAGCACTTTTCAAGCTGCTGTTAATAAAAGTGTCCAGCTCAGTCCCAGAAAGGGTGCTATGCACAGCCAACATCTTATGCAAAGGGAAGTTCTTTAAGGAAAACAAGGAAAGGGGTTGGAATACAGGATTTCAGTGCAGATGGACCCGCTAAATGACACTTGGCTGCATAGCGATAAAAACAAGAACTTAGGAAAATTAGTCCAATGATTTGAGCAACCACTGGAAGACAACAAGTTCATTATGGTCCCCAGATGTGCAGTCACACCACCAGGACAGGCCAGCCCGGGAATGCCCTGGGATGGAGTCTGGCCTGCAGGAACAATCCCAGGGATTAGCTCCTGGGCACCCAACAGTAAAGGCGACACTCGGTACGTGAGGGAAGCGCACACCGATAAAAGTCTGTGTCTGGCCCACAGACCAATGGCAGTCTGGAGCTGCTGCTCCAGGGAAGTGTGAAATGATCTCCCCGAGGCTGGAAGCTGTTTGCTTCAGGGGAAAGACCAGAGAAGGCAGAGAGGCCCCCAGTCCCTGTGCTCAGCAATCCTGACACCGCTGTGCATCCTTCCCGCTGTGGTGCTGTGCAAGCCCCGACTGCTGCTGCTGCTTCTACCGCCTCTGATCCGGGCCTCAGCTCTTGTCTCTCCTGGTATCCAACCCAAAACACCTTTCCTATTTTCACCCTGCAGCTTGTAACAAACAGCTCTCTTTGCCTCCCTCCCTGAATTCTCCATTTCTGCTCTGCTCACTTATCCCTGTGGCTGTGCCTCCCCCTCATCTCTCACAGTCACCCTACGCCCTCACAGACTGACACCAGCAGCACTTTGGCTGTTTGTCTCTACTCTCCTCCAAATTTCTGCCGAGGAGCTGCCCAGTTCTGCACCACCCAGCACAACCATACTGAGAGGAATGTCCTGTTCCCTTCAGGAAAAACCTGTGGACACTGAGCCTGGAATCTCTTACTCTACCTCATCACACTGCAAAATTCATTACAGGGAATAATTAATGTGTGGTTCCTCCACATCAAATACACTCTCACATCTTCACATCTATGACATCTAAAGCTTAATGATGTATGTAAAGTAACTTTCTACAAGATAATGTCACCCAATACTCACAGCAGGGAAAGAAGGAAAACCTATTTCATTCAGTAACTGGCCACTAACAAGAGAAAAATGAGCACAACATTTTTGGGAGGCCCAGTTAACTTGTGGCAATTCACACCTGAATATACCCACAAATGTAATCAGGACTTACCTGCACAGGGCTGCTCAGGAAAGCTTGGCTGAATTAAATGAGACAGAAACAAGGGTAGGCCACGTCCCCATGTGGTTGTGCTCATTTGCAGCCCCGGCGTCGACTCGTGATGGGTTCAGATAATTTGTCTAAATTTGCTGCATAAACAAAACCCACACAGGAAGGGCTGCAGCCAATACAACATTTCACCACAGAGCATCCAAACCACCTGCTGCTCACTGCTGGACCAATTCCTGCCTTTCTATATGGCAAAGGCTGTATTTTTTATTTTAACACATGACACTCGCAGAATATCAAAATCACTTGCAAATACAGACTGAATTTCTTAAAAATGAGGAGAACAGTAAATCTGAGTAGAGTCTGTATCCACACTACAGTCATGCTGCAAAAATGCCCCTTGTGCACCAATCCTTATTGTACCTTGGGGGCAAACATTTGCATTTCCACCCAACTAACTCTTTCTTTCCTTTTATTTATTTACCAAACATTGCCTGGAGAATATGAACTGCTCCAAATAAATAACAATATATATCCCCAAAAAAAGAAAGCCTCCCTTATCTCACAGCATTCCAGACCTCCTGTACCAAGTGCCAGAAGAGGTAAACCACCACTGTATTTCTGCTGCAACAACAGGAAAACCCTAAATCCTTGTTTTGCAAGAGGCAAAGGGGTATAATCCTCCTGGCATGATCAATCCGAGGAAATCTACTGGTTGTGCTTGCCACAGTAACACCCCAGAGCAAGGACTGCATTCTCCAGGTCTGAAACAGTGACACTGAAGAGATCACACAAACAAAAACCCCAGTAAAGTTATTTGCTTGCTTCAGGTTCAGCTCTTTGTGCACTTTGAACACAATCCACACTGTCTGACTACCCATGTAGCCATTTCTTTATTCTCTGATCTGCTGCTGACCCATAAAAACTCTGATGAATTTACAAAGATTGTGAGAGTGAACAGCACAGGATCACTCGAGTTCTGACAATCCAAAACTCAGGACGTGATGCTGCTGAACATGGAGAAAGTTCAGCACAGGATCCACGGTGATGACAGCACACCCTGAAAATGGAAATACTTGTTTATTCCTCCAGCCTCCCTGCCAAACCAGTACAGCATATCAATAATTCTTCAGGAAACCATTGAAAATAACTCTGGCAGGACTTCGGCTTTGTTACCAAGGGGACAGGCATTGAAAAATATCTAAAGCAATGGATTAGCTCAGTTTTCAGTCTCCAGACAGCCCTAAATTCACATATACACAAAACTAAACCCAACCCCTTTCATTCCAACCCTTGAAGAAGCTAGTAAACAAAGGTTATTTGGGATAAGAAAAAATTGGCATGGGAGAACTTCCGCCTGCCCCAGACATGGTGACTCCATAAACTATTTCAGCTCCCTATATGAGGAGCGGCACAGTTAATGGCACTCCCAACAGCTACATCTTAACAGAAAAGCCACAAATCCAAAAAAATTCAAGCTGAGTTGCCTAACTCAGCTCAAGAGTCCGGGACACGAAGTCCAGCATTAGCTGTACAACTGACAAGTAGTTTTTCACATTTGTTAAGATTCCTACTAAACCACTTCAGCAAATTAGAAGGCCCAGAAGATTTGAGTATTGTTCACTTTTTCCAGCTGTTTGTTTGCACTATGAGTCACACCAGCTCTATTCTGGTCTCTGTACCTTTTGAATACAACCCACTTGGTAAACACCGAGCTTTCAGCCCGATGCACCCAGGCAGAAAACTTCAATGCAAGAACCTGAGTTTCTTCTCAGTTGCAGTGATGTAAATTGGGGAGAATATTACTTCCATGGGAGAAAGCTTTGGAGATTGGACAGGTTTGCCGTCTGAAACACACCCAGGGAAAATCTGCTGATACAATCAGCTGGTTAAGAGCCCTGCCTTGAGCAAAAGTGAGAGCTGAATCATGTGCTTAAACACACAGCACAGGGAAGGCTGGATCAGTGGAAACCACCGACCACTGTCATTCACTGGGGAGCAAAAATAAATCCTGAATTATACTCCAACACAAATCATTGTTCAGTGCTGAAAAAATATTTAAGGAGTGCTTATGTAACACATAAGACATAAACCAGCACATTAAAATATGACTACCTCCCCAGATTATGTCCCAGAGAGAGAGCTGCTGGTGACAGCCAGAACACATTAAGGGAGGCAGTGAAGACATGCCTGTGGTCAGCTGCAGGGAAATGACACAGATGTTCTTCCTCCAGTCTCCAGGTCCTGCCTGTTCAGGGGAAGTCATCTGCAACTTTATGCAAACTCTTTTTCCCCAGAGAACAAGCTGATACATTCCTCTGCAGCATAGAAGTTGTTCAATCCGCTATCCATAACCCAAAGAGGAACAGAGTAATACATTATTGCCAGAGAAAGGCTGGAAACCTGGAGAGACGGCCTAAAACAAGTCCAAAAGGGAAGCGCAGAGCATGGCCTTGCAATCCTCGTGCAGCATCAGGCCCAGGCAATGGGGTGAAAAGACTTGGAGTCGTTGCTACACGTGGGACAAGGGCAGGAGAGGTACAGGCAGGTGTTAGGGTTGAGTATAAGTGAGTAAAAAGCACATAAATGAATTTTGCTATTGCCACAGTGACATGGCACAGCAGGTCTGGTGTCACCATGGGGCCAGTGGGAGTCCATCGGTTCCTGCCTTCCACATCAGCTCCACACAGAATTCAACTTTCCACATCAAAAACCCACACAAGACATGAAGCAATTCAGGATTAAAGAAAATGAGTTCACTTAATAGACATTCAAAATCAAGGTGCTCCTTCTAGCTCAGAAAAGGAGCAGAACATGAGGCTGAGGGTTGCAGGTTCCTGTGCTCACCTGCTGGCAGGGAACAGTCACAGACCTCTGTGACCAAAAGCTTCCTCCAGTCCTGCCCCAGCACACACAAGTGCTGACAGCTTCTGCACATCTCCACCACCCTCCTCTTCAGGGGGGCACAGGACTCCCCCATTTCCCCATTTCCCATGAACTGGCTTCCCTCACAAACACCAAGTTTATCAGTGCGGAAACGGAGTTATGAGAGTTCCCCTCTCCATTCTGTCCCAGTTCTCCTGACACAGGCAGGTGTGGCCAGGTGATGATGACTGTGGCTGAAGATGCAGAGCTTCTCACGCAGGCTGTTCCCAGCTCCAGACCTAGCGAACACAACCCGTGGGAGCAGAACAGCCCTGGCAGCAGGAATGCCCGGAGCACCCGGCTCCCATCCCGCCGGGCACAGCCACAACAGGGCAATGCTATAAACACGCATGCCAAAATCATCCCTTCTTCCTCGGAGCTGAGTGATTAACAGAAGAGGGTTTAATTCTATTGCCTTTCAAGCAGGATTCAGGCTTTGGCGTGGAGGAACCACAAGCATTGTCAGAGCAGACAGCCCGAAAGAAGGGAAAGTCCTCGCGGTGTCAGTGCTCACTGCAGCAGCCTCCGTCCATCTTGAGAGATCCCGGGATGATTCATTTCCTCCAGTGTTTTAAAGATGCTGTTTTGAATTGTAGCTGTACTTTTACTGCATGTGGAAACACTGAATAAATAACATATGTTTAAACTTTGGGTTTGGACAGTGTCCCACTGCCTGACTGCCTAACACAGACAAACAGTTGTTCCTCCCCCTCCAGTTGTGCTGGGACCTCAGCTGAGATCGGTTGCAGCTCTCCAGGTTCTCAGTGGGAGATGAATGAGGAACAAAAAAGACAAAAGGAAAGACAAAAACCACTGTCTATAGTCAGAAAAGAACACTTTGAAATAGGCAAAAGGAAAAAATACATAAATCTTCAGAGTCCATACCGTGTAACCCTTCCATCCAGACACGATCACATCCCAAATTTTGATCACAAAAAGCTGACAACCTGGAATATCCTGAGAACGCAGCTGCTCACCGGGTCCCAAAGCTGGGAAAACTGAACGAAGTAAAATCAAGGTCGTTCTCCAGAGGGCAGGGTGAGATCCTCAGAATGCCAAGCAAATCAACCACTCCCAACACCAGCGGAACCACCAGGCTCCCTGAGGGTCCTGATCCAGCATGGCCATTCCAAGCTGGCATTTCCAGACAGCCCAGCACTGCAAAGCACCCCAGAGCTGTTTAACTCCACTAATGCCAGAGCTCTATTTAACCTTGCAAATGCATCATTAGTGGATAATCAGAGATAAATACCCGGCCATCCTGCTGAGACAGGCTGCTACTGCCTTTCCTAACTTCTCTGACCACACTTTCCTTCCCTGAGCTTCCCTGAGCAGGTGTGAAGTACTGGGCTGACATTTAGTGGACACTGTCTGACCTAATTTGTCTGTGATGGGATTTATCCGTGCCACATTAACAGGCAGCTCCGTCCCAGCGCCCTGGATACACCCTGGATCAGCAGGGTGCACACACTGATGGACACAGCCGGCCCTGTCCTGTGCAAGGGGAGCATTCCCAGCATTTCCCTGTGCCGTGGGCACGTTCCCTGATTTTGCCGATAAACTCAGCAGTGCAGCTGGATCTGGAGGGTAGGAACACACTGCAGCAGGGGCAAACAGAGGCACCCAGCAGTGTCTGACAGCTGACAAGAGGCCTGATGAATCTGCTCTGGCAATTAGTGCAGTTTGCTATCAGGGTGTAGGACACAGTGTAAATATTGAAAATCTGCTAACGTCTGTGACTTCCTGGGAAGCAGAGATGAGGCAGAGGCAAAACCTCTGAAATCCACACCTGGGGCACACACAGCGCTCAGACACTCCACCATCAGTTCCTTCACCTTTCTCCTCCTTACTGGAATATCCAAACGAACCTTGAAGTCAGAAATCCCTGACCATGACACTTCCCGACTGCCAAAGTCACAAGGACAGGCCTGAGGAAAACTGCCCGAGCACTTTTCCATTCTCGTCTTTGTGCAAACATCTGCTGCGAGACAGTGCTGAACCAGCGTGACAGCTCTGCTGTGCCCCGGGGCTGTCTCCGGCTGCATTCCCTTCTCCCACTGCTTTGTGGAGCCTCCTGCAGTAAAACACTTCCCAAACTGCCAGAGCCCAGTTTTCAGCTCAATAGCTGTGCACTATCCCCATCTAGGGAGCTTGTGTCTGACACAGGAAAAATAGTTCCAGCATGGCTCAGAGCTGAGAACTCCAGCAAGTTTAGTGTTTTTATGGGAAAAGGATTAATCATCCAGAGCGTTTCTTTCCGATTCCCTCAGGCTTCTTAGTGTCTGAAGTGATTAATTAATGATTAAGAGACTGAAAAGACAAACACTTGAACTAATGCTGTGAGAAGCAGAACAAATGAGGTGATAGAGGTACACAAAGAGTCGCACAAAAGCTTCACTAAAAAAGATAACTTGAGGTTTTCTTCCTAATGCAAAACCTCAGTGACCTCTGAAAGCCACCGCACAAGACATCTTTTGAGTCTTGAGTTTAAAAGGATCCAAAAGAGATTAGAAGTAAACATATGAAATATAAATATATACTATTTTCTTTTCAGCTGAAATTGTTAGAAGGGATATCAAATACCTGGCCCGGAGAACCAGACAATCAGCAACCAACAGAAATAATACACGGCTTGTTACAGACAAATTGTCCATATCAGACTCCTCTGCCTTTTCAGGAAAAACATTTGATAATAATCAGGCAGAGGCAGAGACACACTCAGAACTTGATTATTCACATGATAATTCCCGAGTGCTGTAGAAGGGAACAGAAAACAAGAGCAGCTGCTTCTCTCTAGGCAGTAGTTATTGTGCCCAAGCTACTTCATATCTGTGCTTAACCATGTTCTGCTTTACTGCAACCAAGCTGCAACACTTGATCACCTCAGTTTAAAGAACAACAAAAAAAGTTTCTTTAGGTCTCCAAATTCCAAAGTAAAACTGGAAAATAGTTATTTTGTGAAGCGGCACACTTCTATCCAAAATCCTCTTTCCCATACATGCCACTCAGTAGCAACACTAATGTCTGGGACTGGGATTAAAATGGAAAGCTTGTATTTGTAAGTGAGCTGGAAGCAGATCTAAATCCTGAGCGCTACATACGTCACAGGGCTATTTTAAAAACGGTTTGGTTCCCATCAGAATTCTGTAAAACACCCAAGCTACAACAAAAAGTTATTTTATCTGAATTTGGGATGGGGGAATGTCTGGGATTGGGAATGGCTCAGTCTGGGTCAGCAGCTGAACCTGCTGCTCCTTGTCCCAGAGGAAGGTCCGTACCCCTTCCCTGGCACAGAGGCTCAGTGACACTGCTGCCCACACCACCACCTCAGGACGTGGCTGCAGCACTCCCAAAATTAGATAAAGCATTACAAAAACAGCCCTGTACTGGAGCACATCAGGCAGCCTTTTAGCCAGAGCTGGCAGCAATCCCCCTGGTAACATTATCAGAGCCATGAACCTGGATTGCAGAGTGCTCCCATCCCTGCTTTGGTGATGAAAGGAACAAATTCACAAACGTGTTGGATTTGTGCCCGTAAAATCCAAGTTAAACTAGCAGCACCAGTAGCATTTTTGCTTTGTCACCCTTTCGACATTCAGAAGCGGCCAAAGATTTATGGCTGGTTCAGTTTCCCCACTGTTTTCCCCATAGCACTGGAATTCCATCCAGCCAGAGAAAGCCTCCACTCTGCCAAGAGCCAGAGTCATTCCTCTGGGGATACTGCAGGTACTCAGCTCTCACTAAAACTCATCTGAACTCTCAAACAACCACTGGAAAATCTCTCCCTGTCTTTAAACATTTAACATTTCAGATGCTCACCATCCACCCATATCACCAATGAGGTGTAACTAAAATTCCCACCCTGTCTTCATGCCGAATTCCAGTGAAATCCTCAGAGCTGGACTTCCCACCACTCCAGCAAGTCTGGTGATGGTACAGATGAGCACTGACACCCTGGGCTGGTGCCTGAGCAGGGCCAGCATTCCCGTTATCCACTCTGGAGTTGGACAAAGTTCAACCAGAGCCTGAAACCACACCAAGCCCAGGCAGTGGGGCGGGCAGGGAGGCGGCGGCGATGCCAGCAGCACCCATCCCATGGAGCAGATTATTAAACAGGGCTGACTTCTGTTTCTCTCTGCTCCTGCACAGGCTAAGCTTCCATCTCCCACCTCTCTGTGGTAGAAACTACGGAATAAACTGTCTCATGGACAAGAGAAACCAATTGCAATAGCCTGTGAGAGACCCATTCCTCAGCACTCAGGTTTCGCTTCATTTTTCCAGATGGATGTTATAAGGGATTCTGTAAAACAGTTTGAGAAACCCGAAGGAGGAGAGACATTTAAGGAACCCCCACCCCCTCTGACTCCAGAGCAGGACACTCTGAGCTGAGCCATGCTCTACTCCCACAAAGGAAATAAAGGAAATTTATTTTGCCGATAAACTTGCATCATGCAGAGTTGGTAGTGGAAAATGGAAATTGTCATGATCAGTAAGAAAAATAAGAGACTTAAGGGGAAACAATGCTAGTATCATCCTTGTTAGCAAAGTCGGATTTTTTACATCCAAAAGCAAATAACATTCAAAGCAGTTTTATTCCAAGAGGGATCTACTTACTAATGAGGCCTCCTTGAAACAAGTCATCCCCATAACTTTTTTTTTTAACACTCTTCCTAGGAAACATTTTAAATATGTTTTCAGTGTCTACATTTTTAAAATTTCTATTCAAACAGAGCTTTCAAACATTCTTCCCCCAGGCAAAGAACAAAACAAACAAGCCCCCACTGCTCCCATCGCCACTCGCACTGCTTTCACTGGCGTTCACAGGCGCACGGGGCTTGCGGGGGGCTCCTCCGCCCCCCCGGCCCCGCCGGACGGGAACTGCACCTCGGTGGCAGCGCTCCCGCGGAGCCCGGCACAGCCTGACAGATCCTCGCAGATGCCACAGGAAACGACCCAGGACGGGACCCGGGACTCCGGCCCCCTCCCTCCGTCCCACCAGCCCAGTCCCCTCCGCCCGGCCGTGCGGCGAGGAGCCGGGGAAGCCCCGGCAGCCGCTCCCGGCCCTACCTGGTGCTGGCACTCGCGGGCAGAGGCAGCTGCGGGGCCGGGCAGGGCAGGGCCGGGCAGAGCCGGGCAGCCCCAGGGGCGGGACCCGGAGCTCCCCCGCCTCCGCCCCGCCGCCCGCCTCCCTGGGCGCGGCTGCGGGACCGCCGGGACACGGGCACCGGGACGAAAGCACCGGGAGCCTGGCATGGCTCACCTGGCCACGGGTACACCGAGCACCGGTACCCTGGGCCCAGTTAACCTGGCACAGGTACCCCGCAGCGGTGAGGCCGGACACGGTGCCGGTGCCGCCCGTGCCCCCCTGGCCCTGCCCAGCCCCTCGGCCACCCGCGTGCTCCCCCAGTCCCTGCACGGCCAGGCCCCTCCTGCCCTTCGGCTGCCACCATGGAGCCGCCGCTGCCTGCGGCCTTCCCACGGGAGCCGGGCTGGCGGCAGAGGCCGTGGGACAGGGGTGCCAAGGCACATCATCCCGGGAAACGCTCACCAGCAAATCCCGGGAGCGCTCGGCGCTCCCGTACCCCTGCTGTCCTCTCCCTGCTGCTCCCAAGGGAACAAGGCGGGTGTTGAGGCTCCGAACAAAGCCGCCCTTCTCTCCCGTGCCGTGGGAGGCTCGGGCCGTGTCCCTGTGCCGAGGCAGCGGGGCCGGGTGACTCGACCCTCAGAACTGGGCAATAGCAGGAGGTGAAGGCAAAGCAAGCACTGCGAGGGCACAGCTTCCACGTGCTGAGCGCACATAGGGTCAATGTCTCTGCCCAGGGCATTTGGGGGTGCTAAGTATCTCTCTTCTGAGCTGGTTCACCCATTTCCAGCTCTACATGGCCACAGCCTCTTGTCCCAACTCGTCCTTTTCCTCTTTTCTTCCAAATCTATAACTCGAGTGTCTGTATGCTGAGGTTTGTTCTCATCTCTGGATGTTACTAGCTTTTTCCTGGCTTTATCTGTGGCAGATTGACTTTCTGTTTAGTTGGGATTTTCCTTGTGGTATGGAAGACCTTGTACTAACTGGCAAATATTTCCCTGTTTCTTGATATATTGCTCTCAGCTGTTGGGGTAAGTTTGCTTCTGCCACATCTTCCCACCTCTTCAATTCCAGATAATGTTTTAATGATTTCTTATATGAATTTCATTGCTTGTTTTTGTAATTTTCACACAGGTATTGGTATGTCCACACAAAAGCACACGTACAGGGGGCTTGCAGTAAAGTCTCCTATGGATGACAGTCACTAATCAAACACCATTCCAGGATACAGTGTGGGATGTCCCAATACCCCATCCACGTGGTTTGGGAGCTGTCAGTGTCTGTGCACAGCCCCTGATGCCGAGGGAGGGAGGACGAGCAGCACTGCTGGAGCCAGCGCTGGCAGTGCCCTGGAGGTCAGTGACCTCTTCCTTCCTGTCACCTATTTATAGACAGTCTGTCCCTGCAGCCAGTGCTCCGGGATATGTGCGTGTGGATGCCCAGATAAGTGTGCACAGGTGTCCTCTTGGCCCTGAGCCACGCAAAGCCCATTTTTGATGCTCACCAGCTACAATGTACCTCAGAACATCCTCCTTGCAACACTGAGTGCCCCTGGGCACTGTGAGTGTAGGGATCTGGGGAACAAATTGGGATGACACGGGTAACAAGTTATAACAGTTGGTTAGGTAAGCCATTTAAGCTCCTAAGAAGTTTAGTGTAACATTAAATTACTTTAATATTGTTAAGTACACACACGAAGACATGGAACTTATGGCTCATGCACTTGGGAATACCACACAGAACGCACTCATTCCTCCCGTGGTTATCGTGTTTGAAGTTTGAGAAAGGAACATGATCCTTAAGAGCAATTTATCAGTAAGCATGTTCCGTGAAACATCGTATGTCATAACACATCTGAGAGCGAGTCAGACATCTCCAACAGCGCTCACAAACAACAGAATTTTCTAACTTCTTGCATTTTTTATGTAGTTTTTCCTCAACACTACAAGTGAGTTGTGGTAAATCTAAGACAGGCAGGCAGGCCACAGACAGCTGTTGTTTTTCTTTTGCTCTCTCCATCATGTAATCAGAGAACTGTTTTGTGTTCTTGAGAGGAGCACTGTACCGAGACAGTGCCACCCTGGAATGGGTTCTTACAAAAACGGTTTCTATGCCACCAACAATGCCTCCACTTGCTGCTGGAACTGTATGGAACAATGACATGGTTATTGATAAAGCCAGTGGTGGGTATTTCTCCTCTGTCATGGCTGTAACTGAAGAAGTTTGTTGTTATGCTTTTGTGTATGAGAACATTATTAACCATAGGCAGGCTAAAAACCATCTGCCATTTTGATTCTGCAGGCTGGGAGAACTGTGCGCAGCCAGGGCAGTAGCAAACCTTTCATTAAATCAGGAACATCCTTTACAAAGAGGCACTGACACTGTGCCGCAGTCACACAGACTCTGTTTTCATAACTTATCTGCTTGATGTTCTGCATCATGGCCATATCATATCATGCATCTGTAACATCATTACACAGCTAACCAAAAATTCTTCACCTGTCCATCACATATGATTAATGCAAAATGATTTAGCTTTTTTAAAATACTGTGCTCAACTACCTAAAGTACTGTTAAATTGTAATGTTTCCATGGGAATTTTAGGTCCTCGTTTCCACTATTCAGCTGGAAATGCAGCTACAGTTGTGCTGCTGGGGGTATAAAAGTGACCTTGGCTCACTGAACCAGCCGAGGGAGTTGCTTTTCAGGAAGCAACCTCTCAGTGCAGAGAACCACACATGTTTAGAGCAGAACCAAGGGAGTCTCTTGATGTCAGGAAGAGCCTCGGAAACCACTGTGATTGATGAGAAGGGCGGAAAGTTTTCAGGGAGACTTGTTTTATGCTCTGCATTTGCAAAGTTTTATGCAGTTTTATGCTCTGCACTTGCAAAGTCCTTCAGCAAGGAAACACCCTGAAGTGGGGCACAAATCCCTACAGGTTGCTGTCAGCTCCAGAGGTTGCTTTCTGTCCAGGAGCAGCCCTGCGTGGATCGAATCTTGCCTTGTGCAAGACGATTGACTCACAAAGTCTTTCACCACTGTCAGGATCTGGTGTCTGGGCACATTGTCATGTCAGCCAGGAAACCACAGCACTTGCATGTCCTTTGAAAAGCAGATGCTGGTATTTTGCAGGCATTTCTATGGCTACGATTTGGTTTTGTGCTAAAATATAAGCTACTTGCTTATAACACGTAGAAGTTTGAATGCTTGAGGATTACGCTGAAGGAGAAGTGAACCAGGCATCAGAGCTGAAAGGTGAATAAATAAGTCCAAAATAAGTCAATTAAGTCCAGTAAAGCTCAGATTTATCTGTAGTCAGGATAAAAGGAGTCATGGTGAGCACTGACCCTGTCAAGTGGGCTCATCGTTGTTACGCGTTTGGAAGTATTCCTCAATATTAATGTTGAAATCCATGTGGAAAGGGGCACACTTCCATTCCATACTGCCATTCCCATGAAATACTGACAGAGAGAATCCAGCTGAACTGCATCTACTGGCACCAGAATTACCATTGGCCCAAATGTTCTCCTATCATTAATAAGTTTAATTTGAAGCTTTGAGATTGTAGAAGTGCCAGTGGGCTTGGGCTGCCTATTTTACGTGAGATGAAGGAACTAAAAAAGATAAAGAAGGAACTAGAAAAAAAAATTGACCACAGGAACATTTCTCCAGACACCACAAAACTGAAATGGTAAGAGATGAAAGGAGAACTGGGCAACTCAAAAATAAAATACAAGTAAAGACCAGTTAGTCATCTGTGACCAATCCAGTGTTACGTGATCAACTCCCACAGACACGTATTTCAAACAAGTTCCTGAAAAATCCCATGTCTCTCCCTTCTGTCTCTGTCTAGAGAAACTTGAGCAAAGCCAGAAGATGAAGTTGGGGTTCAGGGGAAGAAGACAGACAGACAAACCTGACTGTAGCTACCTTTTATGGACTATTTGCGGCCTGACAGTTTAAATTCTGAGTCTGGCCTCCTTACTGCTGTCCTCAGGGAAAACAGAGTGTTGCAGATAAAAAACTCCATTCAATCCCATGCTCTTCATGAATGCTGATGTGTAATTTAATCATATTTAGATTTATTTTCTTACAAGGATGCATTCTAAAGAAGGAAGCAGATACTATGGGTTGCTCTATGTAATTTATTTGAAAAGAAGAAAATCCCCAAACCTTCTATCAACTGCATTAGCTCAGTCTTTACTTTTCCTGGGGTTTGTGGTACAAAAATAAACCCAAGAGCAAGGCTCACGTGACCAGAAAATTTGGATGCCGTTCTCTCTTGACAGAGATCTCAGAAAGAGACACGTAGAAAAGGCTTTTCAAGAGTGAACTGACCCAGCAGAAATCCACAGGGAAGGGTGGGACGACAGAGCAGGATTCCATCCCTGGCAATTTGGTATTGTTACCAATTTAGTGGGTTTTAATTACTGTTGTTAGGTTCTGTTCAGATGTTCACAATGAATGGGCTGAAGTCAGCCTTTTCTCAATAACTGTTGTTGAAAAACTGATGCAGGCTTTCAGGCACTCACAAGAATGAAGGATCAAAGAAATGCAGATGCTGTTACTCGATCCTTCCACATCTTTTGTGAACTTTAAACTTCACAGGAATATTTGAGCAGAGCACATAAAATGATTCAAAACCAGGAGTTTTGAAGCAAATCTGTATTGCCTTTTACATCATCTCAGAAAGGAAGGTAGTTTTACATAAAATATATTTGGGACTTTCAGTTAAAAAACTGAATCTTACTCATATTTATGTAATCGCTTTTAATTTTGTTGCAGGTAAGAAACAAAAAGTAATTATATTCCAAAACTGCTTCACATTTCTGTTCACAATTAAAATTCCTCACAAGCCAGACTCCAGATTAAAGTGATTTCCAGAGCTGTTGAGTAATCCTGGAGATGTCTCCATGGCCACTGGAGGGGGAAGTGCACCCTGTGAGTGTGACTGGAGAGGTGCAATGTTCTGCTTCTCTTTTATGGCAGCCGGGTGAGCAAACCCCACGGGGAGCCAGAGGAGCCTGCCTGGGGGAAAGGGCTGCTTGGAATTTCCACTGGAAAAGAAGCTGCCGCTCCAATAAATCACTCCCACCCTTGGCAGGCTGTGCAGCCCGTTGCCCTTTCCACGGATAACAGCAATAATTACCTGTCATGAATTCCATCTCATAAAAACAGACTGCCTGACTCTACCAACGCTGGACCGTAGATAGAAAAGTACTCAACGGATTTTTGTGTGTGATATTTGAACAACGCTGAATGTTAAAACCTCTCATTACAGTGTCTGTGTTAGTATTAATATTTGGGGCAATACCAAGGAAATGTAATTTTTTTTAAGTCAGTGAACCAGACTGCAACTGTGTCACAGCAGCCAGGTCATTTTCCGTTTAAAGACTCCCTCTCGTGGAAATCATTCTCACTGGCTTGTCTTGACCTATTTTCTGCTAAAAGTCACTCCATATAAGGTCTTGCAAAACTTCAAAAGGATTCTGTTGCACGGTGTTGTCTGTTTTGAAGCCAGAACCCTGACAGTAACTGACAGGAGCCCTACACCTGTACTACATCGCCAGCAGGTTTTGTATTTTTCTATTAAATCTTTGCTTTTTATTACTCAAAAGATTCCGTTGTTTGTTTATTTACTATGTAGAGAAAGGGGGGAAAAAAATTCTAATTGTTTTTCATGGGTGCTTTTCACTCTGTGTGAGGCTTCTGCCCAGATAACGCGGAGTGTTATCTACCATGAGGCATCTCCCCGGCAGAGGTTGAGTAATAATTAGGGGGTGGCTGATTCATGGAAAGCAGAGGATTCCCTGGATGTTGCTGCACTAAGAAAATGGAATTAGTAATGTCACAGCAATGGAGATGGAAAACGCCCGTTCTGGAAAAATACTTCCACAGAAATGTTATAGCAGTGGGGAAGCTGCAATTTGAATCTTGGACACCGACACACAACAGAATTTGATGCTTTTCAGAATGTGTGGGACTGAAATAAAATCCTTATTGGGGAAATTTATTGATACAGTTTTTCATCTCCTGAACCACCGATTTATTTTGTGAATCCCGTGAGCTGTGAGATTTGGGCAGCATATTGTGGTTTTAGGTTTTTAGTATCGCCTGCCACGAGTGCTTAAAAAGCCTATTTAAAATAATCAAAGCCCAAATTAAGAACTTAGAGCATTTCACGGGACATGGCAAAGCACTCGATGATGTTACTGGAGACAGACGCAGAGCTCTTCAGCCCCTCAGGGGTGCTGGACACTGTGCTACAGCCCCGTACCTGTACCGTACCGGGCTGTTCCTGTTCGCACCATTTCCTGGCGAGCCGGAGCTTCCGGGCGGGTCACTCCCACTTTTCCACGAGGAAAAGCGCGGAAATCCGGGATTTTCCGCGGTGCCGGAGGCCCCGCTCCGCCCTGAGGCGCCGCCGCGGCTCCTCCGCCTGAGGGCGCGCGCGCTCCCGCCCCGCCCCGCCCCGCCCCGC
>VXAZ01009309.1:2069534-2113275 GCA_013399875.1 Gymnorhina tibicen
GGGGCGGGTCCCGGTCGGCGGCGCTTCGTCCCGGTGCCTCCCCGAGCCGCGGCCCGGCGGGCCCGCAGGGCGCCGTGCGGCCCCGAGGGCGCTGCGGGCGGGCCCCGGGGCCGGCAGGGAGGGGAAGGGGCGGCCGGGCCGAGCGGGGTGAGGCTGCCGGGCAGGACTAGGCCGCTTTGCTCTGTGTCACCGTCGCCTCCCACTGCTCCTCTGCACTGCACAGTCGGCAACGCCACCAGCAAACACAGGCGATATTTTTATATGTGTGTTTCTATATCTCCCCCTTACGAGCTGTTGCAGTTGCACGTAGGGTGTGTATGTGTATATTGTACCGTATATGTGGCCGATGTGCAGCGTTATCTTTACTTTTAATTGTTACATTGACCTGTGCCGTCATGAACTTTGATAGAAAAATGACTTTGAGGGTTGAGGGAAAAGCCACTTCCTATTTGAGAAAGCAGCGAAAGTATTCTAGGCTGTTTCTTTTGTCAAAGCTTATTTAGGCTAAACAGAATGAAATCCTGTTCTTTCTCCTAATTGTTTATTGCCTGTTTGCAGCGCACTTAAAGTATCTGCAACATCTGTTGGTAGCTTTGTCCTGAATTGGAGTTGTACTGAATTATCCTTGCACTAAAGCCAGGAAAAGGTGGCTCTCTGCACTGGGGTGTCTCTGGCAGTGGCTCCGGAGGTTACTTGGTGTGGCCTTTGCTTTGAAACAGGGTAGATCTGTGTTGCTGGGACGTTTTTCAGAGGTGACAGAACCTCTTATTGAACAAGATCTACTCAGGTTGGCTGTATCCTAAATCATATCAACCCCCAAGTCACCACATCCTTTTCAGGAGCCAGATGTTATCCTGTGGAATGTATTGGCCGGGATTGATTCCTCTCATGTTTTGAACTGAGGGGCCCTTGTGCTTGGGCATTACTCGGGAATGGGAAGAAAATATGAACCTTGGGGAATTTAATTACTAAATGTCACAATTTAATACGGTTTAGAAAGGAATTTGCTAGCTTCCTGTAGGGATTTGAAAATGTCATAAATCTGAGTGGAAGGAAGAAGTTCCTCTTTTCCATTTTATGAATAACAAAAAAAAAGAGGAGGTCTTATGAAGGACAACAGTTTGGAAACAAACCTGTTCTACTGGAGGTACTGGGATGTAAAATGTAAATAATCTTTTAAAATTACCTGCTCACTCCTGGGCATCTAATGAAACCTGCTTATGATTGGTTCTCATTTGCTGTATCTTCCTGAAACAGGACGTAGATCTTAGTTAATTTTTACCTAAAAGGTCTCTGACTTGTGTTTTCCAAGGTGATGACTCAGAGTGTTGTTCTGATTTGTTGGAATGACAGAAAACTCTCCTGGTTTTATATATACTGTCCCAAATTTACCTGATGTCTCTGGACCTCGGTTCTCCTGCTGTGAACAGAACACGTGCTACAGGTTGGAGTGTTCTGTAGGAAGAGGAGAATAGGATAAGTGAGGAAATACAAGTGGATGAGGGATGACAGAAGGTGCCCGAGCTGATGAGGACAGGTATGCAGTGATTAGTTCAGCCCTGCTGCTGGGGTGTGGTTAGGGAGAATTGAGGTGTGCACATACAAACGCAGGAAGTTTAGGAAGCAAAATGGAGTAACTTAATGAAGCAGGATGTGAAACCAGTAGAAGGATAACCAGCCCAACGTGGGTGTAACTGGAGAGCTGGTGAGGAAAGTCAGAAAGTGAAGGTAGTGTGATATGTAGCTTTGATTTAAAAATAAAGACAAAAGTTCTCCTGTAGGAAGGAGAAGTGAAGGCCTGTGAAGCCTTTAGAAAAACCTCCTAGGCCTCAGGCTGGGCTAAGGTGTTTTACATGATTAAGGAATGTATCAAACGCATTTCTTCAAGAATAGCCTGGAAAGGGCTCTGCAGGGCTGCAGCTTGGTGAGTCTGAGCCCCAGAGCCTGCAGGCCTCGTGTGCTGTCAGGGAAAGAGCACTGCATGTGGGAATAATAAGGAAATGCAAAGTGATCCTGGACAGCAGCTCACAGAGGCTGCTGGGTGATCAAAGATCAGCTCAGTCAAATTTACTGTCTTGTGCTAATCAGATGCTTTGGTGAAATCCAAGTGAGGGAAGCCTGGGAGGGTGACTCTGGAAGAGCTGAGGGATGAGTAAGGAACTGGCCAGCAACAAGTGATGTTGTCAGACAGGTGTGAAGGCTGCAGCGGGCTCTGAGACTCCTCAGGGATCGGGCTCAGGAGGGCTTTGTAAAGCCAAGCCTGCAAAAATGAATAAATAAGCAGAGAAGGGTGGCTGCAAGCATCATCTTAAAGAGGGCCAAGATGTCGATGTGGTTAAGGAAGACCTGAATGTCCTTGGTGTGTGAAAGTCAGAGAACCACAGTGGAATTTAATTGTAGCAGACCTCATAGCTTGCTGTGGACAACAGGCCTATGGGAATTCAGTGCTTGGGTGAATGAATTGATAACAGAACTGTTATTACCTTCCAGTGTGCTGTGATCTTACAGATGGCCATAACTGAAGCACTCACAGACTGTTTCTGGTAGCCTGCTGAAGTAAGGTACCAGTTGAACCACATTGTTTTGTGTGCTTGCAAAAAATTCCTTATCAGGGGAAAAGTACAATTATGAAACGAAACAATTCTACCTCTCTCCAGCTCCTCCCCCTTATCAATCCTAATGTTGTCTGCTAATTAACATCCAGGTAAATCTGCAGCTTCAACTATGAGAGCCTTTCCTGCTGCATGCACAGAACACCTGGCTGGCCAGATGGACTACAGAATGCCTTTTGCTTCATAGTAACTAACCAGTGGTTCTCTGGCTGCAGAGTGCTGTGGTTTGCAGGGAACCAGTAAAAACTGGGCAGTGCTGAGTTTGAAGGTGGTAGTTTTTTTCCCAGGTCTCATCCCTGCATGTGGACCATCCATCAGCTGATGGTATGAACCACAGCAGTGTCTAATAAACTCTGCATGCAGGTTCTGGTCTCTTCTCGTAACACACCTGCTTCTTGTTGAGCATAAAGATACTCAGTTTCTCAATGCAAATGATATCCAAGGAAGAGTTAAAACTGTCCTTGAGCTGGAAGGAACTACACAAGTCTCACAAAGGCTGGTATGAATCTGATATTTACAGTTATGTTATTGTGATAAAGAATGTTACAGCAGTGTGCCCAGAACAGTCTTATCTCAGGGTGTACAGATGTAGCTTATACTTGAAATAAGGCTTCAGTGAGATTTCTAAATACATGTGTAGTGCTTGTTGGTTAGAGGAGGAGATGTAGATGTACTGGTATCTCATTAAGGTCATCTTCAACTTTTTATAAAAAAAAAGCCTCTAAGGAAGAAGTTGATATATGGAAAATGGATTTGGCGACATTGCTTATTGTAAAACTTCCAGTCTTCATGTAATACAGAAATGAACTGCACAGGCTTTGAAATGAGCATAAATCTGTGCATAGTGAGGCATGATCCTCTGGCCAGGGGCCATCCTGCAATAATGCTCTGGGCTCCAGGGCAGCCTTACCTGGGAGAAGAGAGCCAAAACTTGCTCTGAGCTGGCAGACTTTCCCGGAAGAAGGACGGCAGGTAGGCCAAGCTCCCAGACTAAACTTCTGCTTTCTGTTAACAGTAAATTCATGGCTGGTTAACTTTGATGTCATAGTGCACAATGGCAGCAGTGGCCGAGGCTGAGCTGTGGATGTTTATGTGCAACTTTCTCAGCCCTGCAGTTCTTGCCCTCCCAGCTCTCCCAGGAGGAAAGCCCCATCCCCCCATATTGGAATTACTGAGATTCACATGTCTGGAACAGAGAGGGTGGAGGCAGAAATCGAGTTTCTACAGATTGGTGATGGCTACCAACATATCAACCCCTTGCACTGACATGTAGCTGACAGTTTAGTATTTACTGACCCCTGTTGTGCCCTGTTCTTGTCTGGACTTCCTTCTTTCGTCTGCAGTATATGCTGAGGTGGTCAGTTTTCCAAGGCTGAATTCTCAGCAGGGTTTCTGTGTTTAGTTTGTTGCATTTTTTTTTTCTCCTTCAGCGCAGAGTCCTTGTGGAATATCACTTTTATTCCAAGATCTGAGTGCAGTTTGAATTCCTGCTAATCCTTACTGGAATCTGAGCATTTAAAAATTTGTTATTTGGTTGTTTTAGTATTGCTTGGGTTTTTATTTTATTTTTTTATTTAAAGGAGTCATCTGCTCTCCAGAAAAGATTCCTGACCTTTACTAATGGTTTGGAGTATTTCAGAATCTTTTCTGTAATGTGACCCTTGGAATAAATGTAATACCTTTTTTTTTTGTATTGAAATAGCATAGTTAGACTTTCTTACTTAAAGGGCATAATGAAAATAGACATATCTCAGCAAGCAGAAGCAGTCTGACAAATAAACAGAGCTGTATATTTAGCAGTGAAGGTCTAGTTGAGACTCATTTCAAATTCAGTTTGTTATATAGAGACTGCACTGAGTTTGCAGTTTGTCCACGCTTTGAAAAAAAAGTCCTCCTCACTTTCCAGTGATGCCACTTACACACTTGGATAGCAGGATGCATTTCCCCCCTGGTTAGAACAGCACAGCACTACAGGGTTGTTTACCGTACAATGATATCCTAAAGTCATGTGCTCAGAAACATGAAACTTCCCTGTGTTTGTGAGTACTTGGCATTCCTTGGCCTCCCTGGTCTTGGGAAGAAGAGAGGGCACCCAGGCTTCTGCAGATTTCACAGCCACACAAGTGACTGGTTCCCTGTCTTGGAGTTCATGATGCTGGTTGGTTTGTTTGGGGTTTTTGACAGCAAAAGCTACTGGATATTTCCATCCTCAGAATGCACAGATCTCTGGTGCATACTGGTGCCCTTGGTGTCTTGTGGCTGTAACACCCAGCTGTTTTCTGTGGAACGCAGTGCAGTTCTTGCTCTCCTCCTGAAGTACTTGCATGGATAAATCAGCTTTTTCAAGCTTTCTTTTATACTTGCAGTTACCTCATAGACCCCCAGTTTAGCCCTGTGGCCATCAAATGGAGCTGAGCTGTGAGCAGGGTGCTCCTGCCTCTGCTCAGAAGGCAAGTGGCAGGTGAAGTGTCCTGCAAGAAGATGTGCTTTGCATTGCCCAGTTTACTATGCAGGGACATGTTGGAGAAGAAGAACATAATGTGTGAAGATGTTCAGGAAGCTTGAAGGACTGGATGTTTCCACAGTGACACATTCAATTAGAACTCAATGTGGAGCAGTGACTTGTCTTTATTTACTGCTGTTGAAAATAACGAGTGCACGTGTTGAAGCTGATACTGTAACTCTGGAATCTTCCAAGAAATAAGGCAGTAAAGCTGCTGCCTTGCTTGCTGAATTACTGTCCAAAATTGCCACTTTATTTCCTGTCTTGGAATAAACTTGGTTTAGTAGAACAGCGTGTGTCTATGTAGGACTTAGCAGAGGTGCTTTGCGTACTGCTTGGGATGGAAGGACTGAGTGTTTCCATGTCCTGAGCCAGGCATGAAGGGAAGATGAGGTGCAGAGCAGCGCCTGGCACTCAGTAAACCCTTCTGAGCTGCTCTGGGAGTTGTTCCCCCTCCGAGGTCTAGATAAGCGTGTTTGCCTCAAATCTCTGCGCTGGGAAGTGGAGGCTGCTGGCTCTGTGCTGGGAATGAAATTTGTTCACCTTTCTTATGGCTGCAGTTCACTGAGAGGGATTAATTGTGGTTCAAGGAACAGTACTTTGCTTTTGAGAAAGTCCCAGGCCTGTAAGCTTTCCTCTGTTTGTATTTCTTTCCAGTACTGGTTTCATTTGTCATGTGAATGACACATGACCTAATGAAAATCTTTCTAGGCTCCAGCAGTGTTCCTTGTAAGGAGTACCATGTGTTTGTAAGGGCTGGCTATCTGCCATGCAGGAGCAGGAAGGGAAGTGCTGAATTCCTGCTAGAAATTTTCCACTTGCTTAGCTGATCGCAGTGTATCCAGTTTAACTTAAAGCCTGGGACAAAAGCAGGCATTTCCCATCCTTTATGTTACCTGGCAACATCTGGCCTTTACAGATGTGTAATCCTGGCTAACTGATGTGTTAGTTGGTAAGTCAGCTTTTACTCCTTGCAGATTTAAACAGCTGAAGCCAGTTCTAATTCCCTCTACATTTAGGAAAGCACAGGAAAATTCTGGAATATTAGAAGTACTTTGGCTGCTTTTTAAACAGGAGAAACTGCTTGGCAGCCTTGCTGTAGCACTGCCGTGCTGACAAAGCCACAGAGATGTTAACCAACTTCCTGAACATCTGATTTGTGGCTTGCACCGCTTTTCCGACGTGGACAAGCAGCACCCCAGACCCCAGTTAAGTCTACTACAGCATTCTTCTAAATCTTAGCTGTTTGCTGCAAGCTGCACTGCTTCCTTTGTTGCTGTTGCAAGTCTCAAAAGTGTGAGGTAATAGCTCCAACTTGCTGGTTTTGTTAAATCTCTTCAGATTTTGTGCTGGAGTCAGATTTTATTTTCGGTTCATACATCAGCTCTTTGGCGGGTGAGTGCTGGTCTGGCAGTGGCTGTGCAGAGCAAGGAGGGACTGAGCTTTTCAACAGCTTTAAGTCTTTCTGGATAAAACTGATTATCAGTACTACCCCAGAGCGCGTTTCTGCCTGGAGGCTTTACTGACAAGGGCTCAGAGCAAACGATGTGGGAACTTTGCTGGCTGTCTGTGCCACTAATTCAGTGACTCTGGGGAACTACACAAATTTGAACTGTGAATGAAAGGGTAGGTGGGGAGGGCAAGGAAGAGGAAGGGGTTTTTTTTTGCTCAGATGAACTAAACTGGATGAATTGGCTTGAGTTTGGTGAACAAGTAGCAGTTCTGACGTGTTCTATTTTTTATTTTAGTGCCACAATGGCAACTGCACCTTACAACTATTCCTACATCTTTAAGTACATCATTATTGGTAAGTACCAGTGGGCTCACACCTGTGTTTGTTGCTGTGTGGACACATGAGAGGCCTGTGGCTGTGCCACGCTGCTTTCAGTAGGTGCTTGTCCCACCTCAGTCCCCACAGGTCACCACACTTCTCTACAGCTGTAGCATTTACTGGAGCATTTTGCATCATTAATCTCAAAGGTTTTAGAATTTCTGTTGAAGGCACAAGTGCTGATTGGAAATCATTGCATGAGGCTTATAAACCTCTGTCAGGCTATATTTTTGTGTTTAAATGTTGCTTTTAGCTGCACCTTCCTTGGCTGCTTAGTCAGGGACTCTAAGGAATTGCATTTATTGCTATCCTGGAAAAACTGGTCTTGCTGTTAATTGTTTAATTGTTAATGACCCTGTGTAGGTGTAAATGATCTGCAGTGTTATTGGGCAGGTTTGTAAGTCAGGCTGCTGTGACAGGCTCAGCCTCTGGAAAAGTTGGTTGTTAAAAGATCTTGCTGTGTCTCATTCTTGGCATTGCGCAAGAGGATCAGTGGAAATGGAGCAATTTCTTGTTCTGGATGGTTGTCAGTATTTTTGGTGTTCTTACTGGTAATTGCAAGTAAGACAGGAGCAAGCACCAAGTGTATTTTACATTTCAGTTTCTTCAGGTGTCCTTTTTATAACCTTGTGAGATCCAGTTGTAAAATCAGTAATACAAATTAAATTATTTCTTGAGCGTTCTGTTCCACTGTTACTTGCAACCCTGTTCCTGTAACCAAAGCTTTAGTGCCAAAGTTGATAAATGGGAGGATGCAGCCAGGGATAGAACACTGCCCATCTGACCTGAGAAATGAATGTCTCTGTACCATTTGTTGTGTGGGATGAAGAAAATGTGCTTGTTGCAACAATGATTTAACTGTTCTTTCTGTAACAGGGGACATGGGTGTAGGAAAGTCCTGTTTGCTTCATCAATTCACAGAAAAGAAGTGTGAGTATTGCAGTTCATGGTATTTATTCTACATGGCATCTTCATCCCTTTTTCCTGCCTGTTTCCATCATGCATGAGCTCGATTTGGTGTCTTGTCTTACTCCGTATGAGTTTGGATTGTACTGGGTCTCAGTTTTGGTTTGACTTCAGCAGATGCAGGAACAAAATGTTGATGTAGTAACGGCAAAACCTGCTCCAGCCAGTCCTGCCTGCGAGGAGTGGGAGGACTGGATCTGGTTTTACAGCTTTTCTGTGGATTTTGATACGGACAAAGAGAAATTTCTTGTCTGAACTTCACATGTTTTCAGTATTGGTGTAGCTTGATCACAAGCAGTTGGAGTTCTTAGTGGTGTTAGGGAGTTCAAAAGGAGAACAGTGATTTTTCTTTGAGTCCTTGTTTGCAGCCTTAAGCAGCCCTGCAGGACACTTGGCCTGCCCTGGGTGATGGTGTTTAGGGCTTACTGCAGTCTCTCCCAGCTGAAACATTTTCTCATGTATGGTATCATCACTAATTAAGAATTAGCTTCAGTTCTTCCTCACGTGTGTTGCATTGGGCTTTGCAGCAGCTGTGACCTCACTCAGTGAGTAAGTCTGTAGGTATTTACCAGTACAGGCATCACCATGTGCTACTTGAGATGTGGTAACAAGTGGGTAGAAGCTGCAGTTAAAAATACTTGTTTTCTAGTAGAAATAGGAATTTCTGACTGTTGTTTGTAAGGAAAATGCAGTATCAGGCAATTATTTAAATGACATTTTGCACATGGCCAATTTCTCCACGAGAAGAACGTTCTTACTCTTGTGAGCACCAAGCCAAAGCAGTACAACCAAACTAACGTGCCAAACACCTCTGCTGTGAGACTGCCACTAACTCTAGGTAGCCTGAGTGGGTCCTCATCTTGTCTGCATTTTCTTGATCTTTCTCAAAGATGAGTTTATTAACATGAGTTTATCATAACTAGAAAGATGCCTTTTTGGATTTGATTTGGTGTGTTTGTAGCGACTCATGAAACTGGCATTTTCCTGTGGACAGTCACGTTGTTGCCCTGTCTGAACCAACTTGGGTATTTGTTTTTGAAGATGTGACAGACTTTTTATTGTATCTTTCTTGGTAATTCCCTAAAAATTATCTTTTCCTACTGCATTAAAATAGTTAACCGTTTCTGCAAGGATAGACTGGGAATCAGCTGACTTGGTACCTTCTGATATGTATGGCCAAAGAGCAGCAGAGAAGGCAAGGAATTTTATAACTGTTTTTAAAATTAACAGCAGCTCAGGAAATACAGATTTTATTTCTGGTTAAGTGATGCAGTTTGGGAACTGTAGCTGTAAAAATGCTTTTTTAGAGACTGAAAATCTAGTAAAGATAACTGAAAACTTGTGGTAGTCGTATCTTTGCAGCAAGGAAACCTTGTCCTTGGAAGATCTGACCTTTGCTCTTATTTTTCATGACAGTTATGGCAGACTGTCCCCACACAATTGGTGTTGAATTTGGCACAAGAATAATTGAAGTTAGTGGCCAAAAAATTAAACTACAGATTTGGGATACAGCAGGACAAGAGAGATTCAGGGCTGTCACACGAAGCTACTACAGAGGAGCAGCAGGAGCTCTCATGGTCTACGACATCACCAGGTAAGGGCAGCAGAGCTCTGGGTGTGCTTGGTGAGGTTGGGATGCACAGCCCTGTGAGTACTGTCTGTCTGTCCCTGTGGCTCAAAGGCTCTGTGTGTGCCTGGATGAGCAGCATCCTGTTGTGTGATGCCTGCCACACCTTATCTAAATACCCCAGTACTTAAAGAGCTGCACGTGAGNCCTGTGGCTCAGAGGCTCTGTGTGTGCCTGGATGAGCAGCATCCTGTTGTGTGATGCCTGCCACACCTTATCTAAATACCCCAGTACTTAAAGAGCTGCACGTGAGACTCGGGGAGTGATGTGAGCTGCTTTTCTTGGAAAATCTCGCTGCTGCTGAGCCTGAGGAGTTTGCCATTTCAGGCTGTGACCGCCTGTGTTGAAGTTGTTTTAAAGAACTGGCTTTGTCCTTACAATCTGTTCCTCAGCACGTGGGTTCTGCTGCTGTGGAGGCAGGGGCAGCGCTGCTCACCTGGCAGGGGTGTCCTCAGTGGGCCCAGCCTGGAGCGTGGCCGTGCCGCAGTGGACGTGCGGAACTGCCCGTGGTGTGGTGGGCAGAGCCTGGCCTCAGCCTGACCCTGGGCCTCTTCCCCAGCAGCCTGGCCCTGCACAGGAGCCACCCTGGCTTCCTCTAGAGGTGAAAACTAAAGATGCTCCTCAAACAATAATGCATCAGATGCAACATGAAATACTTTTGCTTTCACGCATCTCTCATCTTCCTCTGGGGCTGTTCTTGATATTCTTCAGGCACCTCTCTGTTCTTTCCTGCATATGTAGGTGTATTTCCTGTTTGTGTAAATCTTGAGTAAAACATGACCTTCTGCAGTTTGTTACTGAAGTGCTGTTCTGCTGCACTCTGTTCTGTAAGAGTATTTGACAGGAAACCCCTTAATGTGTTCTGTACAGAACAGCATCAGCACTGTCTGTGTGCAGAGCTGTGTGCTAGCAGTGGGAACTGGGCTGGCTTTCCACTGGTGGTGTAAGAGCTGCTCCAGGGGTTTAAAGTTGACTTGAGTTTGTGGTCTGAGTCCACACTGCTGCTGCTTTGTCTGTCTTGAGTTGGGGAGAAGAACAGGGATGATGGATGTTGCTGTGTTTGGATGCTGACTGTGCTGTTGGCACCTAAATATTTTATAAAAGGCTAAAACTGTCCTCTCTTAATTCTTTGCAGAAGAAGTACATATAATCACTTAAGCAGCTGGCTGACAGATGCAAGGAACCTCACCAATCCAAATACTGTAAGTTGGACTTCATTTAGCTTAAAAGCAAGATTGCTTTTCCCTGAGCAAGAGGTGAGAGGCTCAGGCCAAAGCACCGCAGTGGTCTCTGCAAGAGCTGCCTGTGTTCTCTCCACTGCTCCTGTTCCCACTTGCAGAGTGCAGTGATTCACTTCCCTTACTGCAGCTGGAGCAAAAAGGGCTTCTTCTAAAAGTCTTCTTGTGCCACTCACCTTTCAGGGTCTGTTTGAAGCAGTTGGAGACAAAATTGGGATGAAATCTGGACCAACCTTGATTTGTGTTACTCCTTGCTTTGTCAGTAATGAGCTGAATGCTGTCCTTAGGTTAGAATGTAAATTGGATTTCCAGCAGAAGCTGACCAGGTTTTGTGGAGGAAGGTTCTTCTGGGTCTCTCTGCCCATATCACAGAGCTGTTGTTCTTCAGCCTGTTCCTGAATGCCTCTAAAATACCTTAGCACCAAACTGATGAGAAATCTGTGCTGTGCTGAACGAAGATTAAAGATTCTGTCTGGATTAGCAGCTGATTGAACAAATACAAGAAGTGGCTCAGGGTACAGCTCTCACGAGTAAAGAGTAGCACCACTGCTTTTTAGGACCTCATCTCATGAGAACATCCTAAAGCCTTGGAAAGTGACAGCTGGAGATGCTGTTCCTGCTTTCCCAGAGTGGGGAGTGCTAGAGCTCCGGAAGGAGCATGGCTTCTTGTAGATAATCTGCTCTGCATATTTCCCTTTGGTTTTTTTAAAAGTCTCATTAATAATGAAGGTGGCAGTGAAAAGGCTCATAAGCTTTTTCCCAGACTAACTTTGTCTCTCCTGACCCAGGTGATAATCCTCATAGGAAACAAAGCAGACCTGGAAGCACAGAGGGATGTTACATATGAAGAAGCCAAACAATTTGCTGAAGAAAATGGTGTGTTTTTTTTCTCTTGAGCTGGTACATTTCCGACAAGATAGTGATGTTACAAAGTGATTCCTCAGCATTGATAGCTGCAGGCTTACACTTCCAGAGTCATGGAATTGTATGTACAAACTCCTGCTGTGCCTCAGGCAGCCTGGTAACTGTGCTTAGTTCTAGAAATCAGCTTGTGTTGATGCCTTAGCATAGTCACAAAACCTTGTTTAGTACTAAAGCAGTGTCTTGCATGTAATGGGAAGGTCATGATGTGTCTGACTTGGGGCTGTTTGAGGTGTGTTGTGCACTGACTGTTAAACCTCTGTCTCTGAACAGGTTTATTGTTCCTTGAAGCAAGTGCAAAAACGTAAGTGACTTTTGGCTGCAATAATGGTTCACGTTGGTCTGTTTGCTTTGACTTGAAAGTAACTTGGAACTGAGACGTCTGGCTGCATTTCAGGCAAAGACTGGTTGAATTCAAATGAACTGATTTGGATTTCAGGCCTCATTTGAGTGCGGAGTGTGTTCATGTGGGTAAAGGGTTCCTTCCCCCGGGTGTTCAGAGCTGCAGGTTTGGTCTGTAGGCAATGACCAGTCCCTCCCATAAGTGAAGAATTGCTGTGCCATGCGTGGGGCTGGCTGTGTCACTGTGTCTCCAGGGCCACCAGGAGATGTGGCTCCCTTGTCTTAAAGCCTCTGTCAGAACTGCCCTGTGCCCGTAGCTCGATGCCTTAGCTTATTTTTGCTCCTCAGTGCTTTGGCACATATTCCATATTCCTGGCCGGTGCTGAAGGGTGCAGTGACCAGGGAGGGCATTGCCCTGTCCCGGGGCTGGGCTGTCAGGCTCCAAGAGGACGGGGCAGTGCCTGACAGGTCCCGGGGCAGCGCCTGCCCAGCTCCCTCTGGAAGCAGCACTCAGCCCCAGTAACTCCTGCTGCTCTCTTGCAGTGGAGAGAACGTGGAGGACGCGTTCCTGGAGGCTGCCAAGAAAATCTACCAGAACATCCAAGACGGAAGCCTGGACCTGAACGCGGCCGAGTCGGGCGTACAGCACAAACCGTCAGCCCCGCAGGGGGGGCGGCTAACGAGCGAACCCCAGCCCCAGAGAGAAGGCTGTGGCTGCTAGTGACCCCTCCGTGGCTCCTCTGACCCCTCACCTCTGGCTCTAGGGAGTGGTGCTTTTGACCGCTTCCCCATCTTCTGTACATCTTACTGGGTTTAATTAAAACTCTGAGACAAGTTTAACACAGTACTAAACTGCTAAACAACTTTAGATGTAATCAGGTTATCAAAGGCAAGTAGAGTAATAAAACCTCTCCTGCATGGTAAATCTAGAAGTTTTTTTTTCCTTGATTGTCCTTGTGATAGTGTCACCGATACATAATTTAAACTGAGCACTGATGCTGGACTCCTGATTTTACACTTTCGCAGGGCTTTGTCTTGTATGGTTTATTTTATGGTTCTTTGGCCTTTCTTCCCCACCTTTAACTGTTCGAGCTGTCCGTAGTAAAGGATAAGTTTTTGCTGTGAAATGACTTCCGATGGTAGCGAGGGGCTCTGTAATGATGTGCTTTTGTTGGAAGAATTCCCTGTGGGATGTGCTGGGGTCGGGGTGGCGCAGGGAAGCGATCTCTTCATTCTTGTGCTCAATAGCTTTACGTCATTTTTTTTGCCACTTTTATCCTTTACCTTTGTTAACAGAACGTAAATATGTATAAAATTTGAAGGAACTGAGCTAACAGTTAAATACATCCTGTGTATATGATTTTAATGAAGAAAATGATGCCTGGCATTAGAGCAGTGTGTAAGAACCCCCCGTTTGTACAGTCTGAGCTCTCTGTGCCCCCCTGGCAGCACAGCCCAGCTGTGGCTGCAGCTGCTGGGCGCCACTCACGGGGTCCCCATGGTGCTGGGGACACACATTAACACTAGTGGGGTGTGGCTCTCATCTCTGCACTGTGCAGTCCTCCCCTCTGCACTCAGCAGTGCTCTGCCTGCTTCTCTTTGGCATTCTCGGGCTTCAGCCGTGGCCGGGCTCTCGCACACCTCCCACTTTTATACCTGTAACTTTGGGAATGGGCAGAGGCTGAACTGGACAGTTGGAACAACATGTGCTCTCTAGGGATTTTTAACTGCTCTTGTATTTTTTAACAGTGCTGTGTGAGGGGTTTTTTTAAAGGGTTTTGCTTCAAGCCTTCAAGTATGTCCTTCCTGGGGTGCCACAGCCTGGCATGTGTGTGAGGGGGTGTCACGTGGTGACCCTGCCTGTGGGGGTGTTGCTGTGCTAATGTGGGCTTTTGCTGTGGCTCCTTGTGCAGCTTCACCTGGAAAACATCACATGGTTTAAAAATGGAAGGGGGTAAGTGCTTAACCACGATCCAGTGTCCCACTTTAGGCTTACTGCAGCATTTCAAATACAAAGTAGTGTGAAAATCCCTCTCTGGACACTAAAACTCTATCATGTTCAGACTTGTAAGTAACCAGTGGTACCAGAGTATTGTACAGTCAATGTTAAATAAAAGCCAAAACTGGAATGTGCAGACAATAGGATTTGGGTAACTCGTGTGCTGTCCCTTTGTTTTGTCTGGTTAGTCCTTTTTTAACTCCTGTTCCTCAGTAGATGGGTATGTTCAAGATCTCCAGCTCCTGCATCCTGCTTAACCCAAGGCTGCACCAGGGTTTGCCCAGGGACCACGACCTGCTGCTGATGTGAAGTCAGTGTTGTAATGACTACAGCTTGTTGAGGTGCAATACCTGTACTCCCAGAGTAAGTTACAGTAGGTCTTATTGTTTCTGTCACAGAAAGGATCTGTTTGGACTGCTGTACTCCTCATTTGATGTAACAATGCTATTAATCTAAATATTTGTAAATAAAGTACCTGTATCTAGATAAACCTCCCTGGTGTGTGTTACTCTGTGAGAGGGGAGAGCGAGCTCCTTGGAGTGCTGGGATTTGTGCTCAATCTTTACCCTGGGCCTTACTTGGTACAAACTTCACAGGGCTTCCCAGAGGACTCTGCCAGTGTTTTCCAGAGCCCAGCCCTGTTTTCTGGGGGAAGCAGAGGGCTGGGTGGTGTTTGTTCCCAGTGAACTCTCACAATGGTTGGGTGACACTGCATAGAAAAATGTTATCTTTAATGAGGATGAGAAAGGGCAAGACTGAGAGTGATGCCAAAGCCTGTCTCCAGGAAAGGGTGGGGAAGGCTGGGACAGTCACTGCACAGCCCCTGGCCTGTGCTGTCCTGTGCCTTGTCCTGCTCCCTGAAGGATTTACAAAGTGGCTTTTCCTCTACTAAGTAGGAGTAAGTTGATTGTAATTTTGTTAAAAAGCCATTATCTGTATCCACCTGCTCAGACAAGTGAGGCAGCCAAGCCTCGGGAGAGCAAGAGGTGCTCACCCAGCAGCCAGGAGGAGGTACAAGGTAAGAAATGCCCGTGTTGGACATGTTCCTGCAAGGAGAAACCCCAGCACTTGGAGCATTGGCACTGTCCAGGGCTGTGCCAGGAGCTGCTCCAGCACCACAGGCAAGGATCAGTGTCCTGGAGAAGAGCTTTAAGGAAAAGAATCCGCAACTACCCCCAGATAAAAGCATCAGTCACAAAAGTTTATTTTAAGGAAGTATCCAAAATAAGTGTATTTTAAACCTCTGTGCATTTGGCAACAGATCAGGCCTTGTAACGAGGTTTCTTTAAAGTGGAAACTGGCCACTAGCTGAACACTTAAATAGGAGGTTGGTTTGGACATATTTAAATACACATTTAAAATAGTTTTTTGTAAAAAACAAACCAACATCTATATAAACCTGTTCTCAGTTGTACAAAACCTTCACAGTACAGGCCCTGCAGCAGCTGTTTGTGAGTGGTGGCAAAGGCCTTTTCAGACAAGGCTCACCCAGTGAGGTAGGAGAACTCTTCAGAGGTGGCACCTGAGGGCCCCTGTCCAAGCTGTGGATGTGCTTTGGGCTTTGCTTTTAAAGTGAAGCCACTTTTCAAGTAACATTTCTACCTTAAACTGTTACAAAAGAACACTTCTGTACCAGGCTGGTTTGGAACCAGCTGTAGCAGAGGTTCAGCCACGGGGCTGAACAGTTAAACCAGGAAAGTTCCTGGAAGACCAGGAATGGCAACAACTTGTGCAGCAGTAACTCACGTCCCAGGAGAGCTCCCAGCAGCTCTCACCCAGACTCCACTGCACGACACACAAACCTAAAGCAGAACAGACACCAGCCCCGGGAATGCTGGCACTGGGAAGGGACAGCGTGGTCTGTGAAGCCACAGCTGCCCCATGGTCCCTCAGCCTTCCAGCCACTCAGGTCTCTGCGAGGTTGGAACTGGCCTGATGCCACATCTCACCTCTGGCCTTCACCGAGAGATTCCTTGGGAGCTGGAATGCAGCACTGGCGATCCCAACGTGCTTCCCGGGCTGCTGGGGACCTGTAAAAAACCCCCAAACCACTGTGAGGAAAGCTCAGCCTTTCCAAAGACATCAGCTACTGCCAGAGCAGGCTAGGGTGTGAGCACCACCTTCAGAAACCCCCACCCAGCCTCGGAAAGAAGCAGCACATGGCTGTAACAACTCCCACTGAGAGAAGAACCATTAAAACCCCCCCAAATCAGAATTCTGCTCTGCAGCAGAACATTACCTGAGCTTTTGTTACATTCAGAGCACCGTGAAGAGATCCCGGGCTGGGGCTGCTGGGCAGGAAGAGGGAATCTGAAGCAGTGCTGCTGACCAGGTCATCCAGCACCTGGAGCTGGCGCTGGAGGCTGTGCAGGCTCCCGGCCGTCTGGCGCTTCCCCCACAGCAGCACCTCGGCCTGCTTGGCCAGGCAGCGCCGCAGCTGCGCCTGCAACACAGCAACGCTGCTGAGAGTCAAGCCCTAAAGGCTGGAAGGTTGTTTCACACCACAAGCAGGGGACAGTGGGTTTGGGAGTTATTTTTAAATAAGCTCTGTTTTGATGGCCATGTTCTAACTGGACATGAACCTGGACCCTAAAGTGACCGCGGGTGGTTCTGAACTCCTCTGTCCCGGTGCTGATACACCACAGGATGGTATAAATGAGGGAATCCAATTAACTGCCAATTAAAATTACTCATCTTGCTACAGCCAGGCTTTTACTGTTCCCACACAAAGCTCCTCTCTCTGGTCATTATTACAGAATGGATTTTCCCAAGCTGGAGGAGGATTCCCACTTCCCCGGGTTGTTTAGGTCATGCTTTGAAGGGGCCCAAGAGATGTGAGGGGCACAGATACGGCACCTTCAGCCGGTCCTCGTGCTGCTGCAGCTTCTCCCGGAGCGCCTCTCCCCGCCACTGCTCATCCTTTGGGAAAAGAAAAGCACATTCAGCCAGAGGGACCAACACAGCACCAGGAGCAGCCACTTGTCCAAAGCATTTTACCATTAAGAAGAGTCTGGAAATACTGAATTTCTCTTCCAAGGAGAGGAGTTGTCTGTCAGCAGCAGCGAAGGGAGCAGTCTCTGAGTTATCACACTCACACTGCAGACTTCCCCTTCCTTCAGGAAAAGCTTCCAAATCATCCAAGGGGTCTGGAGAAGATGATCTTGGAGATTTAAACCCCGTCCTAATCTCATTTTCAACCTCCAGGTTAAGCTGCGTTGCTGCACTCTCTGTTTCCCTTTGTCTCTCTTCCAGGTCTTGGGTTTTAACCTGCAGCACAGCACAGCTGGGTTACAAACATCAGTCCCGAGGGCTTTTCCTGCATACCTGAGCAAGGCTGTTCTGGACATGGGAACACTTGGACCACCGCAGTCAGAAATCCCAAAGCCTCTGACCTGCTGCAGCCCTGGTTCCAATGTTAACTCTGCCAGGGAAGCCCCTCAGATGGGAACAGGCAACTCCAGTTACCAGGCACAACTTGTTAACCTAAACCTGCCACTCTGACTTTGCAGGGCCTTCCCAAATGCTTTCCAATTGCCAACAACGTTCTTCTCTGTTTTTAAAGGGCTTCAAAACAATTTATAAAGGCCTTATTGAAGGACTAGAAGGAGTCAGACAAGGTGAATCACTTTTCAATTTAACGTGAGTATCTACAGAAGAAAAAGCTGGCCCAGGCTGCCACTGGCAAGTTGTTAAATGCCTACTGAGTAGCTCTGAACATCGTTAACATTTAGTGATTGGCATAAATTACAACTCCGGGTGTATTTTCAGTTGTGAGACTGCAGGAGGAAGAGACTCAAAACCAATACAAAATGAGCTGGTCTGAAGCCATGAAGTCTCAGTCCCCTGGATTTGGTACCCAGCTGTACCTGGCTCTGGGGGTTGCTGCATTCCCGCTGGGGCTGGCCCAGGTCCCCCACGAGGAGCTTGGCTCGCGGGGAGTCACTGGAGGTGCCGTGCTCAGCCACGGCTCTGGCACTCTGCAAACTGCCATTTCCATGCCTCTGTTCCTAGGGAAGTGCAGGAAGGTGCCTTTTACTGGGAGCATCCACTACAGAATGTGAACTAAGAGAACCCACAATTTCTTCAAGGCAGAAACAGGATCAACTTGAGTGTTGTGCAGCACTGGGAGTTACAGAGGTTGTTGCCCCAAGTCTGGTCAGGAAGCTGATGCATTACTTTGTTCCTCCAATGACAAAGATGGGTGTTCCATCGTTTTGCTGTTTAAAATAACCCAAACCCCCAAACTTTCTCCCCTCAGCAGGACTTACTTGCAGTTTGTTTTCAAGCTCCATCCTTTGCATTTTCTGTGTTTCTCTCAGACTCAAGATTTGTTTTTCTGCTTCTCTCCTCTCTGACGCTATCTGACCTTGAAGCTGCTTTAGCTCAGACTTGGAGACTTCCAGTTCTTTCTGAAGACACTGTATTTCTCTGTCTTTTTGTTGTAACTGTAATTCTTTTTCTGAGAGCTGATGTTCTGTAATGAACAAAAAAAGGAAAAAAATCCTGATTAGCAAAAACTTACCTTGGCCCACTTCATACACAGCTGATACTTTCCAAACACCAAGAACCCAAGCAAGATGAACAGAAATATTTGCTGTGCCATTAACCTCAGCCCCCGGAGACGGTGACAGTTCATTTGTGCAATGCCTCTTACTGCTTTTTCTGATGGTTTCTTCGAGAGCTGCGCACCGGGACTCCTCCTTTTCCAGCTTCCCAAGGTTTTCTTCTGCCAGCCTGACTTTAGCTATTGCCTGCTCCAGTTTCTTGTGTTGATCTGCTAGCTCCTTTTCCAGTAGGATTTTCTGATCCTTCACTTTAGCTGTACGTTCTTCCAGTTTTTTCCCTTCATGCTCTGAGTTTTGCTTGAGGCGATGAAGAACCTGCCAGAAACCCCCCCACTGTGAGCTTGAACCAGCACCAACTCAGGGACAACAAAAACCATCACTAAGAGACATCAGAGAAGTCAAAGCAGCATAAATTGGAAAGAACTGCAGTCTAACAGTCCCTACCGACAGAAAATGTGTGTCAATTTTTTCTTGCCTCTCTCATTTTCAGAACAGCTCCCTCAGTTTTTCTTTTGGGTAACACACTTTGCTGAAACTCCTCACCCAACCTGAGCTAGTTTGGCCAAACCAGTCTGTGCCTCTGCGATCATTTGTAAACTCACACCCCAAACTTTTAGGCCTGAATGAATTATTTTTAAGGTCAGGAGGAAGTGAGGCAAGTCAGGGGGCTCGTTACCACTTCCTTTTGGGCGAGTTCTGTTTCCTTCTCTTCAATCTTTTTCTGGAGCTGCTGAAGTTGGTTCTCCCTCTTCTTGTGCCTCTCCTGGCATTCCTTACGTTTCCTTAAATACTCTCGGATCTCTTCCTTCAGGGCTGCCTGCTCTCTGAGCAGCTCCTCCTGCTGCCTCGAGTTGTTTTCCAAATCCTACAATGTACAACAAAAGCATGTGGCAGGAGGAGCTGGGAAGATGAGTTTGGGTTTGAGAGAACAGAACTGGTCACTGTCACACTCAGGGTGGGTTCCTTGCACTCAAACCAGCCAGGAGTGAATTAACACAGAAGGAGCCACTAGATAAAAAGCAGATAAAGAAGGTGTTGGTTGGTTGGTGGCTTTTAAATAATTTTCTTCCTAAAAACCAATAAACCCACTCCACATTCGGCAAGAAGAAGACAATAGAGCAGTCCCTGTTCTCAGCTCTGCAGGGCTCTGATGCTGAGCTGTGCCCACACGAACAGGTCAGGAGCAACAACAGACTCCCAGAGTGACAATAAGGACGTGTTCCACTAAAACCAACCTGTTCCACGAGGAGAAGCCGCTGCCTTGAGTCATTCAGTTCTCCTTTCAGTGCTTCCAGTTCTTCCTTTTTCCCTAGAAAAGTATTTGGTGGCAAGATTTTCAATCAGCATTTTGAAATACCACAGAGATTCTCTCTTTTCATAAATGAGGAGTGAACAGCAGAAATACAGTTTCTAAAATTTCCATCTTTTCAACATGTTAAATACTTTCTGCCTGTGGCTATCTGAGCATGCTGAATATTTAATATCATACAGTTCACTTAAAGTGTGTCTTTTAACAGAATTTCTCTTAAAATGTATCACAGCTTAAACCCAAAAATTGATCTTTACCTTGAAGATCCTCCTGGACAGCAGCAATCTCTGCGTTCAGTGATTTCTTCTGCTTGTTCAGTAGCTCCACCTCCTGTTGCAGGTTCTTAACATTCAATTCCATTTTTTCCATGTTGGACAGTGCAGTTCTGCTGCTGTCTTCAGCAGCAGTTAAGTCTCTGTAAAATGGGAGTCATATTCTTGGTTAGTTGGAAATCCTTGGTGAGGACTTAAAAAATGTCAGCAAAACCCTCTGAGCCCAAGGAGGTGGCACCAGCAGTCAGAGCAAGGCAAATGTCCTGTCCCAAGATGCAACACTTTACTTTTTGTAACATCTCTCGTGGCACTGCCAGGACATAACAAATGCTGCTGATTCATCAGCTCCATTCCTGAATATTTTTTAAGTCTGCTGTAGAGAGGCTCAGAGCAAAAACTCCACAGAACATAAGAATCTGCCTATTCTGTATCATTGGGCACCTCAGAGTTAGAGCTGTATTTTTAATTACAACAAACAGACATTCAAAGCACTTCCCACCCCTTCTGATCTTTGCAGGAAAAAGTCATTCCCCCACCTTTTGGTTTGTGACAACTTCTTCTCCAAACTCCTGGAGTCTTCTTCCAGCTTCTCCTTCTCTTTGGTCAGAGCCTCGATGCTGTTCTGCAGAGCTCTCAGTTGAGAGCCCAGGTGTTCGTTTTCCTCATGGTCCTTCCTGAGGAGCTGCTCCTGCCAGTCCACTTCCCCTTGCTGACACTGAAATAACCTCTGGATATTCTCCAGTTTTAACTTCTCCTAGGAACAACAGGCATGGTGAGCAACACATTTCTATGGTCCAGAAGCAGAACAAGTACTGACATCTTTAGCTGCAGTTAGAGTCATTTGAGTGCATTAAATGGAGGAAGGTGACAATAGAAGGGTTCCAAGTACCTTGGGGACCTTTGCTAGAGAAGCTCATCCAGCTGAGTTAAACTCTATTCCAGACTCACTCTTTGCAAGTGAGGACACAGAATCCAGATAAAAAGACTCTGGAAGCTCCTAAAAAGCCAGCATTCATCATTCTACAGCCACAGAAGAGCTTCTGTGTTCCCTCTCTCTCACATGCACCAAAAAAATCCCATTATTTTAAAGGGCCTAAGCAGACTTAAGACTTTTCTGTGATAAGATGAAATCAGATTAGAAACTGATTGATTTAAAAGCATCAGGACTCTGTTACCCAAAGCTTAAGAGAACCACAGTTCTCCCAGTTTCTGCATCAGCCACAGAAGCATCTCTTACCTCTAGAATGGCCACCTGGGTCTTTTCCAGCTCATTGACCTTCTGGTCGTGTTGCAGTTTCAAACCTTCGAGTTCATTCTTCTCAAGCTCCAGCATTTCCAGCACATGTTTCAGTTCTAGTGAGGTGAAATAAGCAGCAGTTATTGGATTAGGATGAGGATAACTGAAGAGCCCTGTGTATCCCTTCCCAATCCACACAAAACCCACTAAACCCCGGGACATACCCATCCTATGCTTGGTGATTTGCCCAAGTATTCCTTGAAGATTTTCCTCCTCCTTTCTAATATCCTTCTTCAGGACCAAAAGCTGTGCTCTTTTCTCATTCATCTGGGCATCCAGTTCTTTCCTCTCAACACTAAGCTCTCCCAGAAGTACTTTTATTTCCTGTGAGAATGTGTTATAAGGAGTACCATTATTTGCAATTTTAAATGAAGTTTTCCTTTAAACTGAAGTTCTAAATATTTATAAAATTATTTAACAGTCTGTCATCACTATTCTGGTTTAACAAACAAAAAATACAGAATATTTAGGTTGAAGTCTTGCTTGCTGATGATTTAGAGTAGTAATTCTGCAAAGATTTTGATCTCCAAGTGTTACCACAACACTGTCATTCAAGGGAATAATAGGCCTTAAAACAAAGTCAGACAAGAAGCCCTCACAAAAGAAAATAAACCACAAAATATAATTAGCCCTGCTACTTTGTTTTGATTTCAGCAGGGAAGTACAGAATCCTTTCTGTGCAAATGGGGATGGGGACAGACTGTGGCAGCTCTGTTGTGTTTTACACACACTGATCACACTGATTGCCTTCAGCAGCTGCTCCTCAGCAACAGGAAGTCATTCAGAGACTTATACTTAATGTAATTTAGCTCTCAAGGGACCAATGCTGTAAGAATTACTGGAACTGGGGAGTTCTTCTTTGTGCATCTGGACCAAGCTTTAGTCACACAGAACCATAAACTTGCATGTTCTATCTCTCAGTGGGTTCGGGGAGGGCGCAAAAAGCAAAACTGATTTTGTGGAAACCTCCTGGAATGTTTGTAGTACTTCGAGGCTTTTGCTATGATGACTTGAACACTCATTTGGGAAACTTACCCTTATTTGGCGAAGCTTTTCGTGTGCTTCAGTCTCTCCATCTCGAAGAGCTTCTTTGAGGTCACCTTTCCTTTGGGAAATGCAGTCCTGAAGGCCATGGAGCTCTTCTGTTCTTTGAGCCACCTGTTGTTCCAGGAACAAGAGCTCTTGCTGCTGAGCAGAAATCTGCAGGGGAGAAGTTCAGCAGAATAATCAGTGGAAGCTTTGGTTTTGTAGCTAAACACACACACGAACTGATGTGTCAGAGAGGCTGGGATCATAATTATGAGATAAAGGTCAATTCCAACAAAATGGATAGCCCAGGGTTAGTAGGCCAAGCCTCACCTGATCTTTCAATGTTTCCAGTTCAGTTTTCTTGCCCTGAACAAGGTTTTCTGCTTCTCTGATGATTTGGAGATGCTGGCCCTCGTTACCTTCTGCAAGTCGAATATCTCCTTGGAGCTTCTGGAGACTGAGAGTGAGGATAAAAACAGGAGTCAGAAGAAGTGAGAACATCTTAGGCAGTGACTTACTGGAGAGGACATGTTTAATTTAATACAGTTTGTGGTAAGTTAGAAGTACTCACCTTTCAGTGAGCATTTCTATCTTCTCGTTTAATGCCTGGAACTCAGACTCTCTTGCAGCCACCATTTTGTTGATTTCCTTCAAAATACCTTCTTGTTCCCTCTTGTGCTGTTCCAAACCCCTTGTATCTGTCTGTAATAACCTAGAAGAGCATTTATACCTTTTCACATTAACATTTTAACAGCTCTCCCTCTCCAAAAGCAGTGTCTCGATACTGGAAAGAACCCAGTCCTTGTGCTCACCCCGTGGGACACAAACCCACAGGAGCACTCAGGGTACCTGAGCTGCTGAGCTGCTTTCACAAGTTTAGTGGCTGTTTCCTGAGCCCTCTGCTCCAGCTCCTCTGCCTCCATTTCAGTGCAGGACAAGTGGTGTTTGGCACGATTGTACTTCTGCAGAGTCTCTTTAGTCTAGAACAAAAGTTGAAGATTGAGACAATACATTCCATCTGATGCTGCATTTGCTGTTTAAAGGTGAGCTCCTGGCTTGAATATTCCACCTGGGCCTTCTCCCTCTTTCTACCATGAAAAACTCTTTCTCCTCTCTTCAACAAGGACTAAACCAATTTATTCTAGCACAGTTTATCTCACAACTTATTCTCATATGGAACCATTTTAAGAGGCCTCAGGCTACCCATGTGAAAATAAACTGCCCAGACAAACAAAACAACACTCAAACCCTTCTGTCTTCAGGGTTTTGCCTTCACTCACCTTGCCCCGGGTGCTCTCGAGTTCCACTTGAGCCTCTGTGAGGAGCCTGTCGGCCTCTCTGAGCTCGGCCCTGCGTTTCAAGAGAGTCTTCTCTGCACACTCGATCTCCTCTGCAACATCTTCCTGCTGCTGAAGGGACTTTTCCAGCTGCAGCTCTGCAAGGCGGCTGTCGGTGTAGCCGTCAATAAAGTCCCTGAAAGGTCAGGATGAAAACCACGGAATTAAAATACAAAGATGACAAAGGCCCGGAGCCTCTTGAAGTTCTAGAATTGTAAATGAGTCAGAAAGCTGACTTTTGCTAGGAAAAGGTTTGGGTATTTCCACAGGCTTCCTTTCAGTGCACTCCATGCACTGTCCCCACCTGCGTGTGCTCCGTGTCTGAGCCGCCTGGCGCAGCTCTGCCACTTCACATTCCAGCTCCTCTCTTTCGTGCTCAAGTTCTTCAACATTTCTATGCAATCTTTCCACCTCTTTTTTGTATTTACGCTCAGCTGCCTCTGAGCATTTCTCTTTGTATTTCTGAGACTTTAAATAGCACACAGTGTCTTCCAGCCTTGAGACTTCACTCTCCTGCATACAGGGAACAGAACAGAATCAGGATCTATTTTCCAGCTGAGGCCTCCTGACACCCAGGAGCAGCTACAGATGGCAAAGATTGTAACCAGATCCAGCCCCTTCCTAGCAGGGACCTTTTTCTATCCCATTTGTCAGTCCATTCCCAAAGATTCCACCTGCAGCTGCAGCTCTGGTTCTTACCAGACCACGATGTTCAGGCACGTTGCAGTGGAGCACCCCAAGGGGAATGAGTGGCACTGTGAAGTTTGGAGGCAGAGGGCCATAAACCACCTGGGATCCCACAGGAGCTGGGCCATGAATAATGGATCCAGGAACAACTGGAGCTCCAGTGGCTGCTGCAGGAGGAGGGGCATAAACCCCCATTCCCTGAGGTGCAGGGGCCCCATCTGGAAGAGCTGTGTAAATAACTGTGCCCGGGGGTGGGACAAAGGGAGAGCCTTCAGGGACAGGAGATCCTGCATTTCCTTCACCATCTTCTTTCGCTCTTCTATCTTTAAAAAAAACAAAACCAAACATGTTATTTTCAATAATTTTTTCAGTAGACATAGTCTTCAAATGCACATTTTAAATTCTATGTAATTTACAAATATGTAACAAACATTGCTTAAACCGAGTTGTTCAGCAGTAATAAGCATTTATATTCACTCATGCCCATCAAAAGAACTCTGTGAACTCTAAGCAAGCCCATCTTTAGTCTGCTCCTAAACATTCTGAGACTGACACTGACTTACCTTTGCCAGCATTTGCTTTGTACAACCTATTTCTGACTGGTGAATAAACCCAGCATCCTTGGCTGGGCAAGTCTTCCCTCCCACAGGGCCTGTCCTGAGCACCCCCTCTCCTGGCTGGGGATGTGCCAGAGCACCCCAAACACACTCCAGAGTCTTTGGTGCTGTGGGAAGCAGGAGTTGAAACCTAGAGAAAAAATACAGTACATGTTAATCTAGAAATGCCAAATCGTGTCAAATAAAGGATTTGTTGCAGACATTCTAAAGATTTCTCAGAACAGGCTACACGTACTCTGCTGTCTCTCAGTTCTAAGCATGATGCTGCTTTAAAAGCACTAAATATATTTTAGCAATATTGGTTTTAAATCCAGACAAATGTTCCTTTGAAAGAAATGTTTGTAACATCCCCTTTTAACCCTTACCTAAGTGGATCTGCAGTACTGCCCACTGTATAGTTGTCTCCCAATGTTATGTACCCTGGATTCCTGTGAGCACAGTAAAGGGCTTTACCAGGGAACATCTCTGTGTGTTTTGTTTCAGTATTTCTCCTACATGCCAGCCAATATTTGTTTTTAAGTTTCTCCCAAACATACTAAATTTATAATGCACTCTCTCCCCATCAACAAACCGTAACAGGGTTTTTACTCCTGACCTGTGATGATGGCATGTAGTACCAGTATCCCCCTCTTTTCAGGGGCTCTGCTACACTGGTGCTGTGATCATTCTGCTGTGAGAGCACATTTCTGAGGGCTGCAATTTCATCTTGTAAGGTCTCCATTTCATCTTTGTTACCTGAAAATTAATCCCAGTTTTAGAATCATCTAAGGCAAATAGTTAAATAAATACTGCATTCCACTTTTCCCTCAATGTTGGCCAGTTAAACTGGAACTATATTTAAAAAAATTAATTGCTGAGGGAAACAAACTAAATGTTATCTGTAGTGACAGACATACACTAAGAGCTTTGGTGGTTTAAGACTGGGGAAATACAAGTTCATATCCAGGTAACTGCTGCTCCTTTTCCTTACACGGATCTCTGACAGTGTCCCAGAGCAGTTTAAATGGAATGCTCAGCACAAGTGGTGTTTTCTAAACAGCTGTAAAAAGTGCAAACTGATGAAAATTGACACATATCATGTACAAACTTGTACAGAAGGATATTCTCAACACTTTATTCTCCAGATTCTCAGTTCAAACAGGGAGAAATGGGCAAGAATAATCTTCTGTATCCCTGTCTATCTGCAAGAAGTGGAGAGAACAGAGAAATTACCTGTCCCAATATTATCCAACAGCCATTTTAAACGGTCAATCTCTGCTTTTTGCTGTTCCACAGACTCACTTAACTTATTAATTTCAAACTCCTGAGTGTTTGATGCAGCAGCTTTCTCACCAGCTTTCTCCATTTCCTGCAGAACCTATTTGAAATAGAAGTTTAAATCACAAAAAGCTCCCACTCAATGCCACAAAGCTGTTCTTCCCATCCCCTCGTATCACTGAGGCTCAGCCATGGCCAGAGAGGTGTTTAAGTGAACAGGTGATGATTTTCCTTAAAACTCAGCTGCTCCAGACAGTGAGGTTTTCAGTTTGTTCTTGGGCAGGTGTCAGGGGAGGGAAGAACACTGTGATTTGGGAAAGCTTGAGGGGAAAAGAGCAGGGCAAGAACCTCTAAAGATGACATTTTCAGAAACTCACTGGTATTTTATCATAGAGCAAACAACCTACTTGCTCTTCCTTCTCCTTCAGGAGTTGTTGTAGCAATTCTATTTCTGCTTCTGCTCTGGCAAGAGCCTGGGAAGCACGAGCTGCCTCAGCACAGAACCCCTGGGCTTCCTCAATCTCCTGAAATTGAGATTTTCATTTGAGCTGTAGTTTGCAGGAGCATTTCTCAGGCCTGAGATGTGAAAAGCTGACCATTGAGAAGCATCAGCACCTGACTGTTCTGGCACCCTAGATACATGTAAAATAGTTTCTCCTTTCACTTTACAGTACTGGCACAGAGGAGATGTTATTATGTAGCCAAAAGTGCTGCCCAGTTTGAAAAAGTGTTTCCAGTTTGTGCAAGCACAAACCTCCAGTCCTTTCTTTTGCTTTTCTACCTTACAGAACAATGTATTAGCTACTGTTTGCCTTTCAGTTAATGAGAGATTAAAGATCATCCCCCTCCCCTTCCCTCCCACAGGAACACCTGTCCATACCCCAATGTACTCACTCCCTGTGGGTGAAGTTCACTTCCTGCATCTCAAACTCTGCCCAAAGCAAGAGCTCCTGTGCAGCAGCACAACTCAGAAGGAAACTGAAGCTCATTTAAAGGACACCAGGACTGCTCCCACTGCAATGGCATTACCAAGCAATTAATTAATTTTCCATGCTGATTTACCTCAGCTCTCTCCTGGTTGATCCTGAGCACAGTCCCCCGCAGAGCCTTGAGCTGGTTTGCAGCGAGGGAGAGCTCGGTGGCTGCCAGCTTGTCTGAGGTGACAACTGCTCTCTGCAGCTCCTTCAGCTCCTTATCCAGACTCAGCACCTGCATTTGTGCCCTGGCATCTTCTATTTTTTTCTGAAATCAGGAAAATAGATTTTTTACAATGTACTTTCTTTCATCCTTCCCCCCACCCCATCTTATATTATTTAGAAAAAAAATCTAAAGCAAGGACAAGCTGTAAAATTTAAGGAAAAGAAAGATGTTATATTTAACCTCTGTGTTTCTGTGTGTTTCATCTTAGAAAGCAAAACAATTCACAGAATTTTGTTTCTTCTTTCCTGAGCAATCAATCAGTGCATGGACCTTCCCTCACCCTTTCTTACCCTTTTCTCTAAATCCTCCAGCTGAGCAAGAATAGCCTCTTTTTCTTCATCTGCCTCCTGGAGCTGCTGATCAGCAAGGCCCTGAATCTCTTCCATGCTCTTTATTTTTTCATGTAAACATTGAATTTCACTCTCTAACTGATGGACCTTGTTCTTATTTTGCCTGTTTTCAGCTTTAACCTGTAAGTAAAATACGTTAGAATAAGTAGCCAGAAATATTTTTTCCAAATAAAAGCTACCCTGTTTAAATTATTTAACTGAAAAGAGATTTCTGGCAAATGCAGGTACCAGCATACTTTGCATCAAAACAGAAAGGAAACTACCTAGCCATGTAACTGTAATATTTTAAGAGTGCTGCAGTTATTTTATTAGAAAGATGTATAATGATCTTTCAAGAAGGTTCAGAGCTGTGTTTTTCTAGTGGTCATTCAGATCTTTGTTGCCTTTGAGACAGATCATTGACTAAATTCCAATTCACCACATAACCAGGTAAAAATCAGAAAGATTATTAATAAAAAATCAAATCAGACTCCACTGTTACAGAGTGTAGCAAAGCTTCATCAAGTGAAACTTCATCCTTCAGCTGCAAATGACATTTTTTAGACTAAACTGAAATTTCTTCCTCTTGCTTTTCTGTTTGATACGTGCCTGTCTGTATTTCTCCTGTATTTCTTCCAGTTTTTCCTGCTGGGATACCATTTCTTCCTGCAATTGTCTCTGTCCAGCCCATGCTTTCTCTTTTTCCTTCTGAGCATCAGCAAGGATGTCACTGAATTCTTTCTGCAGATTTGCAAGGCTTTTCCCTAAAACATCAGCTGAATTTGGACACCTGCAAGAGAAACAATCCAGGTTCCAAGACAGAAAATAGTGACTTAAAGTTGGGATACCAGACACTGAGATCATGAAGCCTAAGGCAATAGTGCAAGTTCAAGACGTGCTGTGTAAATTACTTCAGGTTAGGTTGGAAAAGCCCTCTGAATTCATCAAATCCAACCATTCCCCCAGGACCGCCAAGGCCACCACTAATCCATGTCCCCAAGTGCCACGTCTAAATATTTTTTAAATCCCTCCAGTGCTGATGACTCCACCACTGCCCTGGGCAGCCTGTTCCAATGCTTGGCAACACTTTCAGTGAGGAACGTTTCCCAGATATCCAACCTGAACCTCCCACGGCACAACTTGAGGCCATTTCCTCTTGTCCTGTCCCTTTCACATGCTCAAATCTCACACTGTTTGTACTTTCATTGTACTCACTTCATCTCTCCAGCTCCTGTCTGAAGGTTTTGCCTGAGCTCATTTATACAAGCCATGACATCCTCAGGATGAATTAAGTTACCAACTGCATGGTTTAGCTGCTTCTGGAGATCTTTAAGCTGTTGTTTTAGGAAATTATTGTCTCCCTAAAGAAAGACAAAAAAGAAAAATCCACACAAATGTAAGTAAGCAAATCCACAAGTGATAAAAGCTAGAATTTTTAATACAACAAATACTTCACCTGCAGTTGCTTGAACTGTAAAAGCAGCTTGTAATTTTGTTGCTCCTTCTCTTCTGCCAGTTGTGCTTTGGTCTGAGCATTCTCTAACAGTTGTCTTTCCTTTTCAAGTTCATCCTGCAGGGCTGACAGTTCCAGCTACAAAACCAGAAAACCTCCAGATTACTACCCCACTCCCAACCCCAACCTGTCACCCAAATACACAACAGATGCATTTCTTAAAGCAGTAACAATATGACAGCACCTAAAAAAGATTCAACCAAACAACCCCAAGCAAACCATCTGGACCTTGCTTCAAAGCAAAGTTCTAAATCCCAGCCAACTGATAGCACCTTCTGTGTGGGGCACACCTAACCAGCAATGTTTGTGATTTAACGTTGGACATGAGGTGTCCTGGGGCAGGTAACACCTCTGGCAGCACTAAAGCTCTGTTCTTACCTGGCTAAGCTGTTTCAGTCTTTCAAATTCTTCTTTTTGCTGCTTGGCTTCAGCATCCCTCTCTCTTAATTGGGCTTCCAGCTCAGCCTCGTAGGCGCTGACCTTCCCCTGGGCATCTCGGAGGGACTCATTTATTTCTCTCTGCTCCTGGAGTCCACCCTGCAGCACTGCAATTTCCTGGAATTGCATATCCATTTTAGAAGGGTGTACATGGGAGAGCCAGAATTTAAGAGTACATTGCCTCCCTTCCCTTTAACTCAGAAACTCCATTCAAACTTGAAGGTGGGTGGCACTGCTACCTGCAGGTCAATGATGCCACTCTGAGTGTCCAAAATCTCCACTCAGGTCAGAAAGGTGGAGCTGGAAGTGATACAGAATTGTCCCAGGAATTCAGGTTTACATAACACTCACCAGGATGCCCAGACAGCTCTCTGTCACTGGCTGACAGGACAGATCCAAGCTGCTAACACACACCCTTGGCCAATGTCAGAGGTGTCACTGATGCCATTCCCCACGGTGTCACCTGCAGATCCGTTGGCAGCGATGGCTGCAGGGTAAAACCTGCATTTCTGAGCCACCTCCCATAAAGCACAGGTTTACTGGATGCCTCTTGCAACTGGTTTTAAAGGCCAGATTCTACTCTTGAGGTGTGTGAGCACATCTAACCATGTTACCATATCAGAAATTATTTTGTCCAAAGAATTGTGCTTCCCTAGTCCCAATCTGACCACCAGCTTGTTTTTTTCAAGTTTATTCTTAGCTATCTGAACTTGGGAAAAGAGGTATTAAGCCTTACTTTTCTCATATTTTCTGCATCCATGGCAACCACTTCCAGGTTGTTTTTTTCCTCCTCCAGATCTGCCAATCTTCCCAGCAAAGACTCGTTTTCCTTCTGCAACTTCTTACACTCCTCAGTGGCCTGTTTTGCCTGATGCTTCACACTTTGCAGGTATTCCTGTAACCCAATGATAATACTTTCCAAATCCCTTTTCAGTGCTTCATTTGTTGCTATTTGACCTGCAGAAATGCAAAATGAATTCGAGGTAGTTAAGAAGCCACATTTATTTACCAAGCAAACCAAACTGCCTTCCTTCATCATTTAAAATGTTTGCCATCGGAGTAAGTAAAAACAAGTACCTAGAACTCAACCAGAAAATATCTGGTTTTAAGGTTAGGATTCCCAACATTACCGTGTTAACCTGGCCACAGGAAGAGTTAAAAAGAATCTGCAGCTCTTTGTGCATTCCTGCCCCCCTTTCCCAACCAGGTACAGGTGAGGTGAACACATGCAGTTTCCTTTTACATCAGTTAAGAACAGTTTTTTAACACTTTTGTACACATTCTGTATTTCATTTGAGCAAAGATGAACAAAACAATCCTCAATTCAATTGTTGTGTTGTCCTAAGTACAAGAAATACTTTAAGACAAAAATGAAAGTTTACCATCAGTGAGCTGCTGCTCCAAATCCTTGATTTCCTCAGTTTCCTTTGCAATCCTGGAGAGCATCTCATCCAGGCGAGTCTCCAGCTGCTGGCAATGTTTGTTCATTATATCGAGGTGCTGTTCTTTACTTGCTTTTTGAGCTTTCATGTGAGCCTGTCAAAAGGTAAAGCAGGGCATCAGTACAGATTTAAAAAACCAAATTAGGATTTTGCCTCAGTTCTGCAGTGTCTCACTATCAGCAAGAACAGCCACAAGCTCAGCACACATTGTGGTGCTTTGGGGTTTGTTACTTGTTGTTGTTTTCCCTCATTCCTGCCCCACAAAGGACCCCAGATAAGCAGCAATCTGTGACTAACAGCATTGTTTGCAGGCTCCCCCCTGCCCAGGCTGAATAAAGCCTGCATTTATAAATTATTACTCATGGCTACTATCTTTCTTCCTGCCTTTACATTTTGTTCTACCACTTCCTCTCTCAGTCAAGAACAAACATGATTTCTTGCAGAACCTTTAATCCTGTCATCCTGCACTGCCCTCACAGCAGATGATGCTTCAGAACATGTCAGGTCAGCACTTGAAGGAAAATACTCTGAACAAACAGCAAGCTGGGCCAACTTTACAGTTACTAAGTAAATATTCTTAAGTAAATCTTATTTTATTAAAATATTTCTGGGAGATACACCACACAGCCCTCACAGACCTTGGCAAGGACTTCATGCATTTAGTATGAATTAACCGATTGTTTCAGCTGTTTACAAATCTTGTTATCAACAGAATAAAGTGCTGTTTCTCACTGGTATGAAATTGCTCAGAAACTACCCAAATTCCAGAAACTTGGGAAAATACAGAATTACACTGTCGTGATAAAACTGCACGTTTTTCTTACTACTCAAAAAAATAAATCGACCTAGCAGTAGAAAATTTAAATATGAGTTCTCAGAAAAAAAGAACACTTACAAAATTGCTTCCACAACAAAAGTAAATGGGTAAAACCAAAGCATCTTGTATTTTTAACGGATTAAACCGGAATTTAACTTAAACATCCGTATCAGCACAGTTCAACTTGTCACCTTGCTAAACACAAACTGCCCTGCAGCTTTCGAAAGCGAAATTTCAGCAAGTAAAACGCGAGCCGCTCCCACTGAGCCATTTTGCCGCAGCTGCTGAATGGCACCAAAAATGCAGTTTTAAAAAGAAACAAAAAGCCACAAGTCCCCCACCACTTACAGCTTTGCCTTTGTCTTTCTTTCCCGAGACAGCACTTGCAGAACGCCCCACCCCTGAGCGGGAATTCATTTGAATAAAGCACCGGGAGCTTCAGCACGGGCAGGAATTGAGCCGAATCTCCATGGGGGCCGGGGCGGGGGCCGGAGCTGCTGCCCTGGCTCCGCTGCCCGCTCCACTCCCGGTCCCGTTCCCACTCCCGTTCCCGTTCCCGGCCCCGTTCCCGGCCGTTGGCCGCACGGCGCTTCCTGTGTTGTGATTCGAAGTGAGGGGCGGCCGCGGGAAGGGCCGGGCTCGCTCCTGCCCCGGGCCCGGCCATTCCCCCGGGAGCCTTCCCGGAACGCGCTCGGCCCTTCTGCCACCCACCAGCCGAGGAAATTAGGTTTAAAAACACAAAAGGAGCTTTTTAAAGAAGTGTTTGCGCGACTCTGCTGAAAACGGAGCCAAGCATAAAAATTCTTTCATTGCTTACTTAAAAGCATCCAGCTGGCCTGGAAAACTTTCATTTAGAGATAGGAGCTTTTAAAAAACACTGTTAAAAAGAATTCATTTTAGTTGAATTTCTCTAAGTGATTGCTGTACCTGAACACAGTTAATAACTCAGAAAAAGTCCTGCATCCCTGGAGATCAGTAAGTTAGGCAGAAGCTTGAGCTCTCCTTGGCTCCAGCCCTGTGAGATGTGACCTCTGAGGCCTTGCTGAGTCTCTTAGGACTGACAGGACTGCATGTGACAGCAGAGAAAGGCCATCAGTCCCCACCAAACAGGCTCTATAAGCACTGCCAGACACAGATCTTCAAAAACCTGTAAGGCCAGACTCCACAAAAAGCTGCAGGAAGGATTTCTTGCACAGAAATTGTCTGCAAGGCTCTGCACAGCGTGTTTGTGCAAAGCATGAAGATTTAGTTCTTAACATGCTCTACTGCTGGCAAAATGAGTCATTGAAGTGTTTTACCAAAGCTGGTTGGTTTGGTGGGATTTTTTAACTGTAAAGATTTTTAAAGTTTCAAATTAGAAGTTAATGATTTTGATAAATAGCAAAAGAATATATAACTCATGAAACAGGCCCTGGTGAATGGTCACCTGTTAAAGCTGCCTCTAGTCCATTGCCCAGTATATAAAAACTTCAGATTCTGGTTTTACTTACGTGTCTTGGGTCCTCAGGATTTACAGAGCCAAGAGAACGCTGCAAGTCTTCAAGCTCTTTCTGATTTTTCCCTATTTCTCTTTTCTGTTTCTCTATTTGTTTTTCCAGTTCTAGGGTTTCCTTCCGTAGCTCCTGCAGGATTTGTAACTTTTCACTCAATTGCTGTTCAATTGCATCCTTGCTGGCCGGGGACATCTGGAAACAGCATTAGGAGGTTGAATGAGTTGGAAAAACACAGTTGATCCAGAATATATTTAACATTTAAATAAAGAAGATCCTGGTCACAGATTTTCAGGCACGTTTAAAAACTAAAAATAGCAATAACTGATGACAGTTGAAGAAGTGGAAGATGCTGTTTTAGTTAAATGCTGATAAATTAATTCTTGCAGCCAATTCTGTAGCCACACTGCTCATCAGCTGCACAACTCAACCTACACAGCACCTAAACAACTAAACCCTACAAAGGGTTCTGGGGAAAGTCGGCAATAAATCAACACCAACACATGCAACAGATGCCATTAACTGCATTACAGCTCTAACAGCTGATTTATAAACAAGCTATCTAAAACCTGTAGCACTTTTCTGATGCTTGACAGATGGATTTATGTCTGTATAGTGGCCTCTTTATAAGAATGGGGAGAAAAAGTTGCATTTTCTTACATCAACACTGCTTCAAACACCTTCCCTTGCTATTCGTGGAACAACTTACTTTTTTCTGGGCCAGAGCATCCTCCAGTTGTTGCAGTTCCCCTGTTACTTTCAACACTTGTTGCTCTGCATCTCCAATTTCACTTTGCAGTTCTTCTAATCTTCTTTGTGCTGCAGACAAAAAAACCCAACACAAAACGCACAGTCCCACAGAATACATTATAATATCGTGTGTAACACTGATACACAGCTTCTGTGAGCACAGCACAGCATTAACACAGGGATAATCACAGCTAATGCATTCTGGTTTCTCAAAAAGCATGTCCAAAGTTTTTCTAACAAGTATTACACAATTAAATTCATGCATCAAATAAGAAACCTCCCTAGAACTGTGTTTGCTTTCATCCTGAGTTATCTTAAAGTAACAGAAATAAGAAACTGTGGCAGTTTTGACACCAAAAATGCATCAAGTTCAGTGTTTAACAATCACAGCACTTGCAGCCTTTGAAACACTGTTTCTATTCTCATGTCAAGCATGTAACCAGTGGAATAAACCACTAGATAGACATCTTTTTATTTGATAAAAAATAAGGTTTTACCTGAATTAATTTTTTCTTCCTTATCTTCCAGTATTTTATCTAGACTTTGGAGATGCAATTCCAGCTGGGCTTTCCTACAGGAGTCTTCTTCCTCCTGTTGCATTTTCCCAACCTGCAGCTGCTGAGCTTTGTCAGCGATGTAGCCTTCCCTTATAAACATATTTCTTTTGTACCTGGCCTTACCAATGTAGGGACTTTCACCAGGTACATTATCAAGTTCAACCTCCTGAAATGTAAGAAGCAGAATCTTTATCTCAGAACTATCACTGCAGTCAACTCCTAACATATATTTAACTCTCTTATCAAGCATAAAAAGGAAAACCAAATGGAAATTAGAAGAATTAGAAGAAAACAGATTATACGTGGCTTTTTTCGCCTTAAACATCATTATCTTATAATGGAACTAAAACCAAAGAAACCCAGTTGGGGTGTGACCAGTTTGTTGCAAATGTCTGGAGGAACTTTTTCTTAGTATATTAAATTGACTTAGATGATATTTAGTCCATTACATTGTTGCACTTAAGTTTTACTCAGACATAACTTAACTGTAGTCAATGATTACTGATCTTTACTTTTCTTAGGGATTTCATTCTGGCATCTCCACATTTTTGTTTGCAAGTATGACAGAGGTTGGGCTTTTAATAAAGCAGCCTCTATTAGTTCATAGAAAAACTATTATTTTCTAAGTTGAAAAATCAAGGGAAACAGCAATGAACAGATCCATGATTTTAAAATTATTACCTCTGAGGGAAAATAATTTAAGGGCTCAAATTTGGCATCGATCTTGTAAAAGGCCAGCTCCTGCTCCAGCTCATACTGCTTCTGGCAAGCCCGGGTGAGCTCCACTGTCTTCTGCTTCAGCTAAGAAACCACAAACCCAAGTGAGTCTCATTCACCCGAGTGGCAGCACTGTCACACACACTGCAGCTCCTCAGAGAGCAGGGCATGGCCCTCAATGTGGGAACAAAGCTCACAGCACAATTTTGGATCAAGAATATCACAAAGGGTACTTTTGTTACAAGGTACAATGGTGACTAAGAGGAGACAAAAGCCCCCCAATTAATAGAATACAAACGATCACATGAAAGGCCTTTAAAGTTTATGTACATCAAAGTGACAAGTTTATTTTCAAACCTAATTTAGGATAAGACAATAATTTGGGTACGATCCTTTAGCAAAATCTAGGCCAAAGTAACAAATATATTTGCTGCTCCTAGGGAGCATGAGGACTATTAACCCTCATGGTCTGTAAAAGAAACAAAATCTCTCAATTGTCAAGAGTACAAAGTCTATGTATTTTATTTTAGCTTAAACATGTGCTAGGATGGTTTTGAGGTTATTTTTAAGTAAAGGTCCATCATGTGATTTCTTTTTAAATCAACTTTTCACACTGAATACCTGAGAGAGAACATGCAGCACAATTCCAATAGAGAGTGGAAAGCAGGACTAATGGAGGAAAAGAAATAGAACAGGAAAAGCTTAAAGAAAGATTTAAAAACCTGATAAACATCATGCAAAAATTAACTCTGTTTCAGAGAAAAGGGGAAAAAGAATATCAAGAAAACTGCATCCCAAACCACCGTGAATATAAAATCTCACTGGGACACTTCATAATCATGTTGCTACTTCAGGGAACGTGCAAATACATCCTAGAAATAAAACCAACCATGCAACCCAGGGGCACAGTGGGGCTACCTTGAGTGAGGAACAAAGGCTCTGCAGGAAGGGGACTGTGACAAACCCAGACACCAGCTAAAGGGAGACAGAAGCGAGCCAAGTTTGTCATCCAAAGGAGAAGAGTGGGTTCAAGCTGCAAAGTATTTGCTGCTAAATCTCACTATACTGAAAACTTCATTTTAGAAGCAGACTGCTGGTTAGTGTGTGTTCAGAGAAACAGATATAGGAGTACCAGCTATAGAGAGCCTGAAGGATAACATTTTAGAGAACAAGTCTAACAAGATAAAATCCAAATATTAAGTTCCCATCAGGTCATTCACAACCCAGCACTCTCAAGTCAATAGGACTTTCCTTGCATTTTATGGCTACCAATGAAAGAGGCTCAAACATAAGACTTTAGGATGATGTGAATAAAACACAATTAAACTGGTGGGCATTCCCCAAAATAATAATCAAGGGCTATTACTGACATACAACTTGTGTGCACATCTTGTTTTCATGAAAGTATCAATCTTCTCCCTTACTGCAGCAGCACTTTAGAGTCTGACCAGTGCAGCATATTCAGTACATCAGCAATTTTAGCAGCTTAATCTTCCATCAATTGACAAAATTTTAAACATAATTTAATAAATAATTACTAGAAACAAAGAAGTTCCTATAAATCACAAGAGTGATACTGAGTGCTGGTCCAATATACTTACTTCTTCCACAGAAAGAATACTGAAGGTCAGTAATCACTCTCTAAAGAGTTGGAAGTCTCTCAGTTTTAAAATCAAATCTTCAGTCATTTGAACTCTCACATCACAACTCTGTGTCCAAAGATTTCCTCAGTGCCAGGGATTATCTTACCAGTTCATTTTTGGTGCCCAGGTCCCTCTGTAGCTCTTCAAAGCTTTGTCTCTGTTGCGAAGCCTTTTCCTGTAGTGACTTGTTGAGCTCATCTTGACGGTGAAGCTGCTCAAGCACTTTGGACTGGTTAAGTTTCAGGTTCTCCATCTCCTTTATTGTGTTTTCCAACTGTCTTTCTAATTTTTCTATCTCTTCTGAAAAACAAAATCAGAGAAACATTCAAAGAGAAAAATCTTTTCCTTCTAAACTTATATTTTGTGTTGTTCACTTTAGATTTAACATATTATTACCTAAATTAAACCTCTCCAGAGCTTCCTGCCTGTCATGATTTGTCACTGGCTGTCCATCCAAGTTTTCCAGTGCTCTCAGGTGGAATATGGTGTACAAGCAGTAGTGAGGCAGAGTTGCAACTGGGTTTCCAGCAAGGAACAGAGAGGTCAGATCTTGCAGAGGCTTTAGTTTAGCTATATCATGGAGCTGAACCAAAGAGAAAGAAAACAATGATTAGACATCCTGCTGAGAAGAATTAAACCCCCAGGAGTGAATTTCTGATTATGTAGAATGTTCTACATTAGGTCTGTATCAAAGGATTTATTTTAACCTTTACGCTAAAGAATAATCTCTAAAAACCTACCAAAATACACACTATTATGACTAAAGTCACTTCCTAAAAATCAAATTATTTCCTCTATTAAAAAACGCCACTGCAAAGAGGGTAAATGCAATCGAGCTTTATCTTGGAAATTTCAGGATACCAAGGCCTGTTGACAGATATAACCTTCCAGAAACTTATGCCTTCCCAAACAACATAATACAGGTTTACATCTTCAATACCTGCACAAAAGGAGTTTTTCTGATAAATAACTTTATTAGGCTCCCAACCACTGCATTTCACAGCAGACTTTGTGGAAAGACACTCAGCAATTACTCAGAGTAAGGCAATCAGCATAAATACACAGCTCACTTAATCAAAACACTCTGAACAATTCCTGCTTCTAACTATAATCACTTACTGAGGACACTTTATTCTGTTTCAAATTAAGGCTGCGCAGGGATTTCAGTTTCTTCCCTACCCACACAGGAATGTGCTCGATCTCATTCCCTGCCAGGTTCAGCTTCTGTAAGTTCTGCAAATGTTCTATGCCTTCAATTTTGCTGAAAATGAGAAGAAAAATGTGATTTGTCATGAACCACAGCAAATTTAGAGTGAAATTGAAGCATTATGGATAAACTACAACAAAATCTGTCACAATTAATTAAAACAATTAAAACCAAGAGATCAGCGTACTAAATATCTACTGCCATGGACAATTCAAATGAAATTATACCAGTTTACTTACAAGTACTAAACTAAGACCAAAACTCACAGCATGATTTTCTGTCATTGTAGCAAAACCACTATTTTTGCATTCCTTCATTTCAATATTAACATTATTTTAACGTGTGGTAATTCCATTTTAATATGCAAAACCTCTTTTTCCTGAGAATGTAATGGGACGAAGATGAATCAAAATAAAGTTCTTTTGTGGGGGGTTTTTTTTCCCCCATAAAAAGGAAGGATCAACGGTAAACTGACAGCATGAAGAGCTACATTTTCAGTGTTTTCATTAAAACTATCAAGGAAGCCATGCTAGGTTTTAATTTACTTGGGTATTTCTATGAGTATATGTGAGGATTAAGTATTAAGTAAACCATGAGTACTATAACAGAGTACAGCAGGATGTGCTCCTGTGACTGTACTATTTTTTGGGTATATATGAACTGCACATAACTAAAGTCTGAAAACAGAGCAGTAGCTAAAAGCTGCTGTGCCCTTTTCAGTTCCTGTGGGGAGAGGAAGTTGTGTGAATGCAATGTGTAGAAACTCTGGGGTTTTACTCACTTCCCATTGTAAATGTCTCTATGAAATGGCAGCTTCTCTGCTGTAAAGGCAGTTTCATAATGGTAAAGATCATAATTCATTGACAGGAAAATTAAAAGCAATTAAGAGTTTTGCTACTGCATGAACCATTACCCTTCAACACTTTTAAACAAGACACCAAGACAACAAGACACGCTCTCAAAAGAGTTCAAAAGCAATTTAGGGAGTTTATGGCCTGCCTGATCAAGCCCATTCAGCTTCCTCTCCTAAAAGAAAACTTATTGCATTACCTGTAATAATAAACTGTAAAAGTTTAATTAATTTTTTAATGCATTTAATTGGGTTACTGCCCACTCTTCATTGTGGTATCTGGAAGCTTGCACTGCTGGCTTGGTTTCCAAGGAAAACAAATTAAACCACAGCCATGGTACACCGACAGCACTTCCCAGAACTATTTATACTTCTAACACCTCAGAGCTTGTGCTTTTTAAAAAGACCTCAAAGCCTGTTAGTCTTGACATACAGCTGGGAAATTCACCTCAAGTGTTCACTCCTGTGAGAGAACTCACTTAAACAGTAAAGGAGAATCAGCTTTACTGACCCTGGGCTCTCCAAACCCTTTGGTGTTTCCTCTTACCCGATTCTGTTGCCAGACAAGTTGAGTTCACGCAGCTTCAGCAGCTTATCCAACTTCTCCATCTTCTCTATTTGGTTGTTACTAAGGTTTAGCACCTCTAGTTTAGAGCACTTTTCCAAATTTTCTATGTACTAAAGAACAGAAAATTAATCCCTTAGCATTGCAGGGTTTGGGTTTTTTGAAGAGAAAAGGCAGATTTCTATTAATTAAAAATTCTAACATTTTATTAATCACAGTTCTACTGTGGTATTCTAAAACCCCACTTTAGGTACAGTCTTCTACAGTGTTGGAAAGCTGGATTTTAAATTTACAGTGGGCCAGTCCTCATCAACATAAAAAGGAACATGTTATTAAAAAAATCCACCCAAAAAACCCCCCAAACCAGCACAATCCAAAACCTAAAAAATTACACGAATTAATCTCTTTTAAACATCACTCTAATGAATCAGTTTTTTTCTTTTGCTCAAGTCTCCATTGCCTTTTTTTTTTAGCAGAAGCTGGTTGCAGAACTAGGCTAACAAAATTAGACTATGCTGTTTACACTCACTTAAAAATAAGCCTGCATTAAGCAATAAATCGTAATTATTTTTAACTTAGTTTAATTTTATTTCTAATAACTTACCTTAAATTTCTTGTCCCCATCCTTTGAGGAAGAAAGATTCAGGGAGCTTATATATGCCAAATTTTGCTGTTTTGACAGACCCTTTATAAGGGGTTCAGTTATGTACTTAACTCCTGGGCTAAAACAATTTTCACCTGAAATTAAACAGAAAGGATTGATGATTATTATGTTTTATGTCATTCTCTTTACACCAAATACTGGAAAAACATTGAAAATTATCCCCCCAGAAGCATTTAGAAGAAGGAGTAAAAGTCTCATTATTCTCCCCAGCTTTCATTACTCCCATTTCTGCATTTGTGTTCCAAAAAAAAAAAGATGAAAGCAATTTTTTCAGGCTTCTTTCCGACAGATCATACATCTTTAATCACACAATTCACAGAACACTGGCTTTTAATGCTTGTGGTATGTACTTTGATAGCAGTATTATTTATTATACAATACCTTTCTGAAATTTAAAAGCTGGTCCAACATTTTCTGCTGGAATACCCAGTTGTTGGGGCCTCTGCTCCATGCTTTCGGGAGCAGCTGGAGATGTCTGTTGGCCAAGATGCGGAGATGTGGCTCCTGAGCTGACAGGTGACATTGGCTGAGGTATCCGGGACGCTGATGCCTGTGGTTTTCTAACTGCAGCTTTCCTTACAGAGCCTTTCTTCATTGCCAGAAATGCTGGGTATCACACGGCACTATCTGGAAGAACAGAAACAAATATCAGTCTGTGGATGAAGCTGAATCTTAAAGGTTTGCACGACAACCAAGGTGCTACAGAAGCACGCCGTGCCAAAGACCCCATCGATGCCAAATCTCCAGCGGGTGCCAGCTTCCAGTTTTCCTGGCACTGGGAAGAATGGTTACACCTTTATACTCCCAACCTTCTACAGCACAGCCCCAGGGACTGACTGAGCTGCTTTGTGTTCGCAACTCATCTTCCTCCTGTCCTGCAGGCTGTGGTTTACACAAAGTCTGGCAGGTCTGGAGATACTCTCAGCTCAAGTTAACAGAGCTGGCAGGGACACAAACAGAGGATTGGATCCCAACTGTTTTTACCAAAGGTAGAAATCACCCACTTTGCAGCTAGAAGAACAAATACAAGCAAAAAAAAAAAAAAAAAAGCAACTGAGGAAAAAAAATTAAGATCAGTCTAGCACTGGCATTCCCAGAGTTTTCCTTTCTGCACACAAATTATCCTGTGACTGCCTAGGAAATTCCAGAGAATGTTAGCATAAACTTCCCTCAGTGATGAACGTATTTCCCCAGGGATAAGTGTAGCAAAAGTCATGTACGCTGTGCGACAAAGCCCTTGTAGCAACCATCTCCAAGAGACAGAGCTTTTACTAACACCTCCACCCAGTGAACAAAGGGCACATTTTAAGACATTCTTTAAGATAGAAAAGTCTTCTGTTAGAGGAACTTGGAGCTTTGTGAGTGATCACATTGTGTCTTGAGAATACGTTCTTCATTGAGATGGATTTTTTTTTTTCCTCCGTAATTGGAAAGGAAATAAGGACAAGGGAAGGGGGGCGAGAATAAGTGCACTGTTTTCTATCCATTACTTGGAAACGCAATTCATACAGGCTCAGGACAGTGAGACTGGAAGGGGCAGGAGAGGGAGAAAGGTGCTGGCGCGCTAACGAAAAGCCACATTGGGGCGTTCCTTCATGTTTCACGGAGCGCAGTTCGTGGTTTCAACGCTGCTTCCTGAGGACAGGCTGTGGTTTACGCAGTGACACCCGCGGCAGAGCCGGCGGGGGGCTGACCGGGGATCGGGGCCCTGCGTGCTCCCAGTCCCCCCATCCCCTCCCGGTTATCCCGCTGCGGCCGCGGGCCGCCCCCTCGGGCCTCCGCTTTGATTACCTGCGTTGACATGGTAACGCCGTCTCACCGCTCGCCGCCGCGGCACGGGCGGGCAGGGCGGCCTCGGGGCGCTCCGGAAGGATGGCACCGGCTCTCAGCGCCCCTCTCCGCCGCCTCCTTCCCCTCACCGAGCGATCGCCGCCCGCGCCGCTGAGCCCCGGGAGCTGCGGTTCCTTTAAGGGCGCTCCCTGAGGGGCCGCCCCGCCGCCATTTTGTCCGGTCGGCGGCCGCGGCGGGTGAGGCGGAGGGGCGGGGCTTTGGCGAGGCCACGCCCCGCCGCGCCTTTCCCGCCGCCGAGGCCCCGCCCCCGCTCGCCATTTCCCGCCGCGTCCCCTCAGCGCCTCAGGGGGCGGCCTCGGGGGTTTGTGGTAACTACAGCCCGAATCACTGCATAAACAATTAAACCGTGAGGGATTCGGGTCTGTTTAAAGCCCCAGTCGCTGTATAAACAATAAAACCTGCTCTGCTGATAGATATTTTTTCCTTATCTGTACTCTCACGTGTGACGCGTTAGCATGTCAATGCAAAATCTCATACAAACGGGCTTTATTCTGCAATATCGGAAATACACAGTTCATCTACAATTATAAACTGTGTGTGTCCGGTCTAAATCACAGTAATTTTCACAGAGGCGTGCAAATAAATCTCTTTTGAACCCTTCGACTGTATTAGTTCAGCATCTGTTTAGCTAAGCGTGAAACGCAGGGTTGAAAAACCAGTAGGCTGTGTCTGGGGAAAATGTAGGGAAGGAGCATAATTAGATTTTAAAAACATTATTTCAGAGTACTGTCTGACTTTCAAAGCATTTCCCAGTGTTCTTCACTATTTGCACCTTATCGTTTACATACCATTGCTGTTTAATAATAAGTATTTTGGCTATCATTTCAATAATATTAAGCATCTTACATTTGATAAGATTTTATTCTATTATTGCTTCCCTTCTAGTTCATTACATTTGGTGAGAAGCTGACCTTACTGTAATTTCATTTCATATTGATCAGAAACAGCTTTGTAAATACTTTTCCCGTAAAGGCTGACCGCGGTATTTGTTTAAACTTCAGCATTCTTGCACAACTTTGTTTAACTTTACTTAAACTTATTTGTTGAGGTGCTATCCTAGAGATCAGGCCTGCGAAGGTTTTGCCACCCATGGTTGTGGGGGGGTTTTTTTGCAAACGTTTGCAAGGTTTTTTTGTGAATGTTTTCCTCTTTTTTTTTTTTTTTTTTTTTGCAAATTGCTGTTTAGAATAGTGCATGTCGATATATTTTGCCACCCATGGTTGTGGGGGGGTTTTTTTGCAAACGTTTGCAAGGTTTTTTTGCGAATGTTTTCCTCTTTTTTTTTTTTTTTTTTTTTTT
>VXAZ01009309.1:2113326-2159045 GCA_013399875.1 Gymnorhina tibicen
TTTTTTTTTTTTTTTTTTTTTTTTTTGCAAAATGCTGTTTAGAATAGTGCATGTCGATATATTGTGCCCTAATATTTCCATATTGCAGTTTTATTTGTAATGGAAGTGGTCAGAAAGTTGGCATAATGTGGAATACAAACGGCTAAAAGAAATTTGTGAGGGAAACATTATTTCAAAGCAACAGAAAAATGATGCCGGTCTAAACACATCCACGTATTGTTTGATATAACTCAAATGCATTTTTCCTTCAGACACAAATTTAAAGGCACTTTGATTTTAAAAAATTATTTTATTAAGGACAAACTGAATCTGTTATTTTGTTTGTTGGGGTTTTTTTCTACCTCTGAAAATTATTTTATTAATGCAGTTGTCAGAAGGAAAGTGAGCACTGACACAAGATTGCTGTGGACATATCAAATACTGAAATCCTAAATAAAAAAATTCCTAAGTTTAGCAATCCTGGCTTCCTCAGGAGGGGGCAATAGTGTTTTAGTAAAGAATGATCTGCAATTAATTATTAACTGTGAGTGAAATGAGTTGGTGGCATTTCTGCTCACCCACAGCAGAGGCTGTTTAAATCCACCCTCACTAACATCTGTGGTTTGCTGTTGTCCCAGACACAATGGGTGTTTTACTGTATTTTATCGTTCTGCTGTTTTCCAGAACGACTTTCAGCCAAGAGAAAACGTAAGTAAAGCAAATATGGGATTTACTGGGAATGTTACTTGATTCTCATCCTCTCTTTTGGGTAAAGAAATCCAGAATTTAAGCAGAGCCAATGCAAAGGGGACTGTCTAAATAGGATTTTAATCAGTGTCTTACAGTAACCTGGTTATCCTGCTTGCTTTAACGCTGTGCACGTAACTGAGTTACAAAGGGAAGTAAGAAATCCGAAAGAAATACAGTTCCATCACCCCGTTATTGTTTTATATTCCGTGTACAGCTATGTCCTCACAGCACCAAAGATCTTCCGAGCTGGGGCCTCTGAGAGAGTTGTAGTTCAAGCTTTTGGTTACGAGGAGGAGTTTCCAGTCAATGTTGCCCTCAAGAGCTATCCAGATAAGCTTGCTGTGTACTCGTCTGGTCGGATTTCCCTGAGCCCAGCCAACAAATTCCAAGATGCTGTAACTTTAACAGTAAGGAATTCAGACTTTTCTTACAGTCTTTTTGTTATCACCTTTAGTGCTAAGTGTTAAAAAGGGTTATGGTAAGTTTTCAGTTGTTTAAACTGGGGAGTTTATGTCCCAATTTTTTGTCTGAAATTAAAATTACTCTGAATAAAATTCAGTGTAAAGGAACGACACTGAAGTTAAACATGGAATCAAACTATTTTAGAAACATCACCATAGCTGCATAACTTTAAAAATAAAGAGAGAGAATCAAATCAAAGTACCAACCACAGCAGCAGCTTTGTTGTGGCCAGGATTCATCACGTGCATAAATGGAAATCTGATCATTTGTACTGTTGTAACTCATAACTGGGCTTTGAACTTTGCTGGTTTAGTTCTGGGCATAAATAAAATGCAATATTTCAGAACATCTGTAGCTTAATACTGCAGACCATCATCTATCATGTAAGCAAGAATAAATCTGTGCGAGTGTTGATATTTTTATTTAATGCTACTCAACCACAGGACCGTAATTATTTTTCAGATCCTCTTTTCATCAAAAAATGCTGCAGGAAAAAATACATTAAAAATATTTTAATAATCTTCAAGAACCTTTATTTCCTCTCTCCCAGGTTCAACCAACAGATTTACCAAGAACAGATAATTCAGACAAGTATTTGTATTTGGAGGCTGTTTCTCCACATTTCACAAGATTTAAAAAAATTCCTGTTTCCTATGAGAATGGGTTTCTTTTTATTCATACAGACAAACCAGTTTATACTCCTGATCAGTCAGGTAAGTAATGCTTAAGTATCGTAGCTGGTATTTAATTTTTAAAGTCTGCTGACTCTGCCAAGGAATTGTTGTGTTGCATTGCTGTCAGCTGATATTTAATTCTTTAATCAGCAGAATATTGTTTTGAACTATTTGATCATGGTGTAAAAGTTAATCACTTCTCCCTGCCCTCCTCACCCTAAATGATTCACTTGTGGCACAAAGAGTGAAAGGTTTTCCTGGGAATTTGTTTAAAATATTAGTGACTTTTTTGGTTGTTTTGATTTTTGCGCTTTATTGCTGTAATTCTTACAGTGAAAGTCAGAGTTTACTCTCTGAATGAAGAACTGCAGCCAGCTCGGAGAGAAACTGTCCTAACTTTTGTGGTGAGTTGCAATTGAATTTAATGTTATTATTTTTTAGCTCTAGTAACAAATAAAGGTAGGTAGGTAGATGGGAAATCAGAATTGCAATCAATGTTTAAAAAAACTCCTAGCTTTTTTGCACGTAGCCAGACATCTTTTAAAAGACTTAAAATTGACTTTGCAAAATTGGACAGAGGTTTTCAAGTCCCAGATCTGAAGCTGTTACAGAATACAAAAAAAAAACCCCAAACTTTTAATAACTGGGAAAATGATTTTTGAGGGAATTTTAGTAATATATGGGGTTTATACTATTTGTTTCATTTAAGATATAAAAATAATCAGTATCTACTGTATTTTTTAGCCTTTCACAATTGGCTGGTTATTACAGTGATTTTTTACCTATTTTAAGCATAGCTTTTACTTGGTGGAACCAAGTCAGAATTTCAGTCTGAGCTGTTTCTGCAAACGTTTGTGTCTTTATGCTCTAAAACTCTAAAGAAAAATATGTTATGGCCAGGCTGCCTCTGAAATCACAGGATGAAGATTCTCCTTTTGACAAGAACAATCTGTAACTGCTCATTCTTTCCTCTTATCATTTAAAGGATCCTGAAGGAGTAGAAGTGGATATTTTGGAAGAAAAAGATTTTACTGGAATAGTTTCTTTTCCTGACTTCAAGATTCCTCCTAATCCTAAGTAGATTTATTTCATGCTTTTTTTTTGGTGAATTATTAACATAATAATGCCTTTTTCTAGCAACTGTCATAGAGTGGTTTTGCGTGGTGGGCATGACTTAAAACTTTGAGATTTCTAACATTTCACATAGGGTGGGATCGTGATATAAATAGGGACCTTATGGCAGAGTGTTCTCCTTAAAGAACAGTGAGGGGTGGGTTTTTCGTGCTCAATTATAAAAGAATGCTAATGACAATTAAAGCTTTCTGCTGTAGAGATATAAACAGTGACAAAGACGTGGTGATTTCATATTTCATATGTATTTCATACAAATCATCAGCATTTTTCCAGGAACAACAGCATAATAAAGAAACATCTCTTCAGTTCTCCTTTTAGTCTTGAGAGGGTGCTGAAGCATTGCTGAGGTGGCAGAAGGATCATAGCAGGGGCTTGAGAAACTGGTTTATAACTGATTTTATTTGCACTGATTTTAATTTAAAATAAGTGTCAAATAATTAGTGATGTATCAAAGAGCATCTGCTCAAAGTAGGCATTGAACACGTGCAAAAATTTGGTGCAGAATTTTCCTCTCTAAGAGATGATTACCATGAAATATTATTAAGCAGTAATAATTTTTGCCTTCTTCATTTATTTTCATCTCAAAAACTCTTTGGTTGCTAACATTTCATAGGTATGGAATTTGGAAGATTAAAGCCAAGTACAAGAAGGATTTTGTGGCCTCAGCTGTGGCAAAATTTGAAGTTAAGGAATACGGTAAGAAGTGCCCATACTGTGAACCTGCATTTTTAGTATTTTCAGTAACTCAAACCCCTTGAAATGGCCACGATTCTTCAGTGGCTGAGCAGCTGTGGCTTCATGGATAAAACACACCCAAATGACCTTTTTTCCTACTCCATTTTCAGCAATGCCAAGCTTTTCCATCGTCATCGAGCCTGAGAGTAACTTCATAAGTTCGGATAAATTTGAGAACTTCAGGATTGCTGTGAAAGCTAGGTAAGGAAATTGGGCTTGGAATTCTGGATATTTTGTGTCTCTTCTTTTACCTGAGGAATGATTCTCTTGAGTCCAGAAGTTTCCTCTTTGCCTTCCTCAACCAGCCCTTTCATCAAAATCCTTTCTGCTCTGTAAGAGATCTAAGTGACCCTTCTAAAATTCTTCCAAAGTGGTTATTTTTCAACAGAACTGTTTAAAATACACAGACATTTGTTTTCCATCTCTTGCCTAGGCAATTACTCGTCTTCAAAAACAAATGCTTTGTTGCAGCCATTAAAGTAATCTCAAAAGCATTTATATTGTTTTATTCTCAGCTATTTTTCCAACAAAAAGCTTCCAAGTGCTGATGTTTTCCTTCGTTTTGGAATAATTGAAGAAAGTGAGAAAAGAATGATGCCTCAGGCAATGCATGTAACGAGGGTAAGAAACAGCAAGTCGAGTCTGTGTAGAATTCATGTGCATAATTCAGGACTGATCCAGTTCCACTGAAGTTTTTCCATTAAATTTGGTGAGAATGGGCCTCAAGTTGTAGTTTGCTTCCACAGCTCCCCAGTGTGGACTTTTCCTGTGTAACGCTGTCATCAGGGGCAGAGAAATGCACTGGGAAGCATCCGAGACAATGTCATTTTCATCTGGTGTAATTACTCTTTTGGCCCAACTGTGTGATTCAAAACTTCTATGAAAGAACTTAGTTGCTAGCTATTACAGAATAAATGAAATCAAACGGAGACAAGCAGATCAAAATGATACTGATTTATTGTGGGGAGTCTGTTCTCCACTAACAATCCCCTTTCCTCATGTAGTGAAGATATCTCTGTGTTATCCCTGCCTCTTGCTGAGCCTGCACACAAACTGCTGTCTGTGCCACTGGTTGATTAATTTAAAATAATTTTAGGGAATAAATAATTCTTTCTTGAAACCTCTCCACCTTTGATTTCCTCTAAAAATAGACAATGAACAGAAACAGATTGGATCCGCATATGGTCTATGTGTTATTTCCAAATTATTAACTATAAAGTGATGATTTCTATTCCATTTCCAGATTGAAAACGGAGTTGCTAAAATCAATTTTAACAGTAAGAGAGCAGCAAGTTCTATAGGGTTTGACAGTCTGGAAGCACTGGATGGGTCATATTTATATATTGTGGCATCAGTGTTGGAGTCTACAGGTAAGTTGCTTTTTAATTGCAATTTTTCTTAACATTTCTGCAAATGTGAACAGAACTAGAAAAGAAAATTATAAGCATAACTTTCCTAATATCAGACTTCCTTTAATATTCAGTTTCTTCTTCCAAAAACTTGTAAGGAAGAACAGCCCATTCTCACTGTAAAAATGGTTAGGGGTGAAACTTACTTTTGGCTGTTTGTCACACGGGGTGCCATGTTTCGTTAGGTGGCCTCAGTGGAGAAGTAGAGTTCGCTGGAGTCAGGTTTGCTGTCTCTCCTTACAAGCTGAGTTTGGTTGCGACCCCTCTCTTTGTGAAGCCAGGACTTCCCTTCTTCATTAAGGTCAGTTCCCAGGAGCAGGGTGGTTGCACGTCGCAACACAAACCCCATGATGCATAAGCTTTGTCATTACTCTGTGTCTGAACATGCTTTAATTTCCAGTGACTTGTACATTTTTTGACTCCCCGTTGTTGAAGCAGCTGAGCAGCCTGGAAGCTTCTTCCTGAAAAAATGTCACCATTTCTTCGTCCTGATGAACAGGTGCAGGTGAAAGACACCATGGGCGGCTTTGTTGGGAACATCCCTGTAATTGTCACTGCAAAATCGCTTAGTGAGCAGATGGATGAGACTCAGCTGATATCAGAGGGTTCAGAATCTGGGAGAAGAAAAACAAGCATCAGTGATGGAACTGCTCTGTTTGTTGCTAATATCCCATCAAACAGCAAAATGTTGGAGTTTCAAGTGAGTTAAATTGTTCCATTAAATTATTTCTTCGCAGGTGTAATTGTTTCCTTGAGGGTAAGGTCTTGAGCTGGCTTTTGTTGTATTAATCCCTCTGAACAACACATTGCAGAGTGATTTAATATTGCCATTGCTTGTTTACTTAGGTCTGATTCTGTACTCAGACTATTCAGACATTTTATTATCTTTCCAGGTAAAAACTGCAGATCCACGTCTTTCAGAGGAAAACCAAGCAAGTAAAACCTATGAAGCAAAAGCTTATTCATCACTGAGTCAGAGTTATCTCTATATCGACTGGGCTTCAAACCACAAAACCCTGGAAGTCGGGGATGTAATAAATATTAATGTATATCCACAGAGTCGCTACATTGATAAAATACACCACTACAGCTATTTGGTAAGTAACAGATGTTTCTGCATAAAATATTGAATTGCAATTTAATATATATGGTCATGGATGAAAAACCTCAACAATCAAGAACTATCCTCAGCATAGAATATGTGCAGCTCAGACAACTGCTTCCTTTCAGATGCGATGTCAGCTTTATAGGAAAAGAGTAACAGTCTCATGTTTAAATTATGTATTAGGTCTATTTTTTTTTGAATTCTTGTCTGACATTGACTGGGATTGAGGACAAGTAGTGTTGGTCTCCAGAGCTATTTCAGAAGGTGAAATGTAGATGAAGGAAAAGAAGTGCAGAGACAGCACTTCTTTTTAGTGGCAGATATAAATTCAAATAATCATTACATGTGAGAAATAGACTGAATATAAAATTTGACTTCTTTATTCTCCATCTTTTTTTTTTTAACTGTAGATCACATCAAAAGGGAAGACAGTAAGCTTTGGAACCCAGAGGAGAATAAAAGATTTGGAATATGAACATCTAACATTTCAGATAACCCAAGAAATGGTTCCTTCAGCACGTCTTATTGTTTACTACATAGTCATGGGAGAAGAAGCTGCAGAGTTAGTGGCTGATTCAGTTTGGCTGAATGTGGAACAGAAATGTGGGAATAGCCTTGATGTGAGTAGCAAAATAGGCACTGAAATTTGTGGGCATGCATTCATTTTATGGTCAGATTTTATCTTGGACTTACACAAGTTCTTTCACACTTAACTTATTAAAGTGTCTGCTTCAGCTGGATTGATTTCAGAACAATATTTCTTTTTATAGATTAAGCTGCAGTCAAGCAAAGAGACACTGAAGCCAGCAGAGGTTGTATCACTTACCATGAAAACCCAGTCCAGTTCCTTTGTTGCTTTGTCAGCTATGGACAAGGCAATATATGGAGTCACAGGAAGAAGGAAGAGAGCAATGGAAAAGGTGAGGTAGCAGCCATAAAAGGAAATCAAGTTGCTCTTTGTTTCATGTTCACATTCAATAACTGGTACGTGTCATGCACTCAGTCAGCCTGAAAAGGGGCAGAAGAGAATTCAAGCCAGAATGAAAGTTGTTGGTTTAAATCTACAGTTCAAAATTATTAGAAGATTTAGTTTACAATCTTTTGAATTCCAGTAGATGTAAATTGTGGTTTCGAAGGCAGATCTGAACTCTCTCATCAGAACCCCACAGACCTGGCCGAGAATAGGTTGCAGCGTTGGAGAGCTCCTTGCTCAAGGAGCCATGGAGGCCATGATCTCCTTCTTTGTTTCTCCCATAACCTTTCCGGGCTGTGTTCTGAAGGCGTTCTGGTAGCGTGGTGTGTGTGTTTCTCCCCAGATAATGCTGCAGCTGGAGAAGAGTGACCTCGGCTGCGGGGCCGGGGGAGGACGGAACAACGTCGCCGTGTTCCGAATGGCTGGGCTCACCTTTCTGACCAACGCCAACGCTGATGACTCTGAGGAAGCAGGTACATCCCTGTGGTCCAGACATGGAACTGGGCACTTTCTGAAATGCTCTGTTGTCATTCTCAGTTATTACCTTGGAACTCAAGGGGATGCGTATACTAATGATTTTTGAGGGAGGAAAGCATCTTGTGGATCAGTTGCTGTAATCAAAATGGAAATACTTGTATGTAATTAAAACAGCAAGCAGAAAAAGTTTCACGCATTTGGAATGTGTTTTTATGGAATTACTTTTAAGAGGACTGTGCTATTACAAGAAAAGTTCACGCTGTTTGTACTTACTTTTGTTTTTTTGGACAGGTGAACCTTGCAATGAAGTGTTAAGAACCAAACGGTCTGACTTCAGGGACAAGATAATCAAAGAAGGTGTTAAAAATATTTCTAAGTATATAATTATGAAAGAAAATCACATCCATTAGAAACCAAGAATCTGAGTGTTTGCTTACTAGTTTTAATGTATTTGAGAGACTGACAAATATGGACAATGACTTCAGAGAGGACCCCATTTATAAAGCCTTTTAGGATTTAAGTTCATGTTGAAAATACAGCAATGTTTAAGCAGTGTTTAAGGTTTGAGCAACCTGGGCTTGTGGAAGATGTCCCTGCCCATAGCAGGGGGTGGAATGAGAATGAGATGAGCTTTAAGCTCCCTCCCAGCCCGAATCTGTGATTCTCTTGTCTTTTCTTTTTCTGAAGAGGCATAGCTGAGAACTCACAGTACTATCCCATGAGAGTCTTTCCCAGTCACCCCATGCCAGACCAAGCCTGTCAGAAGAGCCTTTGACTGATAGATTTTAAAATGTAATACAACTCATCTTACCTAATTTATATTTTTAATTCCGAATAGTAATTATTAAGTGTGTATCACTAAATTTGAAAAATAACAACTTCATCCTCAAAAATGTTTCTTCACTGAAATCCTGCCAACAAGTCATTTGGAAATAAAAACTTCATCTCAAGGAAGCGAATGATTCAATCTTTATTTCAGTATCCAAATACCGAAACCCAGAAGAGCGGCAGTGCTGCAAGGCTGGAGTAAGGGCATATCCAGTCTCTGAGACCTGCAGCGACAGAGCTCAGAGGATTCAGAGAAACCAAAAGTGCATTTCTGCGTTCAAAGACTGCTGTGAATTTGCCAACAGGCTGCGGCTGGAAGAGCCAAATAAGCTCCTAATACTGGCCAGAATGCGTGAGTATGAGAGGTCTGGGTGTCCTGCTCCAGCAGAACAGGGGGAAAGCGAGGTGATGGAGTCTATTAAGCCCTCCCTGGTACCTGTCAGGGGTATTCCAGACAGAATTTTACCAGTCTCCCCAGACTTTGGTTGTATATCCCCGAAGAGGGGCAGGAGAGCAGTTCTTTATTCTGTTCAGCTCTCTATTCTGTTCACCCACATTTAGAACAAGCAGAACAGCAATTACAGAGTATTAAGAGTAAACCTGAATGCTGAATTTGAATCCTTTGCCCAAGACAGCCAGTGGGTAACACCTTAGGAAAGATCAGTGGGAGTGTCAAATTCCTTGTCTTCCATTATCTCCCTATAATTGCTTGTTAACAAGGTGATCTGTCAGGATATTGGACAGGTATTCACATGTGTAAATGGATGAGGTGGAATTAACACAGATTTTTGACTGAGGGTATTCAGATACCTTTTTTCTTGTATCAGAGGTTTTTTTACTTGCTTTATTTATGTTCTTCAGATTTTGAGGCTCTCTTGGAACTGGATGAGGCACAAGTTCGTAGCTACTTCCCTGAAAGCTGGTTATGGGAAGTCCACCAAGTTTCTTCAAGGTACTGCTTTTCTCAAATCAGCTTTTTAGAAAGGAGGTGGTAAAACTGAGGTAAACTGGGTAAGTTGTACCTGAGATGTGTGCTGAAATGCAGTCTTATCGAAACAAACGATTCCTGCCCTGTTCCCCTCCATGCTCCATATGTTGTGTGGTGCTCAGATTGTTGAGCCACTTTTCCTTTCACTTTGGACCTTGCTAAATACCAGCTTCTGTGAAATCAGCTAAAACCAGGTTTATTCGAATGAAAATCCAGAATTCCTGTTTTCTGGCCGTGGTCTCAGAGCTTCCCTGAGTCTCTCTTGGAGCGTTGCTGGTGATGAGCTGTTCTGTTAACAGATGGTGATTGGTAATGAATAACTGTAACAACTCTTCTCACACAGGTCCAAGACTCTCTCTGTCACCTTGCCTGACTCACTGACCACCTGGGAAGTGCAAGGTGTTGGCATTTCAGATAAAGGTAGGTACTGCAACCCGATTCGTTTGGAGCCAAAGAATCAGGGAGCTTTGTAGACCCTCTCATTCAGTTTGACACTTGTGTTCTAAAATGTTCACTTTCTGGTTCATAGACAGGAAAAGAAAACAAAAATACGTATTTTAGGGAAAGTAGATTACTTCATGTCATGTTGTGAGTGTCAGTGGCTGGGGAAACAAAGCCTGTCTTGTGTGTGACAGTGGATCATAATAAATGAGTAAGAAGAGGAAAAAATACTGAGTAACTCTTCCCTGGACAACTTCACATCGTCCTGCTACCTGTAGCTCAGGGACTTGGGATTTTCCAACAGGTTTGGTAATCCAAGCAGAGAATTTCTTTGGGAAGAAGAAACCCAAAGAACCTGGTATGTTAGCAGGGGTGTGAGGAGTGGGAAAGAGCAGCTTGGATCAGGAAGCAAAAGCTGGGGCACTTTAAAAAAGCTTGGACTCTTCAAAATACACTCTGAAAAGTGATAAATCATCACTAAAGTATGTCAGGACCTTTTCAAACTTGTTTATCGGAAGGGTGGATAAGACACTCTGCTTTTTTATCTTTAATTCTCTTAGGTATTTGTGTTGCTGCACCTTTGGAAATCCAGGTTATGAAGGATATCTTCCTGAGCATTTATGTTCCTTATTCCGTGGTACGAGGGGAGCAAATTGAGTTAAAAGGATCTGTTTATAACCACAAAGCCTTTGCAATTAAGGTAATTTGTGTTAATGAGTTCTGTGGAAGGATTAGAATAATAATAAACTAAAAAAGCATTTTTCCTGTGAGTTTCCAGTACAAACAGATCCTTGGATCAGATTTCTCCAGTCCTTAAGCCAGTGTTATGTATTGCAAACAGAGAAGTGGCATTACAGCAACAGAATGCTCATTACAGGATTTCAGTGGCTTTGATATTTCTTGTACCTGCCATGGAAATGAAACATTAAAAACTTTCCACGTTTCAGTTCTGTGTTAAAATAGCAGCTGGAAATGGAATCTGTACTTTTGGAGATTCTGCAAGTGATGGATCGAGGATGCAGAGCTGTAAATTTAAGAACCTGGATGGTGGTTCTTCCTCAGCAGTTACATTCCGGATACTCCCACTGGAATTGGGTCTTCACACTGTCAATTTTACACTGCTGACCCCCAGGAACAGTGAAATTGTAGTTAAAACTTTACGTGTCATGGTAAGGAAAAAAAAAATCTAAATGTTTTAAGCTTTTTTTTTTTAATTTTCAAATTGGGTTCAATTGAGTCAATATAGAAGTTTTGCTCTATTTTAATGTTATCACATGATGTCCTTGAATTCATTGAGGTGTGTGCAGTGGAAAAATGAATGGCTGAGTCTTTGAGCACACACATTTTTAAACCTTGATTACAAGAACTGTCAGAAAGATTATTTGTGTAAAAAGACAGATTAGAACTTTGTAAGCGAGGAGAATACTTTATTCTAAGTTGTTTAGTTTGGATTTTCACAGAAACATGATTTTTGGTAGTTTTTTCCTTTCCTAAGGTTTTATTTAAATCTTTTGTTAAGTTTTTTCGATTGTGTGAGCTAGGACACTAACTGAAATTCATGTGGAACAGCTGTACAAGAGTTAGGTCAAACTCAACTACAGAAAAAGAAAGCAGAAATACTGGGGGTTTAACCTGTTGTTTCACCCTATTTGATTAAGCAAAAATATTTCCATTTTCTACCTCTTGCCTCATAATGATTCCAGCCAGAAGGCATTAAGAAAGAACTGCATGCAGGTTTCACTTTGGATCCACAGGGTGTCTATGGTAAGAGAACTGATGATGTCTTCGTGTTATTTTTTCATGTTCTTGATTCGTGATGATTGAGTTTTTCACAATGTGAAAAAATTGGAATTTTTCCTCCCTGAGATATTGTAAATATATCCTTTCCCAAGGATTTCCTGCCGTTGGCTTAAGGAAACTTGAGTTAATTTCTTAGAGGAATCTTCATATGTACCTTTCAGTGTGATATGACAGTAAGCTTTTCTCAGCAGGTGCTTTATTAATGGCAATAGAATATGTCCTCATTTAACCACAGAAACCACAAAGTTCAGGTCCAGATCAGATTTTTTTTTTTTTTTTGGTAACAAAAGAAAGATAAAGAGTTTGCACCTGTTCCTTTTCAAAGACTGATGTTGTTTGCATGTGCATTTGGGAATATTTCTAGTTTTCAAGTTTTGGTTGCTGAATTCTCAGTTGTAACCTTCAATCTGTCAATTACAGCTGAATCACCTGCTGGTTTAGATTGTGCAATATGATATATATCCATATATGCACATCTTCAATTGCAGGTTCAATCAAGAGACGACAAGAATTTCGATACAAAGTCCCTCTAAATCTGGTCCCTAAAACACAAATTGACAGAAGTGTCAGTGTAAAAGGTAAATTGAAACTTTTAGTGCACTGCATATGTACTTTCTATATGTATATGTGTACTTTTCCTCCTATTTTGTATTAGATTAATCTGATTTCTTCCTGGATTCTTTTTCTTTTGAGACAAGGCTTTGCAAGTCCCCTTTTTGTGTAGAAATTTAAGCACTTCATAAAGAATGGTTGCTCATCAGTGTCAGTCAGATTCTGCCCTTGGATTCGCTTTCGTGATCTGTTGTTTAAGTCCATTTTGGGGTTTTTCCTTCCACAGGACATCTTATGGGTGAAGTGATTGCCACGATCCTGAGTCCCAGTGGCCTGCAGATGCTGACCAGCCTGCCCAAGGGCAGTGCAGAGGCTGAGCTCGTGAGCATTGCCCCGGTGTTTTACGTGTTCCGCTACCTGGAAGAGTCGGATAACTGGCATTTACTGGGCCCTGAGACCTTGAGGTCAAGGACTCAGATGAGGAGGAAGATGAAAGAAGGTAGAAAAATCTGCTGCTTCTCTTGCTTCAGAGTTGTAGAGGTCCATAACCTTTGCTGAGTGAGAAGGGTACATCTGAGGGGGCAAACATAATTCTCATAACGTTCTTTGTGCCTGATGTATCCCCTAGGACTTGTGAGCATCTCGTCGTTCAGGAACGCTGACTGCTCCTACAGCATGTGGAAGAACGGGCAAGCTAGCACATGGTGAGTGAAAGGGGTTTGGGGCTGGAAAAAGGCTTATTTCACTCCTTTGCTTTCATATTTTTAGTAACCCCCAGACAAAAGCATGATGGTAGATTTAAGCAGCGCTTACAACTTTTGATTCCTTGCTTTCCCTTGCCAGATCTTTTCTTAGAGTCCATAATTCACACCATGACAACCAAGATGGGTCTGGGATGTAATGAGTTCATACCCTAAAACACGGGAATTGATCCTGGCTTAAAATCATTTGGGTAATTACTGCCCATTTGTTAGGTTAAATTTGAAATTAATCTTCATTATTCCTTTGAACCGTGGGAGCATGTAGGATACAGAATCCTAAACAGTGCAAATTGGTGTCTGCCCTCTGCAGTGTGGGAGCACCTGCCAATCTAAACAAACAGGATCTGTTTGCTTTCCTGGCAGGTTGACAGCTTTTGCTTTAAGGATTCTTGGACAAGTTAATCAATACATTAGTCTTGATCAAAAGACTGTTTGTGATTCCCTTCTGTGGCTGATTGATAACTGCCAGATGCCAGATGGGTCATTCAATGAATTTTCAAACTACCAACCAGTGAAACTACAGGTATGAAACCCAAACTTTTTCTGTGCTTAGACAGTAAAAGCTGAAGGCATCAGGAGATAAAGTGTTTTAGCAGTGGAAGATATTTTAGGCTGAATTTCATCAAACCACCCATTCAAGACAACTTTTCTCTTTATTCTAAATTCATTTAAAGCACAGCACAATCTTGCAAACCTTTCTGTTTTCCCACATAAAGTAGCTGCTTGCCACTTCTTAATATTTAGGAAAAGAATATTTAGGTTCATTTTACAATCTAATAGTCCTGGCTTGTGAATAACTTCATATATTTTGGTTTTATTTTTTACAAAGGAGCTATTACCTTCCAAAGAGTCAATGTATTTTCAGATTTAATTAAACTGATAGTTTTTATAGGAGTTTCTATTTTTTCCATGCCTAAACTGTGCAAAGTTTATTTATTTTAATCAACTTTAATTTCTATTTAATTATTTTTATTTGGTTTTTGTAGGGTACATTACCTCAAGAAGCTAAAGAAAAATCTTTGTATCTCACAGCATTTTCTATTATTGGAATTGTCAAGTCAATTAAAATATGTCCTACTCAGGTAAACATTATTTTTATTTCTGCCAGCAGGCACGTTCTGGGCTTCTAACTTCTTCCCTTTTCTTTGACATCTGTTTAAAGAAATCAAGAGGCTGTTTTCAGCTTCATAGTTTGATTTGCTTTGTTAGTCTTTGTCTTTCAGAGTTAGAAAAAGAACAACAAGGAACTTCTGGATTTATTATAAGATATTGTAGAAGACATTATGTATCTGTGTAGTCTGGGTGGAGATGATGTGTTTCTCTGAGGGTCAGTCTGACGGGTGTAAGCTGTAACCTGTCCCTCTTTTCAGAAAATCCACGATGCCAAGAGCAGAGCAGGGCATTACTTGATGCAGAAGGTGCAGCTGGCCCAGAGCCCCTTCACCATGGCCATCACCTCGTACGCCCTGGCCCTGGTGGACCTCAACCACCAGTCAGCACGGGCAGCGTTCTCTGCCCTGAAGAAGGAGGCCTTTGTCATAGGTACTGCTCAGTTCTCACTCTTCCTGACCAGCACTGTCTCCCCCTCAGCTGCTCTGCATCCCATCTGTACTCATCACTTTATAAACGTCCGATTTTTAGCATAGAACTTGGTTTCCATCCCTTGTCTGGTGCAGACTGAGTTCCTCCCCGTCTCCTGGCCCTGAGTGGGCAGTACCTCACCTTGTGTGGCAGAGCTGCTGCTGTGCTTCCGTCTGAACCCTTTTCTCCCCCTGCAGGTGACCCTCCCATCTACAGGTTTTGGAAAGATGCTTTTAAAACACAGGACCAGCCAGTCCCCAGCTCTGTCACTGCACAAATGGTTGAAACCACAGCCTATGCTTTGCTCACTGCTTTGCTAAGAGGGGATGAAAACTATGCCAAGCCTATCATCAAATGGCTCTCTGAAGAACAGAGACATGGGGGAGGATTTTATTCCACACAGGTGAGCTCTTAAATATTCTGTCCTTATTCTGCAAGTACCAAAATCTGAAACATCTTTTCCCATCCCTGGGAATTCGAGGCCAGGTAGGATGGAGCTGAGCAACCTGGTCTAGTGGAAGGTGTCCCTGCCCACAGCAGGGTAGGAATGAGAGGGGCTTTAAGGTCCCTTCCAACCCAAACCATTCTTTGAGATGAACATTTTAAGAGGATAATATAATTAAATGACCACACTGCCAGTATCAGAGTCCTGTGTGTGGGATTCGTATCAAGTGACTCCATTTCCATGATGTTCTTGGTCTTTGGGAAATCTGACTTCTCTTCATTATTATAAACTGAAATTTTATAAACAGAATCCCTGAAGTTAATTCTTTATAACTGATTTCTGACAGGACACTATTAATGCCCTTGAGGCCTTGACTGAATATTCCCTTCTTGTCAAACGGCTGAATTTGGACATGGATGTCAGAGTATCCTACAAAAACAGAGGACCCCTAAACTTATTTAAACTGACAGAAGACACTTTCGTGGGAAGAACTGTGACAGTGAGTGAATAATATTGCTTAAAAGGGAAACCAGAATCCTTAGCATCTTGGTAAATAATTATTTAAGCTTTGAAGTAGCTACTAAAGAAGCTACTTTTTTGTTATAACAAACTGGTAGTAATTTGGTATAGAAAATGTTTAAGGACTTTGTTTATCTGCTGCATTTAACATATTTGAATATTCACTTAAATTTAATATTTCTGCAGAATCTGTTACGTATTTGAAATGTAAGCAAGAGAAGCAGATCAGCTGACCTGAATTGTTGCTAATTGTTGCTAATCTTTATTATTAATGTCTAACTTAGTTTTTCTCACCAATCCTTTAGGCACCTTTGCAAGATGACCTATATGTGAGCACTGGCAGCAGCACTGGCATAGCTACAGTAAATGTAAGTATGCAACCAGGGTTTTTATTTGGAATTTCTCTTTTCTTAATGTGGTGTGGTTTTGCTCAAGAACTCCCCATTTCTTTCTGTGCTGATAATTTATTTGCTCTGCTTTGCTGGTATTTTTATATTACCAATAAAGCAGACTTGTTGATATTCTTACCAGTGTGAGTTTTTACAGTTTTATGCCAGTTTTGAGGATTGTTTCATGCTGCTTCTGTTTTGTCTGAATTATTTGTATGTGTGCAGGTGAGGACAGTGTATAACACCATGGGTACTTCTGAAGAGTCCTGTAACTTTGAACTGAAGATTGTTCCAAAGAGTGATGATGGTAAAGGGTTAATATAATTTTAAATGTTACTGCTCAGGTCAGTGCAAGGGGGAGAGGGAAAAAATCCCATTTTTTATGAGTGTTTTTTATTAAGAAAGAAATGAATTCTGCCACTTTCTAAATGCAAAACTGGAAAAGAAATTGCTAAAAGCTTTTTTAGCCCTGTTTGAAACTGTTGCCTTTTCGTGAATAGAATTAATATCTAATTTATTTCTGCTAGGTGCATTTTTAGTCATTTATGGAGAGTTTTTACAGTTGGGGGAGTGAGAAGAAAGACATATGATGGGGAGTGGGATGGTGACAGTAAATTCTACAAGGTACTGAATATTCCAGTGCAGTTACTGCAGGGTATAGAATCACATTCTGAACTTCTGCCATGAAATGGTTTTGATAATATAAACACACAATAAAGTACGTTAAACTTTAAAGCTGTCATTTCTCCTGAGTTACCAGAGAGGTAAACGTTACTTGTTTGTGGCTAGACAACGAGTTCCTATAAAAATAGCCACCAAAACAGTGTAAAGGATTACCTTCCAGCTACGAAAATGCTTTGTGAGAGTTTTGGGCTGCTGCTTCTGGAGATTTATGCAATTCTTTGGCTCTACTGGATACAAACAGGTCGCATAAAACAAGATGGGGAACCCCTGGGGCGCCTGGAGGCTTGTGCGAAGTAAGTGCAGCTGAGGGTTTGTTTGTTAATGATTCCACCAGCTCTCCTGATCTTTTCTTTTTGTTTCTTCACTGTTATGTACATGTGTAAACAGAATTAGAGCCAGTGGTATCTGTGGGAAGGAGTCTTCACAAGTTATATTTGGGTTCTCCTGGAACATAAGCATTGAAAGCCTCTTCATGCGTGATACTGGCATAAATCTGAAATGATTCACCTGGACTGTTTTGCTTCATTATGAGTTTACTGTGGCCTAAATGTTGACAGAATTTTCCATAGGTTTTTCTGGGATCACATTCAAATATGTCTCTCTCAGTTATAATTGACTAATATTTGGTTTAATCTAATTCAGGTACAGGCCCAGTGCGAGGGAGCCCCGGTCGGGGTCTGCTCACGCCGTGATGGACATAGGGCTGGTCAGTGGAGTGGAAGCCAATCCAGAGGATTTATCTACTGCAAGTATTCAAGAATGGTTTTTCTCTTACTGGCTTTGTATGACAGAGCTGTAATATTTACTGTTCTTCGTCTTTTTCTGTGCCCTGCAGCTTGCAAGTGGAGTTGATCAGTTGATAGCAGATTATGAGATAAAAGATGGGCATGTTCTCCTGCAGATAGACTCTGTATGTTACCCCTTTCCTAACTGTGAGCACTGCTTTTACTCTTTGGAATAACTTTGCTTCTTTTAGAGCTCCTTAATCCATGTGTCTTTCAAACAGGTGCCAGCTTATAAGTTCCTGTGTGTTGGCTTCCGGATCAGTGAGCTTTTCCGGGTTGGAATGCTGAATCCTGCCACCTTCACTGTGTATGAATATCATGCACCAGGTATGTGTTCCAGCTCTTCACATCCTTGTTGGCCTTTTAGCTCTGTATTCCTCCTGAAGGACTGCATTTTTCCTTCTTTAGCAGCTTTTAATCCATCTTATTTGAAGCTCAGGTGACTTTTGACTCACGAAGTTTCAGTGTTGACGTCTTGCACCTTGATTTTCTACATGTATTTGTTATTTCTTTCTGGATCTTCTAGATAAAAGATGCACTATACTTTATAACCCCTATGGAAATGAAAAACTTGTGAGATTGTGTGAAGGAGATGAATGCAAATGCATGGAAGGTAAACTTCATTTGAAAATGTTTTTTCATTTTACTTGGTGGGAAAATGCAGTGTAGTGCTTTGAACAAAACCACACTAAGCATAAGGGAAAAAAATCCTCATAAGAACACAACTGTTTCCTCTCCAAATTTTATATTAAAAAAAGAATTTAAAAAACCCAAGTGTGCAGTGTGATCATGGAAGTCTGACTGGATTAAGTCAGGTGTTTGAGGGCGTTATTCTGTGTTTTAAATATTCCCTGTTCCAGCATGCAGTCCCATACTTATGGTGTTGCTCAGTTCATGATCCCAAACACATCTGGGGACGTGTGCTGACATTCTCTTACCTCTGCCTTTCCCTGTCTCCTCACAGCTGAGTGTGGTAAAGCCCAGGAGAGACTCGACCTGTCAATAACTGCTGAGAGGAGGAGAGAGGCTGCCTGCCAGAGGGACACTGCATATGGTGATGGGGGGGGTTCCTGCCTGCTTCCCCTGCTCTGGAATGTTTGTTTGCTCTGTTTGCTGCTGCTGCAAAGCATCTTGTTCAAATTAGAGCTGTAGGGATTAGAAATTCAGTGTGGTTGCCTGTGGCATAGGGTAAGGAAGGTGTCAAACTGGAGCAGAGAAAGGTGAGTTCTACCCACAGCTTCCCTCAGATTAGGTGTGGGTAGAACTTGTCAGTGTTTTCTGCCCCTATAACAACTGTATTCCCAGAAATCAGTGTTGTAAAGGACACAATATTCTCCTTCTGAGCATCTGAGAGGCACTCAGGATGTGTTGCAGGAACAAGGAGTAACCAGACTCTGGTTTGTGTCGTTGTGCAGTTTATAAAGTGAACATCTTATCTCGCAGTGAAGAAGGGTTTTTTGTGAAGTATTCTGCAACTCTTCTGGATCTCTATAAAAGGGGTGAGTGTCCTGTTCCATGTTTCTGCTCCTGGGAGAAAGGGTGTTGGAATGTTCTTGGGTACTTGCTGTGGCACATGTGGATGCTCATAGGTCCTGTGGAACTGAAGCCAATGTTCACTCCTTTTTCCTCTGAGTATAAGCATCCCATACATCCTTAAAATTACTGTAATAGAAACTTATTTAATGTGCACAAGGCTTATTTGCCGTTCAGATTTAATTGGAAAATCTTTTACAAGAGACATGTTTTATATCATCAAATTTTCCTGTTCCAGAACAGTGGCAAAGAGATCCCTTGGCTGTGCAGTACTGTAGAACATTTTAGTGTTTTCCATCTAATATATGAGTTACTGAAAATTCTTTTTGTGAAATTGTCCAATTCTTCATTTTTTTCTTTTTTTTTTTTTTTTTTACTTCAGGGCAGGCTTTTGCTCAAAAAAGTGATGAAATAACCTTTGTTAAAAAGAAGACCTGTACAGATGTTGACTTGAGCCCAGAAGAGCAGTATTTGATCATGGGAAAAGAAGCCTTAAAGATAAGCATTGGTTACAGTTTCAAGTAAGTCATTTGCCATCAGGACATGCTGAGATTTAATCTTAAAGTGAAGTGTTTGTATGTAATAATTCTTGTGTGGTACAGAATTGATTTAATTTGTAAAGTATTCAAGCAGCAGTCACACAGTGTGTTATCAGATGTGTACACCTAAAGCAGGGTCATGAACACAAAGCAAGCACTTCCATATTGTAATTTTTTCTCTCTTTGGCATTTTGCTTCCCAAATCTTAGCAGCAAATGATCATTTTCTGTTGTCTTCTTAGATTCCAGTACCCTTTGGACTCCAGCACCTGGGTTGAGTGGTGGCCTCCAAACACAGCCTGCACATCCTGTCGGGAGTTTCTGAACACGATGGATGACTTTGCTGAAGATCTCCTCATCAGTGGCTGTTGATTCACTTGGACAGTTTTTAAATTAAAAATCCAGGTCAAATCTCATTGAAAAGAAGAAAAATCCTCACCTATTTATTAATTCTGTTTGAACTGAACACTCGTTAATAGTTACCTTGAAAAATTATCTTTGCATGTATTTTATAGCAGTGTTATTACAACAGAGTGATGTTCAAGTATGATTTTTAAGCTTGGATGAGAGAATACCACAGAATGGTTCAAAGACATTTGAAGTCAAAAGAGGTGGATTGACTGTAAAAACAAACATGAGAAGTCCTGTCTTGTCACTCAATCCCATGTCTTACCAGAACATAAATACCTGCAGCCACTTTGTAAGCTCTCTGTGAAAGGAACTTTATCCCTTAGGTTTTCCTTTTTGTACTCTTTTTTTGAGTTCCTGCATTTCAATTCCTGACAGTAACTGATGCTGGTTTTATGGTCTGCTTTCTTGTTAAAAAAAAACAACAAACCAAACAAAATTCTTCAATCATGTGTGCGCCTTTCATTATTTGTGTTTTAAGACATAGTCAACTGAATCAACATCTCCTGTAACTTAGGTGGATTAAAACAAAGGTTGCTTTGCATTTGATGACTGAATTTGACAGTTAAAAATCTTGCCTTGCCTCCAGGAAAGTGGCAGATGAAGGGCCAATTTTCCTGCTCACAGCTCCTGGCACAAATCAACTTGGTTCCCAGTAAAACTGAGGAGAGAGTTTGATACAAAGTACAGTTGCACACATTTTTATTTATATTGAAGAGCTGCCCAAAAGCAGCACGTCCAAGAACTTTAAAATTACTGTTTTCCCTCTCTCTTAGGAATATCTCGATCCAGAACATTTAAGATGTGGAAAGAAGATAGTCAGAGATGATGCAACTTTTAATTTTGGCTCTGTGAGTATTTGACTTTTTTTTTTTAATGCTCCAGACTTTCTAAGAAACACAAGAAGCTCATACTGTATCCAGTAATAACTGGATATAAATTCAAATTGCAGGGAGAAGGACACGGAAATGCTCAGTGAGGTTGTCTAGACAGGCCACCTGTAAACATCCCTGCTTCTGAACTGGTGACTGTGTATTGTGAGACCTAATTATCTCTTTAAATGACAAGGAGCATGTCTTGTTTTCACAGGTGACTTGTGACATTTAAGCTCTACTGATTTTCAGTGAGCCAGACTACAAAAAGGCTCCTGAAGACCAGGAGCCTGATTTAAAAATAACACATAAAAATGCTGCTCTTAAATATCAAATTGCAGTCACTAGTTTAAAAAAATTCTTTAATCTTATTTGTTATGTCTCTGTTTCTGTTCAGAATTAACTACCCAATACAGCACTGAGATCAGTGAAATATTTGAAATACATGTATTTAAATGGGAACATTGGTACAGATATTTAGCCCTGTGTAGGATGGGGGTGTGTACAGATACCACTGTCAGGAGGGTTTACCTTCCCCACGTGGCATGGCTTGACTTTCACAGCAAAACCACGTGGGGGAAAGGTGTATCTGTGTCTTCATCTGCTTCCACATGCAGATTATGTTGGCAGATTTCCATAGGGCCTCGTTAGCAGGACAAGAGAAGATGGAAATGACACGGGAGTGATTTTAGAACTCAGTGCCACACTCACCTCAGTGCCTCGTGGTCAGAGAGTTCTGAGGCACTAAACAACTCGCAGGATTAATCCCAGCAAACATGGAAATTCTTGGAATAATCACAGTTTAGGTGACTCATCTGTATTATGAAATGGAAATTATTTCAAAATACATTCTGTTCTTCCAAGCTTACTGTGGATTCTGGACATCAGAGCGGTGCTTTTCTCTCTGAATTGTACACAGTGTTTTTCTGTTCCCTGCTTGTTTATGTCTGTGATGTGCAAGTCTCCAAATGTTCCAGCCTTTGAATCCCCAGCCAATAGCTGTAGTGCTTCCAGAAAAACTTGCAGTTCCCTGCCCCACTCCTGCAGGGCTCCCAAAGGCCAGGCAGCCTCTGGTGTGAGGTGACTGCTCTGCCTCCATGTTAATGAAGTGGCCCGGAGAGCTCCAGCCCACGTTTATCCTCACTTTTCCAAGGATACGGATGGCTGACCTTGCCTGCACAGATCATCTCTGAAAGCAGGACCCACCAAGGGCAATTAAATAAGTTTGGGCATTATACCTTTGTTCCTTTTTCGTATCTTCCCCTTTGAATAAGAAAACTCACCAGATGCCATTCGAATGTGATTCTCCCTGGACACTCTTGGCAGGCCCGAGTTGGTTGAATTCCAGAGATTATAACAAGTCTAAAGGTTAATACTATATTATCCTTCAGCTCTTTTAAAAATATCTATTTCTGTACATTTCCATTTGTATTTACTGGTTTTTAGATCGCTAAGCATCACAAAATGAACTAATTTCTCTTTTCACTGCAACCAGAAATTAATCTCAATGACCCAAGCTGGTAAGTGACTTGAATAGCCCAAATTCCACCCTGTTATGCACAGTGACACATGAAACTCACACTTTGGTCTGGGCTGAAAGCTGCTGGGCTGTGCCAAAGAGCTGTGACTAATTTGGGGAGGGAGCCAAAGAGTGCCTTTCTCTGGCCATTGTTTCCCAAGCAGGGAAGAAGTGATTTTGTGTGTATAATCTTTCAGGACATGCCACAAGCCCTGAGTAGTCTTACTCAGGCAAGTGCTCTGTCAAAAATGCTTTGGAATTAGGAATACCCAACAATTTTAGAAGAAGAATGGTAAATCCCTGTAGCAGGTTAATGTTATTACTTTTTAATACCTCCATGGTGACTGTCATAGTTCTCTCTTGGCTGACCTGAACAGACGTATTAAATACTAGGTGGAAGAGAAGAATGCTCCCATGAGCTAGGAGGGTGCAAATCCAAGTTACCACATAATTTTTATTTGGTTGTGATGTTGCACTCTGATCCCAAATTACCTGGAAGGGGAGAAATAGTCACTTGATCCCAGTGAGTTTGCTCAGTCCATCTGGGCAATGCCAAGCCAGAATATCACACCAGAATTCTTTTCTGTCTTTGCACAGCAGTGAGGATGTTCAGTGTAGGGACAGTCTCTCTTCTGAGTAAACAGGCGGAGCTATACAAAATCCTTGAATAAAATCCTTAGTAAGATTCCTTTCAAGTTCAAAAATCTTTTAATAAACGACCCCAAGCACCCATTTCCACAAGCAAAGAGTCGTGGAGTCAGCTGGCAGGGGGCTGTAGATCCATTTGGAGAAGGGGTGTGCAAGAGATGAGTGAACAGCACATAGGAAGGAAATCCATTTCTTCTTCTGAGCAAAGATTACTCTGTAATTTAAAAAAATCTCTGTCTGGGAGCTGCCAGTTTGGTGTTCATCCATGGTGGGTTGTCTCACTTGACCCTACCTACAGAGGCTTATTTTCAGCCTATGTTAAATGTTAATGCTTAGACATGTCTCCCAGCAAAATGTGTTCTTAATCTCCTGCTGAATTCTTACATCAGAACACACAGAAATTTGGCATGGCTGTCAGTTATTTTCCAGTAAAACACCCACCTTATAGGAGCTACATATGCTTTCAATTTTTAGGATATTTAATAATGTTTTCATCTCTAATTAGGAGAAATATCTGGGTTTGGCTCTTTCATTCTCCTGGGAGCTAAGAGTTTGGTTTTGCCAATTGCTGGATCATTACAGAATTCCAGTCCTTGTGTTAAATTTTGCTTTTCAAGTTCTGAATGAACTTGGAATTTGGATACATGTTTAAGCAGCAACTGGTTTCCTGGAAAATACTAAACTGAATTAAACACCACAACTCTCATAAAAAGAACATTCGAGTGTAGAAAACAATAGCAGAGAAATCCTGAGTAAAACTTGCTCTAGTCAACCCTTTCTTTTCTATCCCAGGAAATATTTGTTATACACAGGAGGTTATTTATAAAATAGTTATATTTACCCACATTGCTAGCTAGAAGTCACGAAATGCAGATTATTCCTAAGGTGCTGTGGCTCAGACTATAGTTCCTTTGTTTATTTGCTACTTGACAACTAAAAAGGCAATTTCTTTTACAAGCAAAGTAAACAAAAAGATATATTTGACGAACTTTAAATCAGCTGAGATATTAAACCCCTCAAACTGGGCTTTACAGTGGAAAATCGATTTTCTCTTAACGGCAGCAGCCCCACTGGTGCCAGTTTAAAGGACTCCAGAGCACACAGAGGTTCAGAGCTGGGTTTAATGCTCTGAGGCTGCTTCCAAGGAACCCTGACATGGACTTGAATGGTCTAATTGCCTCCACAGCACATTCTTTCCACTGGATGTTCCGTGTTCCCTGCAGTTCGTACCACGAGGAGCACATCCTCAGCTAGAACGAATCGGTGTCGTTGCTGTTACTTTGAAGGAGCTGCACTTGGTATCTAGAGCTGCAGAGACAGGATTGCTTCAATTGCAGCACAAAAAGCCGATGGGAAAATTGCTTTCCAGAGAGGAAATATGTCAGGAACACCTCACACGTCCCCGCTCGAGGAGATTCACGTTGCACCGTGCCAGTTTGTACCTGCTGAAAGGTGATTTGCAGTATATAGGCATAAAGTGAGGTGTTGGTGACAGATCGGGCCTAAATGGCAGCTGTGACTGAAGTCATTCCTTTACTGCATGGCTGAGTTGTCTGTCTCTGCCAGGCTCTGATTAGCCAGGTTTCCTTCATTACTTATAAAAAGCAATATGCCGTAAAAATGTCATTTTCACTGCCTAAATCATCACATTTTCCATTAAAACCTTCTGCTGTAAGGTCCTAGAGAATATTCATCCCCAGGCTCTGACAGGGAAGTAGAAATGGGTGTTCATTTCCAGCAGTAGTGTAATTCCAAAAGGTTGGAGTCACCAATCTATGTAATATTAAAGGGTGGCTTTTTTCTAAGCTTCTGTTTTGGTCAGGAATCTCGAAAATAAGAGGGGATCAAAAGCTTCCTATGGAACCATGAGGGATCAAATTAGTCTGTGGCATAATTTAGCAGGATTCCATGGATTTATAGCAGAAACTGGGGGGATGTATCTAAACCTTCAGGAGCTGCTGTGTATCCCCTGTCCCGTGTCCGTGCTGATCCTGCCAATCCCCGTGCCCAGCTCTGAACTGGGATTAGTCCCAGCCCAGAAACACCTCCCAGGGGAGTCCCTGGGCTTTGAAACAAGATACTCATGATAAGAAAAACTGTTAGCTGTGACTTTAGAGAACCAGATTTAGGAAATGCTGGATTTCCTTCCAGTCCATGTGTTCCCCTAAAGAAACCCAGGCTTTGCTTGTGAAACCTCGCCACAATTCCGGGCGATTCCTCCAAAGCCAGGCTGTGTTTTGGTTTCTTCCAGGCTTCCATTGCTCTGACCCTGGATGGGTGGGAGCATTCCCTGTGTGCCTCCTTCACTGGCTTTGGGGTTTCAACACTCACTTTATGATTCAGGTGTCGGACGTGGAGCTACAAGTTTTGTTTCCTTGGCCGGATTCCAAGGATGCTGCTGGGAACATGTCTGGGATTTTGGGCTTTTGGAGTCTCATCACTGGCACAGCTGCCAAGAGTTTTGGCCCCACGAGAGGGCTCTTTTTATTCACGAGTTTAAACACTTACCTGTTTCCCCTGCTCAGAACAGACCTGTTACTCTTTATACCTGCTTTCCCCGCTTCCAACTTTACTTTTTCATTCCTCTGCTTAAAATTTATTTTCCTTTCTCCTTGAGAGTCCTCCTTAAAAACATCTTGGTTTGTGAACACTCAGGAGTTTTCCTTCTTACTGTAGCGGTTTTTTGGCGAGGGCTTTGTTTTTTCTTTACAACACCTATAGAGAGAATTGTGTTTTCCTCTTGTGAAACCTCGGATAACACTTGGAACTTCTGTGTTGCCTGGGTGTGTTGCCCATAAAATACAGGTACAAATGGACATGTCAGTGGTGGCATGGAAATTACTCAGGATTATGAATCACGCTGAAAAATACTATTGGAGAGCTGAGCCTGATGCTGTTAGTCATTCTGCCATAGCAAAGGGAATTATGGTCTCAGTGGAAGAGAGATGCAAGTTAGTGCAGAGTCAGTCTCTTTCTGCTCCTGTCATGTGGAAAACATCTTCTAAACATCTTTTTTTTTTTACTGGTATTAGCAAAATGAGCAGCTTCTGAAAGGGTTAAAGCAGATTTACCATAACCTTCACTCTCCCCTCAGTTCTTGTCATTTATGAGAATTAATGAAGACATTAAATAAATCTGATGTTTCCTTTTTCTGTTTCCACTAATTAGTCCCAGTCAATCAATAGAATATCCACATTTTCCCAGCTGGTTTAGAGTCAAAAGATACTGAATCTGAACTTGTTTTTTCATGTCACATCCAGAGCTTTGGAAGAGTGTTTTGGCAGGCTTCCCTGTGGGCACAGCTCCCATTCCCAGAGTTCTCTCCAAAGCATTAAGAATGGAAATAAGCAGCTCAGAATTTTCCAGTTTAGCTCGGGCTCTGTGTACGTTAAGAGAAACAGAAGCACAACCACAAGTACAGCAAAACCCTTCATGTGGCCAGGCTGCAGCACAGAGCCGAGCTTCAGCTGGGGAAACTGGCACAAACTGGTCCATGCTGGGCTCACAGATTGCACCCCACATTTGTCCTGGTGTGGGGGGACAGTGACTGAGGCACGAGACCACCAGGAAGCTTCTTAATGTGGAGAAGATCTGCCTGGTGGCCTAAACTCAGAGGCAGACTCAGAAATCTCTCAATGATTTACTCTGGAATACTCTTGCTTGTAGGAAACCATCAAGGCCGCTGTGACAGAGAGAAAACACTTCCATTTTCTCTCTCCTCTTCAGGGTGATTCCTTGGCTTGGCTTGTGGAAGCTGCTTTAGTGAGTGACTGAAATAAGGCACACAGATATACATATATATATATATATAGTGTCTATTTTTGGGTGCTTTTCTCCTGTCCAATGCTGAAGAGGTGCTCCAGAGCATCTCTTCTTTTGGAGGAAAAAATTACTAGGATAATACAATCTTACAGAGAACGTGATCTGGGAAAAATCTTGAGGCCGAGCAGGGATAAAGGAAATAAAATTAATTCCTGATGTCTCTTTGAGGATTACAGTCCAGCTCTTGTGAAACTTAGTGGGAAACTTTCCTTCTCTTGTAACGAGAGCTGGGCTGGTCCTCAGGGTATCACCATAACAAAGCAGAGCTACAGCTGGTAGCAGGCACAGACAGATACCACTGAAACATGTCAAAAGATTTTATTAGAAACAAGAGATTGAATTGTGGCAAAGCTGTCGAGTTTGCTGAGGATAACAATTTATCAAATCTAATGATTGTTCTTTTTTTAATCTTGAGTTGATGGAATCTCACAGACACTCTTCCATTCAGAAAGTCAGTAATAGTGTGGAAGTTAGAGAACTCCTCCGTATCAGGGCTCTGGACAGGCAGGAATCTTGACTTGAAGCACACAGCTCCAGTTCCTAGAAGTACTGAATCTCATGGGCCCTGGATTTGCTTTTACTAGCAGATTTTCCTTCCTGCCTTTTACCCATTTTTCAGGTTTTCCTGGAACAAGTGCACATTTCCAGCTAATTTATACTAATTGAAAATTAAGTTTTCATAGAATGAGACATCCCTATCTTAAACATCTCTCTGAAATGCAGTTCTCATTTTGACTACAGTCTTCAAAACCCAGAGCATCTGAGCCTAAATTCCATTTTAAGTGTCCTGTGAAATCTGGTCAATTAAAAATCTCAAGACCTTGGCTTACTTTTAAGAGGTGATATTAAATATATTAATATATTCCCTTATGCACTTTCCCCCTAGGATATAAAATGGTCATTCCCCTTAAATAGTGACACAGTGCCCTGCAATGCTGAGCACTGGTGGAATGACTCTACAGTAAAGTTAAGCTTCAAATTTTAATCTCTCTCTGAGCCACATCCTGTTTTCAGTTAACTGATCTCATATGGGGGAAATTTACCACAGGAAATTTCTCTAGTTTGGAAAGTACCAAAACCTTATCTTTGGTTTCTTTGTGTAATTCAGCACCTTTGGAGACAGAGGTGTAGGAGAATCACAGAAGCTTTCAAGAAGCATCAAAGCAAAAGAAAAGGAGTGAGTTAAGGGCACAGGGAAGAGGTAGAGCTGCCACTTCATCCCTAAACCTGACCCTGTGGTGTAACACTGATCATTCTAAAATTAACATCTTAACGCCTCTTTATATACCCAAAGTTTAAAAAACCAAATCCAGAAATCTTTTAAGATCTCTTTCAGAAACTATCTCACATCCTGGCAGAAACTGCCTGGGCCAAATCATCTTAAGATGAATTGTAACAACCCAAATGGGAGCAAATGGTTCAGGCCAAGGCCTAACTGGGGCTGGATCACAGTTTCCTCACAGCCTTGAGTTAAAACCCAGCCCTGCTGACACTGAACCACAGATCTGCATCTGGGTCTGCAGCAGATCAGCACCTGCAGATACGCTGTGGATCAGCACAGAGAGGAGGGAGGTGGAACTGAGGCGTCTGTCCTGTCTGTCTGTCCTGTCTGTCTGTCATGTCTGTCTGTGCACACCCAGCACAGAAAGGTGCCAGACTGGAGGCAAACGCTGCTGTACAATAAATCCCTCAGCAGCTTCCACGCAGGTACCTGCAGCTGGTGGCTCTTGGCAGTGCAGCAATTAACGAGCCGGTGAAGCACCTAGAGAAACACCTCCGCTTTTATTCTTAATTCTGAGCAGGGGCTCACCCCCAGGGATACTCCCCACAAGGAAGAGTGAACAGATTTGCATGAACAACTCTTTTTCTGACTGAATCCTCTGTCAGAACTAGACAGGGTGGCAGCAAAGTGGGCTGTGGCAGGGGTAAAGAGGACCTTCTGCTGATAGTGAAACTTCGCTTTGTAGAATCTTTACTGCACTCTAAGAAGGCTTTGCAGACATTACTGAACTCTTGTGTTACCCTGCTGTGGCACCCCCGAGCTGCGTTGGAGGGTGAGGCACAGCGGGGCTGCCCCGGCGAGGTTTCCCGGAGGCTCCAGAGGGAGTCAAGGCTCCCGTCCCGGATTTGGGGCAGGGGCTGCCCCGAGCACCCAGGGGGAACTTGGCGCTGTGACGGCGCTCTGGGCAGGCAGGACTTTCTGTCTGAGTCCCCGGTGCCCATGGCAGACCCGCATCGCTCCGCTTTCAGGAACCAGCCACCAGATTCTCCGTTTCAGCTCCGTTTCAGCTGGCCCGGGGGAATTTGCTCCGCGGGGCCTTTCCTCAGTCAATTCCCCGTGCCCGCGGCCCGGGGCAGCGCCGGTCCCCCGAGCGGGGGAAGCCCCGCTCCCGCCGGCCTCGGGGCGCGGTTCGGGCTCCCCGCTCCTCCCGGCCGGAGCGAGGCAGCATCGCCGAAATCCAACCGAGCCGGCCGGCCGNGCGCGGCGCCCGCCGCAGCCCCGCCGGGCCCGCCGCCCCGCGGCTCCGGTACCCGCGGTGAGCGCCCGCCCGGGGCCGCCGGGCTCAGGTACGGGAGCGGCGGGGATGCGGGGACGGATGGAGGGGAGCGGCGGGGACGGAGGGGAGCGGCAGGGATGGACGGAGGGATGCAGGGGAGCGGGCCCCGCCGCAGCCTCCCGCTGCGGGGAACCGCCCGCGGCCGCCGGACACGCGGGGCCCGCTCCCCGAACCGCGCCCCGGGGGCGCCCGGAGGGCAGCGGGGGCCGGGAGGTAGTTATNTTGCGATTGTGTTACCGGGATTAATTTAGGGCTCTGGCAGGTTGGGCAGCCCCTGCGGTCGCTGCTGAGCTCCGCTCAGATGCCTGTAGAGACCATGGGAATTGGCTGAGCCAGGCCATGGAAAGCGCTGTTTGTTCCGAGACCCAGGGACAAGCCCAAGGTGTGCCCTGCCCACCTCGCGGCAGTCACACCGCCAGCCCGGCCTGCCCACGGCAGCCTTGATTCATTTCTTTTCAGATTTCTAAGTCAGCGTGACTATTGGTAATACTGAGATAGGTTATGGTGCGTCAGTACTGTTATGGGGGGGGGAGAAAAAGCTTTTTAAAGGCATTATGATCAAACTGAACCAGTTCCCTGGGCAAAAATGTTCCTTGAACTTTCCAAGAGACACCAGAACCAGTTTTGGCTGCATTTCCAAAAATATCCCGCTGCACAGCTCATATTTACCAAACTAAACTGAATATGGCACGTGTGGCTCCAGGTGTGCCTGGTAAGAGCACAGCACTAAGGGTTTGTGGACTTGGGATTTCCTTTGTTATTTCACCACAAGTTTTATGACTTCAGGAAAGTCACTGTCAACACACCAGCTGCTCAGTTTCTGTGTCTATGAAGTGAAATCACGAATTTTGGCTGCTGAGAATTGAATGTGGTTGGGGATTTACTATACAGAAACAATTCTGTGTGATGGGGACTGATGGGATGGTAGCTCATCTTTCTACAGGCTAAAAACTCTTGAAAGAAAACCCCAACACCCCTTTTTAGGACGTTGTCTATTTTTGTGTTGCGCTTGAGGGAAATTTTAAAGGTGTACAGTAATTTCCTGCTGGTACCAGGTCAAACCCCAGTGTGACATTTGGTCACGCCTGTCACTGCAGACCCAGCTAAACACAGCACCGTCACTGCTCGTGTTTGGGGCTGCTGGAGGTCTTTGACACGTCCTCTCACGTCAGAACCAGCGTGTGCGGCGTTTGAGCTCCTGGTTTTTATCTTCTCTCGGACGGCGCTCACTTCAGATGGCCGAGAACACCCCCAGGAGCCTGCAGGACACCCCGGGCTCTTCTCCTGATGAAAACGAGTTTCCTTTCGGATACCCCACCAGCATTTGCGAGGACGTGCCCGGTCAGAAGTACCTGTGCAGCAACTGCAACAACATCCTGAAGAAAGCCCTGCAGACGCTGTGTGGGCACAGGTACTGCTCCGCCTGCCTCGCCTGGATCGTGCGGTACGTCCTGGGCTGTCGGGGTCACGTTCCTGGAGCTGGGCTGTGCCCCTGAGCTCAGGGAGCAGTCTGTGCCTCCTGGCCTGCTGTTGTTTCCTCCTGGAAGGGTTTTCCAAGGTGGACTGCGGGATACTCTCTGCATCCTCCTTGTTTCCACCGTGGAAATCTGTGGGGTGGATTATGGGGCCTGGCAGAGTTTTTCTGTCTGTGACATAATAATTCTGATTTAACCTTGAAGAACTGGTCCAAGGCTGACTTAATGCTTCCATGGCACTTCACAGTCCTTTGATAAGGGATGTTACAGGATTTTAATGAACATAATGTCATATATGTCTCTATCTGTCTGGGCAAAATGGGCATTTCCTGTGCTTTAAAAGACTTTAGTTTTCAGATTATCTTTCCTACTTGGAGTTTTTGCACCATTCATGAGATAAATAGCTTTCCATCTTTATTCCTATTTATGGTCCAGGCTGCCCTTATTTTACTGAAATACAGATGATATTAATTGGCAGAGTCCTGGTCTTGAAGAACAGAAGAGCAAAGCTTTTTTGACATCAGTGTGTTCAAGAATTGGTCCTTCCATGAGCAAGGACTATGGATTCTGAGTGGAAATTACGGTTTCCATGGTTTTGTTTGTGTCAGTGCCTATACAAAGACCTCCTAAACTGCAGTGCACCAATAAATTGTTATTTAATTCTTCTTTCCTTTTTGCCAGGAACAATAAAAATGCAATTTGCCAGAAATGTAAAGAGGAAGATCCCAACACTTTAAGTGAGGAAAGCCTATTGGCAGAAGAAAGGGTAAGTTGTAGTTCACAGATCATTAATTTATCATTAACCATTAGCTCTGTAGTCATCATTGGACCGGAGTTCAGATGGGAATAATACAAAATGCAATAGCAGCTGATAGTTACACATTTTAACTTAGGCTTTAATAACTTGGGTTTCCCAGAGTTTTCAATTTTAAAAAGTGTAATGGCAGCCTCAGGACTTTCCAAACCCAGGTTCTGCAATGTAAAATCCCAAACTCTTCCATATGATTAACTTTTTATTGTCTCAAAGTAACTGGTGCTTTCCTACTTGCAATAAGATGTCTTAACTGTTGCTTATTATCCTTAGGAAGTATTTTAATGGATTTTCCAACCTCATGGTTTCTTGTACCCTTCAAACATGAAGCTGAACGTAATAATTGATACAAACTATGCCCTGGCAAATGTTTCATCTGTAATTTAAGGGTGCAGATCTCTTCTTGTGTGATTTTCCAGGCAAACTGCTGTGCTGTTCTACATCCCAAACACAAACTGGGCCGTAAGGCCCCATCCCAGCTTGTCTTTTCCCCTCCTCTCTGGCTACGTGCAGGGATATCAACAGACACACGATTTGTCTGAATTTTTTTAGGAAAAAATGAAAACAAATAGGCAGCTGACAGTGGCATAAAAGCCAAAGTTTAGGAAGCAGCAAGATAATGGATCTGCTGTGAATGCTGAACTTGGTAATATCCCAGAAAAACTCCTCAGTTCTGCAGTGAATTTCCCAGTAACAGGTTTCACGCACAAATAGGTGCAGCTGAACCCTTGTGAACTTCTTCTGCTTTGACTGTCAGTTTGGGATTTCTGTGCTGTGGGATTCTCCCCGGGTGTGCCGGGAATGTCTGCAGCCTGTGGGTGGGTGGCTGTAAACAGACCCCACTCCGGGCTGCCTGGCACATTCCTTTGCCTGCTGGGTGTCCAGATGAAGCCAGGCACCGGGAAGGGAGGAGGATCTGCCTGTGCAGATCATTTCCAACAAATGCTGGGTGGATTTGCAGGAACTTTGAAATGTGGGCATCGTTTATAAATACTTTCCTCCCTCTGTTTGTAAAGCTTTCCTCTCCCTGTCCTTGCTGTGTGTTATTCCACGTGAAATCTGCATTTCTCTGCTCTGTGCTTACCTCCAGAGTATCCCAAAAAATGCCTTTAACTGTGGCAGGGCTTCTTCTTGTGCCAGGCTTCCTATTTTAGTGCAAGATGTAATATTAAAGTGTGCAGTATTTCATAAATCACTTAACAATTGTACAGTTCCTCGTGTTTAAATAACACCAAAATCTACGAAGTGCAAGGAACAAACCCCTCTCCCATCTGGTTCATATTTTTCTAGCACTCAGTGTCTGCTAAATGGAAACAGCCCCGATCTGAGCAGCGCACTCCGTGCAGAGCGCTCTCAAGTCCTCTCTGCAGCACGTTTAGGAGGTGTTAATGACCCCGATAATGAAATGCATTCATTAAGGGACCCCGTAGTCAGGGCCCTGTCAGCACATTCGCTGCATGTGAAATATTTCAGGCTCCTGTGAGAAGAAATGTAAAATGAGAGCTGTAGTTGGCCGGGCTTACTTTGAGTAAATTAGTATCATGTCAGAGAGATTATTTCTGAATGCTAAGAAATAAATGATTTAGTAATTATTTGGGCTTCTACTACACTAAGATTAACTTGCCAGGTCACTGAGTCTCGTGCAGTACAGTAAATTTTTTAAAAATAAAGGATTTATCAAGGTGTGGATTTCTGTCACCCCATTCCTATTCCGAGGATGGGTGCTGGAGTATTTTCTCACCAGTGGTTTTTTCTTGACTTTGTTTTCTTTCCAGGCTTTTGGAGATGCTGCCATTAATAAAGAGATTTCTGAACTCAGAGTCCACTGTGTGACCCTTGGGTGCAGCTGGTCTGGTATCATGAAAGATTTTGAAGTATGTTTAAAGAGAGTTTATTCAGATTAATATGGAAGGGGGACGGAGAGGCAATGAAACCAGGATATCAGCAGACACAATTTAATGCAGTTAATTAGAATCAGTGCCAGTACTGTGATTTATTCCAACAGAGTAGCTAAAAACATGCCATTAATCCATGGAAGGTTCCCTGCCTGTGGCAGGGGGGTGGAATTGGATGATCTTTGAGGTCCCTTCCAACCCAAATCATTCTGTGGTTCTGTGATTAACTTTAGTAGGGCTTTGGCCAAATCCAGAACATCCTGAATGAAATTCACATTGCACAGATTCACACCAACGTGATCTTTTTCCCAGTGGTTTCCTCATTATTTAAATGCAAGGCTGCTCCAAGCAGGCTGTGACAGGGCAGAGCACTTCAGTCTCCAGCACCCTGTTCAGGCAGTGTCCTTAGCGTGTTTTTATAGGAGGAATAATTCCCTCCTATGTCAGTGTATTGATTGTATTCATCATTCTTTTCAGACTGACCTGAAGTGCTCCAGGTAAAATATTTCAGAGGGCAAGACTTGTGAATCTGCCATGCAAATGTGAATAGTGAATACAAGGGAGAAAGCTGGGCCCAGGATCATGTTATTTTTAAACAAAAGCCCTAAGAGACTGTTTGAGGGAGACCTCGTGTTTGAATTTACCAAAAGTTGTTGGGTTTTGGTTTTGGTTTTGGGATTGTAAAAAATTAATGATTAACAAAAAAAGGCCCCAGTAAAGTTGGTGAATTTTTCACCAGTAATCTCAGTAACTTTGTGCAGTGGGACTTTACCCAAGCTCAGAAGAAATGCAGATCAGAGCCCTGGGCTGCCAGAACAGGGACTATTTATAGATAAGCATGAATCAGCACTTTACATGTTGCTTTATAACTTTTTACTTCCAGGAGCATCAGAGTTTGTGTGAATATGCTTTGATTCCCTGTCACACTGGCTGTGGACACGTGGTGATGAGAAGGAAGCTGGCAGATCACTTGGAAAATGGATGTGTCAATAACGTGACCGTGTGTCAGCAGTGCCAGTGCAGCTTGGCCAGCTCTGAATACCAGGTAAGAACACTTCTCTCTCAAATAAAGGCTTCATGTTAATGGTTTGGATAACCTGTGGTGCCATTTTTCCATCCTGATTTCACTGCACGCGGGGAATATTTAATATTCCTGAGTTTGATCGTTTTTCCACACGTATGTGGGAGGGACAAATGGATGTGATAATCTGTTGGTGATGTGACAAAGGACCCATGTGCTCCCCCAGGGCTCGGGCAGCCCGGGTTGCAGCTCCTGGTCAAAACTTGTCCCAGCACGAGGTAAGAGAGAAGCAGAAAAGCACAGACAGTGGCAGGGAAGGGATCTTGAAAGTGGCTGAAGTTTATTCAAACTAAAAGCACCCACAAATGTGTAAGGCAGGATTCTGTCAGATATTATTTCTGTTAGATCTGATCAGGTATAAATCTCCAAATCATCAGAAGTGCCCATAGACCAGGAAGATCTCACTCTGAATCTGCCACAAATATCTCAGTGACTATTCACACGTATTTCATTTCTATATTTTAATGTTATTTGCTCAAAACAATGAGTGTTGTTCCCTCCAAATGATTTCAAGAGAATAATTGCCAGCCTTGGAGTTGGGCAGAGTGGTGAAAGACCCACATGTGAATATTTCAGAGATGTAAATAGTAGCGGGTAGCTCTGCATGCCCAAAGTGTCACAAAATGATGCCTTTCCAAATACTGAGCTGAGAGATTTATAAGGGATTAAGACTCCTCCTGGGGTAAGAATCAGGTGCTCTGCCAAAATCTGCTCCTTGGGAAGCTTTTGCTTGTGCTCTTCATCCTTTACTAACCTACAGAGAGAGGAGAACCTGGACCCGGGCAGGTGCTAAATCCAGTGTTTCCCAAAACTGTTAATACCAGAAGGTGGCAACACTAAATCCCTGTCAGCCTTCCGTGAGTGCAGGCTCGGGCTGGAGGGGGAAACCTGAGCTCGGTGAGTTCCCTGAGCACCTTCTCTGCTCAGGGGTCTCTGGCACCGCAGCTCCAGCGGCTCCAGAGCTGTTTTCCTCCCACTCATCCCACTGAGCTACCACCTAACTCCTATTTTGGCTGGGAAACCTTGGCAACCGAGCAGGGGGTTGGCCTTGAGGTGTGGCTTTTTCTCTGCCTCCTTTAGCATTTGTAGAATTCTGGTTACATGATCTGCTTTAATAAATGTGCACTGACTTCAGAGCTTTGATTACTTGTGGGTATTCCATGTGTCCACAACCCTCTGGGAGAAAACAGTAAATTTTGGGCTCTGGTCTTGCTCTCTTCATTTATTCATTCAGTTATAGGTCTTTTGATTTTTGACATTTCTCTGTTTTAAATAAACTCCTCTCCAGTCCCTCGCCCCCTCAAGGAATAGGCGATCTGAAGGAGGAAAAGGGCAGAAATGAATAAGATAAAGGCGTAATTTGTTCAATGGCAAGACAGAGGGTGTTAAAAATGAGTTAGAGAGTGAGAAAAACCCGTGGCTGCATTTCTGAGAATCGAAAGGGAAACCTCAGAACTGATATGCAAAGGAGTTTATGAAGATGAAAGCCACCCCCTCTGAGGAGTGTGAATGGAAAGCTGACAGTTGCTGTGTTAAATACAGATATTACAGATGCAGGGACCAATGGCAGGGGGATCACTTTACCCTTCCTGGAGCCAGAAATGGCAGGAAGCCTCCTGTGAGTGGTGATGCATTTTGCATTAGCTCATCGTGATGGAAAATTTGGATTCCAGCCTCCAAAATGTTCATAAGCAGGATGCAAGAAGGGGCTGCAGACTGAGTGAAGTGTTTGGAGTCAATGCAAGAAGAGTTTATATTTGAATTATATTTGAATTTGAATTTATATTGGAGTTTCCTGTGCTGTAACCTGTTTGTATTCATGTATATATCTATGTATACATTTGAATTTCCTGTTCTGCTGGTCATTGTTGCTTCCTGCTCTGTAAGCCCCTGCTCGTCACTGCGTGTGTGTGAGTGCACATCTTGTGTGTGTGCACGTGGCTTTGGTTTGAACCTGGCAAGACCTGGGCATTGCCAGTCTTGTGTCCAATATCCCAGGGTCACCTTGCAGGTCAATAATTAAATACTGATTTTTTTTTCCCTCTTGTTTTAATGACAGGAGCACTCATGTGAAGGCAGTTTAGGCAAGGAGCAAACACCTGTGCAAACAGAAACGGCATCGAAGGAGAAGGTGGGTGAAAGATGAGTGAGTGCAATGCAGCTTTATTGCAATTAATAAAATTACCGCTTGTTCATTTACATTAAATGAACACCTGGGAACATCTTCAGATCCAGCAGCTGTATCTGGGTGCTCTTTACACCCCAGCAAAGCTCTGCTGACTGCCTTCCCTTCCCTGCTCCCACAATCACCTTCACTAAATTATCTTCTTGGTTAATCTCGTGAAATGGGCAAATGTTTGTTTCCTCTCACACACGGAGTGAGAGCCCCACGGGCAGGAGAGGAGTGTGCTGGATGGCAGTGCACTTACAGCACCTTCTTTCTGAGGAGTTGTCACCAGGTGATCCCTGTAGTTTGCTAAGTTCAGTTCTGTCAGTCTGGGGTCTGTTAGATGGACACCTCACTGCCAGGCTGTGTGCAAGAAACCTGCAATCAGCCACACTCTTCATTGATTTACCATCAATTTTTCAAAGCTGGCTGGGCACCGGAAGCTGTGGAATTACCTTGACTTGAATTAATCTGATTTATGGGTTTGTGGCTTAGGTGTCTGTAGGGAAATAAAGGAATTCCTTTCAATTGGTATTTGATTATTTCCCCTGCATTTTTTTCCAGCAGAGCCACTCTACATCCTCAGCCAACAAGGATGGATGCTGTTTCTCTGAAGTTGGCTGTGCATTTAGGGTGAGTGAAACAGGTCCCTTCAGGAATGTTCCACTGTGGTTTGGATATTCCCCTCAGGGCCGTGTCCCTTAAAGCAGAATCGGCACCTCTGATGCCGGATGATGGAGCTGCACCTGCACCTTGCGGTTTTTCCGTGTCCCAAGGAGCTGCAGGATTGCTGGGTTTGGCCCCAGGCCAGCTGTGGGGCACACAGAGGGTGCACTGACAGCGTTGTCTCTTCCAGGGAAGCAAAGAGAAGATAAAGGAGCACGAAAAATCCGCAGTGGGGGCCCACATGCTGCTCCTGCTGCAGCACATGAGGCAGCTGAAGGGAACCTTGTGCTCTGCTGCCAAAGCTGCGCAGGGCTTCACCCCACAGCCAGAGCTGAACCTGAACAGTGCAGGAAAAAGCACCTCTGACCTGAAGATCCCAGCAGGGCTGGAAATCAGCAGGGATCCAGAAGTGGACTGTTTCCCTGGATCTTCTGTTCCCGAAGACGAGTCTGTCCTGCAGCAGCTCGTGAGGGAGAAGGTGATTTCGGAGCTAGAAAATAAGCTGCACGTGTTTGAGAACATAGTGGCAGTGCTCAATAAGGAGGTGGAGAGCTCTAATTTGGAAATCCTGGCCTTCCGGAGACAGAGCGAACTGGACCAGAACATAATACGGGGCCTTGAGCTGAAGGTAAACACAGCAAGGATTGTCTGGGTGCTTGTTCCACAGACAACAAACACTGACACGTGTCAGGGACAGGTGGGGGGGATCAGGATGGGGAGTTTGTGAAGTGTTCACTTCTGGACACATCTTAAGGATCCTTTTGTTGTTTGATACATTTTCAAATAGGGTTCTCTAACACTTGTTCTCTAAATCCACGTTTGGGTCGCGAGATATTCCTGAGAGTTTTGAGTGTTCAGAGTTTGCCACGATCAGGCTGTGAGCAAGCAGGAGAGCTGTTTAATCGCCTGATCCTCTTACAGCAGCGCTTTGCCCGGAGGCCCAAACAACATCTCCGTGTATGTTTTGACACATAGCTGTCACTTGGAGAGAAATCAAAGCAGAACTCCCAGAACACGAGGACTCCAGAAGGATTCAGCCACCCCTGCAGCACAGCCTGGAGCGGGGGGCTGACTGAGGGCTGGTTTTTTTTTGCCTAGATTGCAGAGCTGCACCGGTGCCTGACGCAGAAGGACGCGGGCCTGAGCAGCCTGCACAAGAGCCTGCTGTTCTCCGAGCAAGCCTCCTACGACGGGATCTTCCTCTGGAAAATAACAGACGTCGGCAGGAAGCTCCAAGACTCTGTGACTGGCAGGACAGTCGGTTTGTATTCCCCAGGTAAAGCACAAGATGGAGATGTGTGTTCACAAACCCCAATCCTTCAGAAACCCCCCCCCATTTCCCCAGAACTCTGCTTCTTTCTGCCTGTCCCGTCAGGAGGTCCTTTAAAACAGCTCCCTAAACCAAGATGCTGTTTATGCAAAGAGCTGTAATCCAGGGCACTGGGATGTGCTTTTCCAGAGGGCTGTGCTCTAGTTTGGGCTGTCGTCCTTCACTTTGCCCTCCGCCATGGCTGCTTGCAGTGGATCCATCCCTCCTCACCCTCACCTCAGTGCCTGCTGGTGCCATGTGGCTCCGGCTGCAGCTCTTCCCCAGGTGGGAAGTAACTGGATTAGGTAAAATGCGCTTGTGTGGCTAATAACAGGTAATTTTCACCGAGGTTTGAGGCACTACAAGGATTCCAACCACTGGATTTTCATTGCTCGTAATCTTCAGGGGGTGCTGATTTGTCTGTCCTCCTCTCTGTGAGAGCAAACCACGTCACACGTTACCTTTTCCCATATGCCAGAACACTCATTATGTCTTGCTTTCCCCCAGAAGTGGCTTTAGTAACGAAGAGTTCTGATTTTCAGCTTTCTACACTGCAAAGTACGGCTACAAGGTGTGTCTGAGGGTGTACCTGAACGGGGATGGGACAGGGAAAGGAACCCACATGTCCCTGTTCTTCGTTGTCATGAAAGGAGACTACGACGCTCTGCTGCCGTGGCCTTTCAGGCACAAGGTGAGAAGGGAAACCTTTCCATATCTGATCCCAGCCAAAAGTCAACACAAGGTGGCTTTTTCTCTGGAATTTAGTGGAAGTTGAGTGCTTTCCCTCATCCCTTTCCAAAGGTGAGGAGCCATCCTGCAATCCTGGGTAATAATTTGTCTCTGACTGGAGTCCCTTGCAGGGAAAGCTGCTCCTGCCGACACTCCAGACTTTGCCAGGTGGGGTTTTCAGACACCAGAACATGGTGTTTGGAATAGTCCGACCTGTGTCCACCTGGGCTAAAACCAGAGACATATTTTTTCCTGGCTCTTGCTAAACATAGGTAGTATCAATTAATAGGAGGGAATTATGATTTGCTGCCTGAAGGCGTCAGAAGGGTGAGGTGAGAGTTCCACTGACAAAGGTGCTAGGATGTCTGGTGGAATCCTGGTCTTACTTTTTCCCCTAGGTGTGATCTGATAATGGCAACAATGGTTAGAAAAGCAGTGAAACCACGGCAGGGCCTGATCCCTGCTCTGGCACTTGCCTTTGTGGGGTAATAATTCTGTAAGCCTTTCCTAGAAATAGCTTTACTACCAGTTAGCAGCCAAAACAATAGAAATCAAAGTTCCCAATCCTCGCCATGTTATGAGATTATGACAGACAGTTCATATTTCAAGCTGAAGAACAGGGAGTTAGTAAAGGGGGTAATGAGGTGTGGAGATGCCATACTGATATTTAGGTTGTGTCTTTCACATATTTGTGCACGGGCAACTGAGCTGTTTCTTCTGATTCCAAACCACAATAACAGAATAAATGTAATGACTGTAACCAAACCCGGGGGCTGTTAAAGTTGTCAGGAGAGAGTGAGAGGAAAAAAGCCTTTGGACTGTGCAGTTCTCTACCAAGAAATAATTCCTTACTTGATTTAATTTAATTTTGTTTTATGGGTAGCAAAGTTTTAGAAACTTCATCTGGGAGTTCACATGAACTGACCTTGCAGGTTGGAAACATTCGTTACAGTTTGTGTTTAACTATCAGTGGAGCATCCAGCTGCTTTTGCAGCACTGCTTGGTTTGTTTTCCACTCCAGTAACTCCTCGTTGCCACATTCTGTTTTTCAGGTGACATTTATGTTGCTTGACCAAAATAACAGGGAACACATAATTGATGCCTTTCGCCCGGACCTGACTTCGGCCTCGTTCCAGAGGCCAGTGAATGACATGAATGTGGCCAGTGGCTGCCCCATGTTCCTCCCCTTGTCCAAACTGCAGTCCCCCAAACACGCCTACGTGAAAGAGGACACGCTTTTCCTCAAGTGCATCATAGAAACAAATTAGCAAATTCCGAAATGTGGCTGCGTGCAGAAGCCACCCGCCGAGCGTCAATAGATTGCGAGAAAAAACCCATCAGTTTGAGAGCTTGTGTTAGCTTTTGTGCACACAAAACCCCCAGAGCCTGAGCCCGCACCCCCTGAACCCGCTGCCATCACCTGGAGCTGCCCCTGTGCAGCAGGAATGGGATGGTTTCACCAAACCAGCCAGTTCTCACGGTTTAGGTGTCGCTCACGGTCGCTCCACACTCGTGGAGAAGGGGCTGGGCTGTTCTTCCTCCCAGCCGGCCCTGGCGTGGCTGCGGTGCTGCCGGGATGCCTGGCGGGGAATGTGGCTGGATTCCCTTCCCGGGGATGGACAGGTTTGGGGGGTGCCAGGCGAGGCTGGGCCGTGCCACCCTCGGGCAGCCCTGCAGGGAGTGCAGATCCCTTTCCCGGGAGGCGGGCAGAGAGGGAGCTCCTGGCAGCCCTCGCCGGCTGGCAGCCCCAGGGGGGATTTTGGCTGTTCCCCAGCAGCAACAAGGACAGATTCCTTCCCCCGAGGGCCGGATCAGGTGTCTCTGTGCTTCCCCATGACCTTGGAAGCCAAGAGCTGTGGCCAGCGCCGGCGGCTGCAGTCCCTTCCCCCGGGGGATTTATTTCCTGCTGTTTATTTCTCTGTTTCTGAGCTCTGTAAGGAGACGTTGTGTTGCATCAGCAGACAGGGACCAGATCACGCTGTGCCTTGGGGGAATCGCCTCTTGGATTTCCCAAGGAGCCCTGGGACTTTCCCACTGCGGATACAGAGCTCTGGGAAGGCCAGAGCCCTGCTGCAGGCGGGGTAAGGGCCCCTCAGTGGTTTGGTTTAGTGTCCAGTCACTTCCTGAACCATCAAGGCAGGTGACTCATTAGAAATTATTGGTTGTTTATTGCTTAATTCCTTTTGTGGGCTCTGATGTTTAAGATTTTTTGCACGCTAAAATGGAAGTCACTGCTGGAAATGGTTTTGTTCCTTTTGGGTTTTCAGATAGAGGTAAGGAATGAATAATTTTTTTCATAAGCAAGACAAGCTTGGGACTGTCTGCATGTGTGCAAAATCTCCCGCTTCTACCTTGGCAACAGCCTTTAAAATAATTAGTTGTGATAAAGCATCAAATTTCAAAAACACCCACCCCATAAACAAATATTTATCAAAGCTTGTTGGGAAGGAACTGGATATTCTTTGCCATCACATCTGTGTGTCTTTTCCTCTATTCCATCTTTCAAATGTTCTTCCAGGGACGGAAAGTGATTTTTCCAACAACGTGCAAGCCCTTGTCGCCACACTGGAGTAATTTACCTAAACATGTTATGCTTTTCCTGGCTGTATCACTTTGGCAAGTGTTGTATTTATTACAATCATTCATATTTTCTTACGATTTTATTTATTTCCTAAATAAAGCTCACTAACTTAAGAAAGGTTTGGGTGCTATTTTCGCTGTCAGATAGGGAATGGAGCCAACTTGGAGATGTGATGATGGGGGTTTATTATAGAAACAGCTGAGCTGTGCTACACTTTCCTTCCTTGCTTTTTTCTTTCCTTCTTTCTGGGGAAAGGAAGGTCCCTTTGGAGCTGTGCTCAGGAGCTGCAGAAATGCCCAGAACATCTCTGTGTCCATTTCCCTCAAACCTGCCTAGCTGGGAGAGCACTTACAGGCTCTTCAACAGAGCCCACAGAGAGAGCTCAGTTAAAAAAAGAAAAAAAAAAGACGGATATGGATGAAATCCATGCTAAATAAACAAACAGACACGAAACCCCGGTGCCCAGTGCTCCTCCTTTCAAAGGCACAGCCGGCAGAAAGCAGCCAAATGTCAGACTGATCGGCTCTGCTGGTGATGGCAGCCAGCCCTCGGAGCAAGGCTCCCTTCCGAGGGCATCTCCATCCTTGGGAAGGGCTGCGGGAGCTCGGGCTGTCCCCGCGGGCACGGCCGGGGCCGGGGCTGTCCCTGCGGGCACAGAGCCGCTTTCCGAGCGCGGGGCTCCGCTCCCAGCCCGGCCCTTCCTGGAGCGGGCTCCTGGTTTGCATCTCCAAAACCTTCAGCCGCAAGAGCGTCTTGATAAGGAGGTGGCTGACACTTAAAGGAGCTGGAATCGGAGCGACATCAAGAGCTCTCGGATCCCGAAAATCGCTTCTGTGTGGTTTTTTTTTTGTCTGGATCAAATCAAACGATGCAGAAAAATCACGGAGGATTTTAGTGAGTTAGATCAGCAGCGTTTGCTCTGTGTTTCATGGCCAGGCTGGCAAAGAGTCAAAATGCTCCTGCAGCTAAGATGGTCTGAAATAATCAAGGACAAGGTTTGGAGGGAAAAATCTTTTTTTTTTTTTAATGGACTAATAAAGCTGAAAAAAAACAGGAAAATTTTGGGCTTATAAGCCTGTTCAGGGATAGAACTCAAACCCTGCACACAGTGGCTTAAACTGGTTGTGTTGGTCAGTCAAGTGGCTTCAGTGAAGAGGAGGTCGAGACCCTCAGGACAGAGGGATGAGAGGGGGAATTAGCAACCTGTGGGAGCTACTTCTGTTGTCAGGGATGTGTCCCACTGAACCGGCTGCTCCTCCAGCTGGAAGTGGCGCTTGGGAGCCGTGCTGGGAGCCGTGGGAGGCTCCGGAGCCAGCGAGAGCCGTCCCTGCAGATCTGATCTCCACGCCAGGCCTGGAGCTCGCAGGCAGCTCCGTGTTTGGGTTTCCATTCAGTATTCCTCGGCTTCGGTCTCCAAGGCTACACGCCAACATCCAACCCCTCCTCCCACTCCTGTTTTCAAAGAAAGAAAAACACTGTGAAAAGAGGCTGCAGCGATTTCTGGGCAGTTTTCAAAGCGGAGAGGCAGCGCTGGGAGCTGCTCTCCCTGCACACTCCGCAGGCTCTGATCCAGCCTGGGCCATGATTCCCCGGGTGCTCCATCCCCGTGCAGGCAGGAAAGCACCTCCCCACTCAGCAAGTGCAGGGTACGGGGGAGCAATTAAAAGTTTTTAAGGAAAAAACGGGAGTTTTGGAGTAGTTAACTTCATGGGGCTTCGTTCAAATCCTTCTGCAAAAGCTGGTTTTGTATTCCTTAGCGGGGAAGGAGCCAGGAGTCCTGCCCTGGAGCCTGTGCTGGCCCCACTCCCTGGCTGAGGAGGGTGCAGGATTGCTGCCCTCAGCTTTGCACCAGTTTTGGGGCTCTCATTCATTTCTGTTCCCTTGCTTACAGAATAATCTGCTTTTAATGACCGGACACTCCTGCCCTGTTCTGGCACGGAGAGCAGGTCAGCCTTGGATGCAAAACCAGTGTCCAGCTGCTCCAGGTGCTGTCACAGCCCCACTCCAGCACCCGCCAGGGACCACGATCCCACAGTGCCAAAGAAATGGGATATCCAGTGGCTCCCCCAGCCTGCCAGGGTGTGCGGGAGAAGCCAGCCGGGTGTGCAGAGAAGGAAGAGGAGAAGAGAAGGAAAAAGAGAAGGAGAAAGGAAAATGAGGAGGAAGAGGAGGAGAAGGGCAGCATCTCTGCAGTGGGATTTGAGGTCAGGCTTGCTGGATGCTGTGATAGGAGCACCTGCAAAGAAACCAGAGTTAAATGTGATTATGTTGCTTCATTCCGGTTGGAAAATAGAGGATACCTCTCAAATTCTGGGGTTTTTTTCACTTTTGTTTGGGACTTTTGTCCCAGCGCGAGGTTCCCGTGCTCTTTCCATCGGCAGGTGGCAGGTTTGGGGTGCCCTCTCCGTGTGGAGGGGTTTCAGTCAGGTTCTCCCTGCGTACCCCCCCGGTGAACTCGATCCAGCGTTTGATTTCCGCGTCACACCATCCGCATTCCTGCGGCGAGCAACCAACACGCTGCAAACATCAGCCTCGGGGGCCGGCCAGGAGGGTGGTGCTCCCCCGGCCCCCTCGGGGACAGGCTGGGACACGAACGCTGTCCCGGGAGCGCAGCAATCCACGGCATTTCGGGCAAACCCAGCGGCCCCAAGGCACGGAGCGAGGAGCGGGGTTTCTCCTGGGGTTGTGGTGCCGGGGTTATTTTAGTCCTGAGGTGACTCACACGTATCCCGGTGTGACTCACGGGGAGCTGGGGCCCGGGGCTGGGTAGGGATGTGGCACAGCGTGGCACGGCACGGCACGGCACAGTGGCACACATGGCACAAATGGCACGCTGTGGCGTGGCATGGCACGCATGGCACACACGGCATACACGGCACGCACGGCACACATGGCACACATGGTACACATGGCACAGCGTGGCTTTCCTCACGCAGCCCTGCACTGGGAGCAGCAGAGCGGCCGTGCCGGACCCACCGCTCGGGGAATCGCCTTTTCCGTCCCCTCCGCAGGCGCAGCACCCCGAGGAGCACTCGGACACCGATGTTTTAAGGGAAAGTTTGGTTAAATAAATGATTCCTAAGCTGAAGGGAGGCTCAGCCCGTGCCGTGCCGCTCACCCCTGGCGCCCGGGAGCCTCTCGCTTGCAGTTCAAGCTTCCTTGCACGCTTGCTCTGAGCCTCAGCTCCTGGAGCTGCAGGAGCTCATCCATCACGGACAGGAAAAGCCGTACGGACTCTGCTCGCGCTTGGCCCGGACCCCGCACCGGGAATCAGCTCTCCTATGGCCCGAGCAGCCTGGAAAACATTGCTTTTTCAGGATCGCTTTCCAACAAACAGCAAATCCTACAGATTTCTTCTTGGCACCCACCGAAGCATTTTTACAGTGATTGATTTTCTCTGTGAGATTCAGAGAAAGGCTGAAAGGCTGCTCCCGCTTCCAGGAATCCCGGCGAGCACAGGTCGTTCCCTCTCGGGACAATGCTGCGCAGGCACTGCCCGCATCCCACCCCTCCCGCATCCCACCCCCTGCCCGCCCCCACCCCGGGGGACCGGGGGAAGCCCTTTCCTGGCTGCAGCCACGGCTCGGAGGGGGACAGGCGGGGGGGGCCCGCGTGTGGCAGAGGGGGACGGGGCCT
>VXAZ01009309.1:2159796-2193201 GCA_013399875.1 Gymnorhina tibicen
GGCGGGGGTCCCGCGGGGGAGCGGAGGGAAGCGCGGGGGTCCGCGGGAGCCCCGGGGGCGCGGAGCGGAGCTGCCGCCGGGCTCGGACGCGCTCCCACGCGGGGGACCCGGCGAGTGCCGCTGCCGGGACGTGAGCGCCGGGCTTTGCCGTGAGTGTGATCGCTCTGCCCATCCCGGGGCTCTCGGGGAGCGGGAGAGTCCTCGTGGATGGCAGGGGCCGGGCAGAGGGGGCTCGTGTCGCCATCCGCGACGCCAGGACACGCGTGTTGCCCTGAGGCCGTACGTGTGGCCGTGACGGGAGCGCCAAGGGGGGGAAAAGTCCCTTTCAAGTCGTTTCCGTGGTGTCCTTTGGGATCGCAGCTCTGCTGTGGATGGCTTCTTTGCCTCCTGCACCCCAAACCTCGTGGCGGTGACATTTGGCCGCTTGGGTTCGCTCGCTGTGGGTGGTGCTGGCACATCCCTACTCCTGCAGCAGTCCCGGTGGTTTGGGAGCCCACGAAACTGCACGGAAATTGTGATGTAAAAATCACAGTAAATTTAAAACTTTTATCCCTTACGTGCCCCTTCCCAAAATCGAACCACGCGGACCTGTGGCGTGTCCCGGTGCTGCGGGAGCCTGTCGGGGGTTAATTCCCTCTTGTTCACCAGTAGCAAAGATTTTGGCTGCTCCCTGGATTTCGTGGAAAGGAACCGTCTCATCGGCACTTGTTTTGCAGTGTCCTGAGCCCCTGCTGGTGGGGCTGAACCACCTCCAGCCTCGGTCCTCCCAGGCACAACCCTGAGGGATGCTGTGCCCGGCTGATGTTGTGCCGTGTCGAGCGGGCAGGTGACAGCGTGTGTGTCCCCTCCAGGCCGTGCTGATGGAGACCACCAAGCTGAACCCCCTGATCCGGGATTTGTACGCGGCCGCCGGCCGTGTCCAGCAGGCAGCGGCCGCGGGCTCGGCGCGGAGGGGCAGCGGCTGCCGGGAGCTGATGGTCAGGCTGACCGAGGGGCAGTACGTGCTGTGCCGCTGGACAGACGGGCTCTACTACCTCGGCAAGATCAAGAGGGTAACGCGGGCACCCCCAGGGGAACGGGAGAACCCGAAGAGGTGCCGGTGCCAGCGGAGCCGGTGCCATTCCCCGGCTCAGTTCGTGGCTCAGGGGGTGCTGGCCTGGGCTGCAAAGTGTCTTTGGCCAGCGGGACATTTTGGGTCGTCATCCTGCCCCGGGGTGTCACGCCTCAGACCTGACTTCCCGCAGCCCCGAGAGACGGGATCAGTCCCGAAGGAAAACAGGGAAGTGCTGGGAGTGGGAGCTGACACACAACCGCTCTTCCCGCTCTCTCCTGGCAGGTGAGCGGCTCCAAGCAGAGCTGCCTCGTCACGTTCGAGGATAACTCCAAGTACTGGGTCCTCTGGAAGGACATCCAGCATGGTGAGTGTTGCCCCAGCCTCCCTTTCCCACTGCCGTGCTGTGGGACCCTTCCCGGCAGCACGGGGACGTGGCTGTGCCACCTCTGTCACCCCGTCCCACAGCCGGTGTCCCGGGGGAGGAGCCCAAGTGCAGCATCTGCCTGGGGAAGACGTCGGGCCCCAGGAACGAAATCCTCATCTGCGGGAAGTGCGGGCTGGGTGAGTGTGGGTGTCCCGCCCGGGCTCTGCCGTGTCCCACCCCGGGCGAGGGTGGGGCCGGCCCCGCGGTGCTGATGCCGAGCCCTCCCGCAGGTTATCACCAGCAGTGCCACATCCCGGTGGCGAGCGGCGGCGAGGGCCCGCTGGGGACGCCGTGGTTCTGCCGCCGCTGCATTTTTGCCCTGGCCGTGCGGGTGAGTGGGGCTGCCCCGCGTCCCCGGCTCCGTGTGCTGCCCGTCCCCGGCGCAGCGGGGCAGGACGTGGCCCCCCGGGTGGCTCTGCTGACCCCGTCCCTGTCTCTCCCACAGAAGGGGGGTGCCCTGAAGAAAGGAGCCATTGCCAGGACGCTGCAAGCCGTGAAGATGGTGCTGTCCTACAACCCCGAGCTGCTGGAGTGGGACTCCCCACACCGCACCAACCAGCAGCAGTGCTACTGCTACTGCGGGGGCCCCGGAGAGTAAGGCCCTGCCTGTGATGGGATCAGGGTGGGGTCGTTTGATCCCAGGCTTGCAGGGCACTGCCCCGGGGCCAGCGGCTTTGCTCCCTGCGCTGCCTCTGCCATCCGGGTCTCCGCTCGCTCCCGGAGGCAGCGTTTGCACCAGAAACACAAGTTAGGGACAGTTCTCTCCCTGGCTGGGGGGGGTCCGTGCCTGGGAGGGGACTGGGGCAGTGGCTGCCACACGCTGCCCTCAGTGTCACCTTCCTCCTGCCCCTGCCCAGGTGGTACCTGAAGATGCTGCAGTGCTACCGCTGCCGGCAGTGGTTCCACGAAGCCTGTACCCAGTGCCTCAGCGACCCCATGATGTTCGGAGACCGGTACGTCCCTTCTGGGCTTTGCTGAGCTGGCTTCCCAGGGGGGACTCGCAGACACAGCCCAGTTGTGTCTCCCTGATCCATCTGGCACCAACATGGATCAGGTGGCCCTGTCCCACAGAGCCCTGCTGCTCCTGGCCTTGCTGTCACCGTTGGCACCCGGAGCACTGTCCCACCTGGCCCATCCTGGGCCCTGCACGGCTGTAGGAGTGATCCCCGCTCCTGGCATTTTCCCTCCCTGATGTTTTCCAGGTTCTATGTGTTCTTCTGCTCCGTGTGCAACCAGGGACCCGAATACATCAAGCGCCTGCCCTTGAGATGGTGAGAAATGGGTTCTGCTCCTTTGGAATGTGCCCAGGCGGCTCTGGGACACCGGGCTGGCTGATCCCTGGAAGTGTTCAAGACCAGGCTGGATGGGGCTCTGAGCAACCTGGTCTAGTGGAAAGTGTCCCTGCTCATGGCAGGGGGTGGCACTGGATGATCTTTAAGCCCCATTCCAACACAAACCATTCCGGGATTGTGTGTTTGGGTTTTCCCCCAGCTGCAGGCAGTGTCCCACCTCTCCCCAAAGCTCAAGGGATGCTGTCCTGGCTGGGGCATCCCCTGGGATACTCCTCTGAGCTGGACTGCTTCCCCTGCAAAGTGTGGGACGGTTCCAGTGGGGAGGACCTGGGAGCTGGACTGGCACTGGCAGAGCAGGGCATGGCAGTGGCACCATCCTGCCAGGGCTGCTGACCCTGTGCCCCTCTTTGCTGCAGGGTGGACATCGTCCATCTCGCCCTCTACAACCTGGGTGTGCAGAGCAAGAAGAAGTACTTTGACTTCGAGGAGATCTTGGCCTTTGTGAACCACCACTGGGACCCGCTGCAGCTCGGGAAGGTACAAACACACCCTGGGCTTGTGCTGGAGAGCAGCCATGGGAGTGAGAAATGTCACCCCAGCTCGTGCAGCGCTCGGCACGGCAGCTCCTGCTCCAGAGGAGCTTAATCCCTTTCCTCTGGGCTGGGATTTCCCTTGTTGGAGTGTCAGACCTGACACCTTTCCCAGTGGGAGCTGGAGCTGGGAGAAGCACTCACACCAAGGCGTGTTGGAAACCTGTCCCAGGGCAGGACAGGGCGGCTCCCCGAGCGCGGCGGTGCCAGACCCGGGTGGCTCTGGCCGGGCCTTGGCTCCCTCCCTCCCTGCCTCCCTCCCTGACCCTGGGCAGGAGCCGAAAGCCGGAGTTCGGGTTCCCCCGTCTGTTTGGATTTTGCATAACCACAGCGGGCACTGAGCCCTGCCTGCCCCCCTGTCCCGCAGCTCACGGGCACCCCCATCTCGGAGCGCGGCCCCCACCTCCTCAACGCGCTCAACAGCTACAAAAGCAGGTGAGCCCGGGGCGAGGGATGGGGACGGGGCGGGATGCAGGACGCTCCCGTGCCACCCTGGCTGAGGGCTGTTCCCTCCCCTCTGCCGCCCAGGTTTCTGTGTGGGAAGGAGATAAAAAAGAAGAAATGCATCTTCCGCCTGCGGATCCGCGTCCCCCCGAACCCCCCCAGCAAGGTGCTGCCGGAGAAAGCCCCCGGCGAGGGCGAGAGCAGCTCCTGCGAGCTGAAGAAGAGAGGGAAAAGCAAATACGCCCATAAGGACAGGTGAGTGGCCCCGTTGCCCCGGACATTCCCACAGTAGCCCCCTCCCCGTGCCCGCGCCCCCCTCACGCCCTGTTTGCAGCCTCCTGCCGCGGCAGCTCCAGCAGCAGAAGCGGCGAGCGCGGCGCAAGAGGGCCAAGTTCCTGCTGGAGGATGCCATTCCCAGCGTGAGTCCTTCGCCCCCTCCTCTCTGCAGCCAGCCTGGCGTTTGGCAGCTGTGTGGGACTGCCCAGCCCCGGGGCTCCCCGCAAGTTTTCCACGCTCGGATGGGCGGGGAGAGCTCCTGTCCCTCACCCCGGGAAATGTTCCACGCTGAGCCCACTTCCCAGGGCAGCGGGGCCATGGGAAGGAGCACGGTGGCCCCGGGCAGAGGGTGCCAGGGGTGGGGTGTGGGCAGCACTCCTGTGCCAGGCAGTGAGGAGTGAGCTTCTTTTTGTGGCACAGAGTGACTTCACCTCGGCCTGGAGCACCAACCACCACCTGGCCAGCATCTTCGACTTCACGCTGGATGAGATCCAGAGCCTGAAAAGGTCCGTACAGCCAGACCAGGGGTGTGGGGGGCCAGGGGTGCTGCTTGTGCCAGGCTGGGGCCAATACTGCATCCCAGCCTATCCCACCCCACCCTATCCCGCCCACAGTGCCAGCTCAGGACAGACTTTCCTATCGGATGTGGACTCTACAGATGCCACCAGCACCTCAGGCTCGGCCACCACGAGCCTCTCCTATGAGTCCAGGTGAGGACTGTGCCCCTTGCCCCCTTCCAGAGGGGTCCTGGTGGCATGGCCGGGGGGGGGGGGCGAGGGCCTGTGTCTCCCCCCTTCGTGTCCCACCCCAGGGAGCTTTTCCTTCCTGTGTCCCAAACGGGCTGGGGGTCCCAAAGTGGCACTTGCTGGGTGTGCAGGACCCGAGCCGTCGGTCCTTGCTGGGCTCCCCCAAATTCCAGAAGCCAGCACGGTGGGGGCACCTTTTGGGCGCCGCCTTCACTCCTGCCCCGTGCCCTCTCCGGCAGCCGCAGGACCGTGGGCAGCCGCAAGCGAAAACTGGCGGTGCCCGCCTACGCCTCGGGGGCCAAGAGGAGAGGGGGGGACCTGGGCGGGCGCCCGGCCGCGGCCACCCCCGAGGGCAGCGAGGCAGCGGCCGGCCCCGACCGCCCCGACGACGGCATCGACAGCCACACCTTCGAGAGCATCAGCGAGGACGACTCCTCGCTGTCGCACCTCAAGTCCTCCATCAGCAGCTACTTCGGGGCCGCGGGCCGGCTGGTGTGCGGGGAGAAGTACCAGGTGCTGGCCCGGCGGGTGACGCTCGAGGGGAAGGTGCAGTACCTGGTGGAGTGGGAAGGCACCACCCCCTACTGAGCCCCGCCAGCCCCGAAACCTCTCCGGGAGCCAAAGCAGAGGAGATCGGGATGCTGGGGAAGCCCGTGAGGCACAGGAGAGGTGCTGGTCCTGCACCCCGGGAATCTCGGCGGGTGGAAGCAGCGCCCAGGCTGGCAGTGCTGCCCGGGAATGAACCCTGAAGCCCTGACACTCTGTTTTTTTAAATGTTAACGATTTTTAGTTCCTTGGCTGTGTTTATGCAGAGCGTGGCCCAGCCGTGCTCTCCGCCTTGAGCCTTTGGCCGAGCCCGAGGCACCATCCCGGTGGTGGGCAGAGCAGGGAGGGTGTCCAGCCCTTCCAGAAGGGTCCCCCTGGCACAGCTGCAGCAGCTGCTTGGGGGGCACCCCACACCCTGCTCACACAGAGGGACCTCGGCCCGTGCCTGGCATAGCCTGGCTTATCCCGGTGTCCCAGCCTGACCGAGCAGCCTCGAGGGGTCCTGCTGCCAAAGCACGAACCCCTCCTCATCCCTGGGCTTTCACAGCTCGTCCCTGTGCTCGTGGGAGACTGGGGACAGCTCTTGGGGTTTTCCACCCCCTCCTGAATCCATTCATTAAGGGAATGTGGTTTGTTTAACACGAGAGGGAAATGCCCCAAAGCCAGCCCGTGTGCGGCTGTTGCAGCCACGGGGCAGATGTGCTCTCACCCCACAGCCTGGACTGCGTGTGATGCTGCACCAGCTTCATTTCCCTGTTCTGACAATCATGATCTTGGAAGAGATCATCCAAAAGATCCTCCTTTGCCTTAAAAACACCACGGGCACTTCACAGACTGGAGCCCAAGGCCTTTGTTTCTACAGGAATCTTCATCCCGAATGTGCCAAACCAGCAGTCAAACCAAAAAAAGGCTGAAGAGGACAGCGGGGGCAGGGGGAGGGGGCTGTACCCGGGTCCCTGTGACCATTCCTGTGGCCATCCCTTTGGCCTCGTGGCTGTGCCTCTCTCGTAGTGGTGATGTTTGTGAGCACTGGGCTTGATTTGTCTGCAGGAGAGAAGGAGCAGCCCCCTCCTTTAACAAAGCAACACTGCCAGCTTGGGCAGGAGCAGAGCAGTTGGCTTTTTAAAAAAGATTCTAATATCAGATAGATGTGTTAGATTTTTTTCCTTGAGAGAGATTTTTAATGTTGTCCTCCTCGTCCCTCCCCCATCCCACCATGACTGTCCCATGGGATGGAGGGTGGGCCCTGCTGGCCTGGGGGGTCCTGTCCATCAGCAGACCCTGCCCTGTCCTACCCATGCTCATGGGATCTCGGCCCAGCCGAGCAGAGTGTCCCTGTCCTTCTGGGAGAGGTGCTGCCAGGCCCCCCCATCCCTGGCAGGGAGGGGTCCAGCAGCTGGAAAACTCCCTGTCCTGCCTTAGCTTTGTCCTCAAAGGATCACTTAAAATATTTCCCTTTCTTGAGTGCCTTTGGAGCCCTCGTGATTCCAAGGGGCTGCCAAGAGCTGTGCCAGGGCTGAGCAGGGTCATGCCTGTGGGATGTGCCAATGGACATTACACTCATAGGGGCACCCACAGGATGTGGCCCTGGCTCCTCTCTGCTCCCCCTCTGTTCCCTCTCCTCCTCTCCTGGCTTCTTGCAGAGAATTGAATGTGGAGCCTTTAAAAGTATTTTTGTTGCAGAGTATATTTTGCATTCGCTGTAATAGAGATTATAACAACTCTGTGCACCTTCTGACTTCTGAGTTCAGGTTGCTGCTTGTAAGCAACTCTCATTATACCCAAGTTGTAATTAATATGTCCGATGTACAATTAAAAAGTGGGGGTTTTTTCAACGTCACTGTTTTTTTGAAGTGTGAGGATTATTGAGTTGGGATGCCCAGTGCCCACCACGGGCAGCTGGTGCTGCTGGGTTGTGTTCCATGCCAGGTGAGGTGTGTCCTGCAAGCCCAGGACAGGCCCTTCCTCCTGCCCAGCTGTGACCACGAGAGCCAGCCCAGGTAAGAAACGCTCCTGTTTATTCCCTTCCCAGTCCCATAAATAACTCGAAAATGTTCCAGGGGTTACATCCCATAAACCATTGACATAAGGATCTTTTTACAAGGTTTACCTCGGCCTAGGCAGAAAGCCACTGCTCGGGTGGGGGTAGGGATGCAGGGCCAGGGCAGTGTCGTGGTCCTGCTGGCACCTGGCTTCCCTGAACGGGCCGGGGATGTCGCCCAGCTCATCCCAGCTCTCCGTGGCAGGGCAGAGCCTGTGTGCGCTGCTCGCGGCTCCTGCTAAATCCTCGCGGCATCTGCTGGAGTCTGCCGCTTCCTTGGATCTTGTCAGGCTCCGGCAGCACGCTGGCTGCCAGCAGGGGAGGGCGGGAGCTGCACGGCCACATCCTGCAGCCTCGGGGCCGGGGAAGCAGAGGCAGAGCGGGGCAGGATGCCGGGACCGCCGCTGCGGGGGAGCAGGGGGCCAGGCAGGGTTCAGGCGCTGGCTGCGGGGACACATGGCACTGCGGGGGCTGCCGGGCCACGGCTCCCGGCTGGAATTCGCTGCTGGCAGCCTGAGGCAGCCCCCGATGTCCCGACAGGAACATCTCCGCATATCCTCATCCTCAGTGCCGCAACAGCTTTTGGTGCGAGCGGCCCTTCCCCAGCTCAGCCTGCACCGGCTCCGGGCTGCTCAGCGCTCCCTGGGCAGGCCGAGGAGGGGATGTTTCCCAATCCCAAGCTCCTGCGGCACAGCAAACCCCAGAAGACAGAAGCTGCCTCCCACATGGCTCAGCAGAGTCCCGGTCTCCCCAAAATGAGGTGCGCTTTGCACTTCTCAGTCCCGTGGGACGTTCTCCTCTATCCATTTGAGGTACAGAGGGTTTCCTTGGTCAATAGGCAGGCTGATGATTTCGGGGATTTCAAAGGGATGGATGGATCTAAAGTGGAAGCAGGCGCGGAGGAGCAGAGTCAGCGCCAGCCGCGCTCCCAGCCGCGCCCCAGCCCTGCCCCGCGCCCTCCCCGCACTTCAAAGCACCCGCGGCTTCTTTTTGCCACGTGGGAATTTTGCTTTGAGTTTGGGGTTTACCACAGACTGCCGGGAGCCTGGCCCAGAGCTGAGTGTGCTCCCCCCTCGGGAAATGCAGGAAATCCTGTCAGGAGGCTGTCAGGGAATAACCTGTGTGAGGAGAGGGAGAATCCTTCCTCGAATCCAGCATGGAGGGGCCGGGTGAAGCCCCGTTGATATTCCTGCCACTTTTTCCTTTTGGCTGATGCTGCCTCTGGGTTTTTCTGGCTCATAAGATACAGCGGGAGCACTTAACCCCCCCGGGTGGGAAGGGGCTCAAAGGAACTCCCAAAGCTGGAGCAGGAGGTGACAGCCTACCTTGGATGGGACACCCAGTGCTCCCTCCGAGACAGAGCCTCACCTGACGTAGTTGGACAATTCCCCTATTTTGGACGTCCTTGTTTTCACCAGCTGTGGAGAGTAAAGAAACCAAAACAAACCCCAAGGGAGATGCGGAGGGATGGAGGGATCCTGAGGTGCAGTTCCCGACTGTTCCCACCCAGCATGGCCTGGGGTGTGACAGGAGCCCTTCCTGGGCTCTTCCCTGGGGGATGCTCCTGACGGTGGCAACTTGAGCCAGGCTGCCACCCCCAGCTGTCACTGCCAAGGCCACAGACAGGTCCTGGGGGTCTCTGAGTACCATTCCAAACCTCAGGCAGGTTGGTGCCACCCTCCCCAAACCTCCCTGCAGCCCCTTTTGGCTGGGGCCATTTGCAACAGGGACTTTTGTGATGTAGGGAACGATCACTTACCAGCAGTATTTCAGTGGATTCTTCCAGTTCCCCTTTCCAGAAATACCTGGATTTAAAAGAAAAGTAGCACCAGCAAATCCAGCTCTGGCTGCAGCCATGCCAGCCCTCGGGATACTTTCCCTGCTTGGTGCTTTTTGCACACGGCCATTTCTTTACAAAGTGGCTCAAGAGGCATCACTGGCCCCAAAACTGCTGAGCACGTGAGTGAGCACCCCAGATTTATGGACCAGAGCGTCCTTCAGAGAATTTGCCCAGGGGGACTGGCAGGGCAAATTTGCTGGGACTGGGGTGTCCTGTGGTGGTGGCCCCCTCTGAGCAGTGGCCAGGGGACAGTGCCTGCAGGGACTGAGGCCGGAAGGCTGAGCTTTCCTCCTCTCTTTCCCCGCAGGAGAGGAGCTGCACTTCTCATGAGTCAGATATGACCTTTCAAAACATTTTCGCTGCCAGGAGCCTGTCCTGATCTCATCTGCCTGCTGGGCTCCTGCGCGAGGAGGACTCGGAGGCGTCGCGGTGTCTCCTGAGCAGGGCACGGAGCAGAACCCAGCCGGAGCTGCCAGGGCTGTGCAGGAGCAGCTCTGCTCTGGTTCCTTGGGTTTGTAGGAAAGGATGGATAAGGGGAAGAAGGGATTTACTGGGTTTGCCCTCAGCTGGGACATGGGGGTTCACTGCGGGGACCCCCTCCTGTGGGAAGGCTGCAGTGGGATCTGCTCCTCATTTCTGCCAGGGTGTTTGTATGAGGAAAAGCTGTTTTGGGGCTTTGCTCTTTAACCCCTCTAACAAGTGCAGTCCCTTTGAATGGACAGCTGAGGACACCTGCAGAGCAGGGCTGGGCCTGTTCCAAGGTCAAACACGCTGTTCTTCCTGCCTGAAAAAGCTGCTTAATTTCGTAAAGGCCTTTTCTGGTCCCTATCTTGGCTTCTTTTTAGAGCCCCTGGTAACAGGCACCATGTCCTCAGGACCATAAATCCTAAATTGGTGGATGTCCATGTAGCCAAGTAACCAATAAATAGATGGTCCCCATGGGCAGTCAGAGCATCTGTGCTCCTTAACAAGCTCGGAGCACGGTGAGGCTCATCCCCATCACCAGCAACAACAAACAGACCCAGCAGCCTTCTGGAAACTGAAGGCTGTGTCCATCCCCTCCTTCCCTCCATCCCTGCGGAGCCCAGGTTTGCCTCCTGCGTTGGGGAATATCCAGCCCAACTTACAAGGCCGAGCTCTTGGGCAGGATGTTCACGTAGGCAGCCAGTTTCTTATCCATGATGGCCCTGGGGGAGACAGGAGGGCAGTCAGTGCCAGCGCAGCTCAGTGCTCACCCCTGGCCATGGGGACATTCCCTCGTGCTGCCCAGGACTGCCAGCAGCAGCTTTGACATTGGAGACGTGGAATTTTGAGTTACTTATTACCCTGAGAAAACAGAGGCAAAGATGACCTTTGGCTGGAGCTACTTCAGATCAGGCCCTCCTGGCAGGGCTCTGGGACCCCCCCTGTGCTGAGGAGGGAGTTTGGGTGTTGCTCCTGGCCTGGAGGTTGCAAGGACCCTGCCCAGTGCCAGCCCTGTGCCTCTCTGGCCATGGGGCCACCAGGGCAGTGCTGAACCGTGGGACCGCAGGAACCGGGGCTGGGATGGACAGGAAGGGGTTTGTCTGCCACTCTCAGACTGTGCCCCTTCCTCCCAGAGCAGCCTAAACGTGCATCTTGTTAAATTAACAACATCAAGGTTTTTCAACCCAAAATGTCCTAGAAATCTGAAGCCCAAATCAATTCCTTCCCTCCGGCTGCCCCTGTCAGTTGTGGGCTGGTTTGTTATTGCAGAGCTGCTCGGGGCTGCCAGCAGAAGCGATACTGCAGTGATTACAGAGTACTGAAGCAATCTCAGGGTGCATTTTTAGAAGAAAAGGGGCAAATGTTGTGTTTTGTGAGCATAGCAGCGTCTGGCCCTTCTCACGGAGGTGGCAGCCGTGCCTTCAGGCAGGGCACCAGTGACTCCACCTTCAGTTTTCTTTAGCACTGGCTTGGGGGGACCACGGCTGGAGAGGAGAAGCACCCCAGGAGGCTCGGGGTTGTTTGCTCTCACCATGTGTAGGCAGTTCCAGGCATTTAATGCTCGTGGAGCATCTTGAGTTAATCTTTAGACCAACAAAGTGCAGCAGCACGAGCAGAGCCACCCCTGCTGTGACTGTCATGTCACAGATGGCACAAATCAGTTTGGATTTGCTGCCTGCAACTTGCAAGGCACTTTAGCCCAGGAGCCTTTTGCTTTGGGTGCTCTGTCCCAGTAAATGTGATCCTAACTGAGATCCTGAACTTTGGCCCAGCAAGCTGAGCAGCAACAAGAGGCCACCAGGGGAACGGGGAACATTGTAAGAAGCTGAATGTGACCTGTGGAAAGTGTCTGCATAATACATGATAGCTGTGGGTTGGCACTTAACTGTGTGTTTCTTTGTCCGTGCCTCACAACAGGCCCTGAAGCGAGACAGATTAAATATTGATAAGCAGAAAAGCAAAGGAAATGATAAGCACAAATCTGCGGCAGCAGCGGGGGCTGACGGGGGGCTGGGTAAGGTGGGTGAGGTGCAGTGGCCACACCGCCCTGCCAAGGGGGTCAGCTCCTCCCAGCAGGCACAGGGGGCAGGCAAGAAAGTCTTGGAATGCTGAATTCTACCTGCAGCTCTTCTGCTTTCCCAAAGCTTGAACCCCTTTTCCTTAAACCAGTGGAAAATTTCCTCGCAGCTGAGTGAGTGCTCCACTGAGCAGTGCAAAGGAAGAATAAACAAGACAGCACAGGAAAAAAGCAGTGGGGGAAAACCAGCGTAGAAGCCCTGTGTCATCCCCTACAACCAGGGCTCATTGCTCCAAATTCCAGAACAAAGGAATAATTACTCCACCAGTAAAACCACAACCAAAGTACACATATCTCAGCAAGGGGGAGTGATTTATGTCCTCTCCCTTCCCTGCAAGATGAGGAACAAAGAGTGGAAAGCATTTGCAAAGCTGTTAAGATGAGGCATTTTCAGGAACTGAAGCTCTTTTCACCAGGTACAGTTGCTCCTTTTTTTTAGGAGACATCGAGCAGTGCAGACATAATTCTATTTGAACTTCTTAATACAGTTGCAGTATTTAAGGTGACACAAACTGCCTTTCAGTAGCCTGTCAGTTCCTGAACATGTTTGGGAGCACTTTGCTGGAGACGGAGGGGTTTTGGCAGGAGCAAGGCAGCAGGAAAACAGCGCAGGAGGTGTTGCAGGAAACTTCACGGTCCATCATAAACACTTCACCAGTCAACACGGGTTCAGTACTTTGAACAGACCATCCATTGAGACAGGGACTGAGAGACGTGTGAAAAAAACTCCGCATGCAAAACATCGCGCAAAGTATCTCACATATTTAAATAGAAGAAGAAAAAAAACAAGGAAAAGCCCTCATTCCCTGAGGTTTGCTGGTGAGCAGAGTGGTACCCAGGTGGTGCCTCACATGTGTTTGTTGTGGACCCTTTCATACTTCCTTTATTTTCATATCAGAGCACTGTGCTTTGTCTCTCTCTATAAATACCCTCCTGGCATTTTGTTGTCTGTGTTGTTCTAGAGAGGAATAAAGACTGTGGCAGCTCAGAGAACATCAGGCTGAGGCTTAATCAACCTAAGGACCCAGAAATTCAGGGTCGTGGCTTCAAAATGGGTCTTGAAAATGCGAGACAGTGAAATAAATTGAGAATTGCTTGCTGTTACCATGGCATTGGCTTCAGAGGCAAATGTCAGCTTTCCTCGGGACAGAGCAGCTCTGGCAAGGGGGTTGTGATACAGAGTCTGTGGAAAGGAGCATTGCTCAGGCATCCCAGAATCATGGAATGGGTTGGGTTGGAGGAACCTTAATGCCCATCCAGTGCCACCCCCTGCCACGGGCAGGGACACTTTCCACTATCCCAGGGTGCTCCAAGCCCTGTCCAACCCGGCCTTCCAGGGATGGGGCAGCTTCCCTGGGCACCCTGTGCCAGGGCCTCGCCACCCTAGAAATGCAAAGTACACAGGGATACAGATCCTCTCGAGGGACAAAGAAGCATTCAGCTTTATTCCAGCTTTGGAATAAAGCAAGAATAAACCAAGAGGTTTTGGAATAAACCACTCAAGCAGACGAGCAAGGGAAGCGTCTCCGTACCTGGCGATGTCCCTGGCGATCTGTTCGTTGAGGCAGTTGACGAAGGCGATGGAATGTGTCCCTGGGATGTAGCTGCCCGTGACAGCCGAGTGCAGGTGCAGAGCCAGGCCCCTGAGCAGGGGGTACATGAGCACCAGCAGCGTCAGCACCTCGGAGAGAACACCCGGGTGATGGGAGGTGAAACGCAGTAAAACTGAATATTTACATTGTCCGTGGCTGGAGGGACATTTCCAGGCTTCTCTCAGCATTGCAGGGACCAGTTAAATTAAATTAAGGTGAGGATCTGCTGCTAGGGGGATTCATTCCCCTCCAATAGGGCCAATCTCGTGCTCAGGGCAGGAGAGGGGCAGTTTTGAGGCTGTATCAGCCCAGGGGTACCCAGGCTGTGGGAGGTCACCCCAGACTGACGGGGGTTACAGACCCCACCACTCAACCACGGCAGCCAGGACTGGTTTTCTGAAGAAGAATAAGGAGGTAAGACATGGAATGTCTCGGCTTCTACTGCACAAAAGAGCAAGAAGGGAACGGCTCCCACACCCAGCACATCTCTCCTGCTCAGGACACATCTGCAGCCGGCCTTTAGCCAGGGGTGGGGTGTGCCCATCCCTCTGGGAAATGGGGCATCAGGATCCTCTGCCTCCTTGGGGATGCGGGCAGGAGAAGAGCAGTATGTCAGCCAGGGGCAGGGATTTGTCCATGGGAAACAGATTTGGGCTGGAGCCTGGTGCCAGGACCTGGGGAATTTCCATCCTGCCCTGTCAGATTATTCTCCTCCACCTTAGCACTGTGCAGCCCACTCAGACCATGCTCCAGCCTCGCAGCCTGACATCGAGGCAGGTTTTAAATTCATTTCATCTTAATTATCTGCTACTAAAAGCACAGTGCAACTGGATCCTGTGGGGCACAGAAATCCTAAAGGACACAGCCCGGGTCTGCCGGGCTGCAAAGACACCAATGCTCTGCCCGTGGCCTGGCAGAGCAGCAGCAACAAGTGGGGTTTGCTGTGCAGGAGCTGCTGCTCCTGGCAAGCCCCTTCGTGGCTGTTTGTGCTCACATGCCTCCCAAAAATATATCATTATCCCAGCAGGGATGCTGCGGGAATGGGGAGGTTAATTTGGAGTGCTGAGGAGCAGCTGAAGGACGGTGCCGTTCTGGGCTGCAGCGCCTTCCCTTTGTCTTTTGTTTTGTTTTAGAAATAAACAGCATCTGGCCCTGATTCAGCTGCAGTGATTAAAAAATGCTTAGAAGACTAAGAATATATTCATCTCCCCCCTTATTTCCACCCTCCTTTGTCCTCTGAACAACCTGTCATTGCAGCCTTAACGTAGAAATCTCTCTCTCTTTTTTTATATTTTTTAAAATTGAATTAAAAATCTCCCTTGTCACCACAAAGCCAGGAGCTCCTTCCCATCTGGAAAATGACTGATGTGCTCTATTGCTTGTCTCCTCTTTCCCAATCCATTTGAGGAAATATTCTCTGTTACCACAAGGCCTCTCATCATAATTTTTAGAGCTGCTTCTGTGCTCTTTTTTTCCCACTAAGCCATTTAACAAATATTATACGACAAATCCGAGAAGCTACTCAGCGAGTTACAAGCCAAACAGAGATGTGCTGGTGTACCTGTTTTTCCAGATTAAAATGTAATCATGCTCCTTGCTCAGGAACCAAACCATCCAACCTGTTCAGCCTGGTGATCATTAATCTTCTTGGAAGATGTACGTGCATGTGATAAGGAAATCCCCAGGATCATTTGGGATTGAATGTTAGTACAAACATGAACACTATCTTGTTTTTTCTGGTGTTTCCGCCCCCCTATTTTTTTCTGAAAAGGAAGATTACCCCCCCTTTTTTTCCAGAATAATTCTATTTGCCAAGGGATGGTGCAAAAGGGAAGGAGTGAAACCTCAGGATTCTCGCCTGATAAACCAATTAAACTCATGATTACCAAAATACTGACGGGAGCAAAACTGAAAACACCCTTGTGAGGTTTTAAGCGCTTCACTGAAAAGCACCGAGCAGCAAAATGCCAGTGTAGTGCAGAGACTCAGATTTCTGCAACACTTCTTTTGGCTTTGGTGAACTACAAACAGCTTTACGTTTAAAATCACCATGCTAGGACTTTTTGCCTAGTTTTGATGAGATTCTGTTAAAAAAACCCCAGCTGAACAGCACCACCCGAACACAACTTGTGCCAACGCTGTAAAAAAAACTTGGAAATTCGCTTCTCTCCCAGCAGATACAGGCAGTCCACCCCTCCTGCACGATGGTTTTGGGGAGAGGTTTGCTGACAAAGGCACAGACGGGCATTTCCATGGTTGCTTAGAGCGGGTCGGTGTCTCTCGTGCTCCCCAGGGAGTGTCCCGTGTCCCGCATCCCCATCCCAGCCCCGTGTCCATCCCAGCCCCGTGTCCATCCCAGCCCCGAGGCTCCCACTTACCAGCACCAAGGTACCACGGCCGGGTCGGGGGCAGCCCTGGGCAGCGGGGGGCAGCGGGCAGCGCTGGCTCAGCCCCTCCATGTCCTGCGGCCCCTCCACCTGCTCTGCCCGAGCCGGGAGCGCTGCCTGGACGGGCGGCACTGACTCCTCCTCCTCCTCCTCTTCCTCCCCGGCTGGTGCCCGCCCGCCGCGGGGACCAGGGACCAGGGACCTGCCGCCCCCGGCCTCCGCACCTGCCTGGCCCGCGGAGCTGGGGGGACAAATAGCGGGGATTGGCACCCCCAAAAGTGGGCTCAGGCACCCGGGTGCTGTCACCGCCGGTGTCAAACTGCCCGCACCAGCATCTGCGGGGATTTCCAGGCTCTCCCTCTCCCAGTACAAGCACTGGGATCCTCCCAGTGCCGTCCCCGGCGCTCTGAGACTCCTTGGCGCCGTTTGTCACCTTTGCCGTTCATTTCCCCCCATCTCTAAAAGTGTTATTTTCTCAGGTTTCATCTGGTCGCGGCTCTTTGGATGGAAAGCACCGGGCAGGTGCTGAGTGCTGGCGTGGTGTTTGTACCCAAAATGTCCCGTGAGGGACGCGGGGCAGAGGAGTTTGTCTCACGCTGTAACTTCACTGTCCCCCCGTGTAACTTTTTACCGTGCCCCCGTCTGCTCCCATGGCCTGTCAGGAGACCTCATTCCTTGCCAGCCTGCGGAACACCCGCCTATCCGTTCCATATTTATTTGGGGGATGGAATCTTTCGCAGAGCTGGAAGCACGAAGTTCTTTGCTAAGCAGCTCCTGGTGTAGAAGTTACGTGACGGCATCAGTTTTGTTTGCGAAACGTGAGAAAATTCAAGCTTGCAGACATCGGGGCGTGGCACGTTCTCCGCAGCCCAGGGAGCTGCTCCGGGCCAACACCGGGATGGGACCGGCTGTCCCCGCTCTCCCGGGATCAGCGTTTCCCCTTGCCGAACCCCGACAACGCCGTTTATCCCGCTTTTTCCAAAACACGGCGACCCGCAGAGCGACCCCCGCCCGCCCCTCAGGGGTGCGAGCCCAGCCAGCCAGGTGAGACCACGCCCCCAGCGGGGCACCCCCCTCCCACCACCGGGACCACGCCCCCAACCGGGACACGCCCCTCCCACCACCGGGACCACGCCCCGTCCGCGCACACCGAACGGGACGGAGCCGAGGGGGGCGTGGCGCGCGGACATTTTGTTTACATTCGGCGGACGCAAAGGGCGCCCTTAGCGACGGCGCGGCGGTTGCTAAGGGCGGCCGCAGCTCTCGCGATGCTTCCGCGAGGCGGTTGCTAAGGGCGACCCGAGTTCTCGCGATACTCCCGCCCGGCGGTTGCCAAGGGCGACGCGAGTTCTCGCGAGACTCCCGGGAGATGGCGGAGGCGGCGGCGGCCAAGATGGCGGAGGCGGCGGCTGAGCTCCTGGAGCGGGCGGCCCGGCGGGACGCGGCGCTGGAGGAGTTGCGGGCCCTGCGGGTCGCCGTGCAGGCCGTACCGCCCGCGACCCTCCGCGCCCGCCTCGGCGAGCACCACCTGGTAGCCCTCTTCGGTCTCCTCGGCGTCAATGACCGGTGAGCTCCGGCGCGGTGCCGCGGGCCTGACCGGGCCCTCGCTGCTGTTCTCCTGGAGCGGGGGATTCCTGCCGCCTCCCCGGCTCATTCCCTGGGCTGTTTCCGGGCGGGAGGTGGCACAGCGGTGTCCCTTTCCTCAAGGGCTCGCTTTTCTCTCCGTCCCGCCCAGGGAACAGGTGTCCGCGTGTGTTTCCATCCTGGAGAGGCTCCTGCAGGCCCTGGATCCCCTTTACGTGATCCAGAACCTCAGGGAAGAGCTGCAGAAGGGCCTTTTCCACCCCGATGACTCCGTGAAAATCCTCACCATGTCCCAGGTACAGGGTTTCTTCCAGGAGGAGGGGACAGAGCTCTGTGGTGAGCTCTGGGTTAGTCCCCATCTGCTCTTTCCTGCCTCAGTTTGTGATAAAAGCAGGAATTGTGTCCTTCCGCACCCGTGCCATTTAGGATAATTACCGTGCAGTGTGTATATAGTGCTTTTTGCTATGTCAGTTATAATGTATAAAACTATGTCCTGACAAAAGCAGCTTGTGAATAAAACTTGTGCCACGCGTCCTGGTTAAAGCTTTCCAAGCCAGCGCTGACGGCAGGTGCTCTAAGCAGCAACATTTTGGTATTTAGGATACTCTAAACATGATTGGTGGGAACACCAAGCAGGCTGTGGGAGCTTTTGTTGCATTAATTTGAAGGAACAGGATTGTGGGGTGTTGTGGTTTGGGATGGACTTTTGGAAGTTTCAGGTTCAGCTAAAAGCAGGTGTTGGCCAGTTGAGATTTAACCCAAAAAGCTCAAAAAGTGATGATTCTGGCTTTCTGCGCAGCTGTTCCAGTTCTCGTTTTAATGTTATTTTCTGTAATTCTTTGGTCAGGTTGGGAGGATTGTTGAAGACTCAGCTGCTGTCACAGAAATTCTCCGCAGCCCCGAGCTGTTACGGCAAATCATAAACTGCATTGGAGGAGAGAAAATAGCAGTGGCTAAGGAGGTAAACGTGGCTTTATTGTCCCATTCCTCTGCAAGCTGAGGTAGTTGGGTGACAGTAATCATAACTCACTCTCATCTGTGAAAATTGAGTTATAATTAAAATCAAATGTGCAGCTGTAGTTAATAAGTTAATAAAGAACATTGGAACTAAACCTGGTGATTTCCGATTTTCTTCTCTGTGTGGTTTTGTTAATTTTTAATTACGAGCTCCTGTTTTTTGCTTGCAGGCTATCAAATCTCTGTCAAGAATAGCCCAGAGCCAGGAGGGCTTGGAGGCTTTGTTTGGGAGCAGTTTGTTGGGTGACCTGAGGAACGTGATGGCCACGAGTGACGTTGTTCGCTACAGAGTCTATGAGGTGGGGGTGGTTCTGACTCTCAGGCTGGGTTTTGTGGCTTTTAAATCAGTGTTTCTCACTGCTTTACACACTTTTCTTCGTGTCTGTGCTTTATCAAAACTAGAAAGGAGTAGGAGGATTGCAGCAGTGTGGGCTCTCGTGATGTAATAGCTTCTTCCCCGTTTTATGGTGTAAAAGTGTGGATTACTGTTTATTTTCTAACTTGTAGTGCCTAAGGCATTGGAAGGGCTACACAGAGTTACTGAAGACACCTTAAGGTGTTTGTGTCTCTGAAAATAAAAGTAAAATAGTCTCTTAACCTTTGGATGTGAAGTGCTGCTGGAAGTTCTGGAGAGATGCCAGCTGTCAGACTAGAGATGTTTGGCAAAGGAGAAATAATACAATTTAGCCCTTCTAGAGCTTAATGGGAGTAGCACAGGAAAAGCTGATTGTGAATAGAAATCAGATGCATGTGCTGTAAACTTGGAACTCCTTATGAACTCGCTTCAGGCAAACACTTGGGTTAATGATAAAAATATGATTAAATTCCATATTTAATAGATACAGGGTTAACCAGCATTATAAGATGTATTTGGCTGTTACAGCGAATTATTATAATGTTTTTATAAACCTTCCTTTTTGCTTTTATTTAGTTAATTGTGGAGATTTCGTCCGTGTCAGCAGAGTCTCTGAATTACTGTGCAAACAGTGGGTTAATCCCTGAGTTAATTGGGGAGCTGACTGGAGAGGATGTGCTGGTCAGGTATGTTGGTGAGTTTGCCAAGGAGATTTCCACCACTGTTAAAAACGCTAATATTCTGATAAAATAAATGTATTTGTGTGTGTTTCTTGGAAAATCCTGTTCAGAAAAATGCTCTATCTGCCTCTTCTTCAACTGCCTTGAGTGAGAAATACTTTATACCTTAATTTGAGGACCAAGAGGGAGTTGCCCCAGTGTGAGGTGATAGTTGTCACGTTGAAACACTTTGAATTCTTTCACAGATCTAAGGAGCTGAATAAGCTTGGAGGAGTCTTGGCCACTTGAGGTCATTTGTTGGTTTTCTGTTAGGATTTTTTCTCCGGGGTGTGTTTTTTTTTTCTTTAATCACTGAATACTTCAAACCCCCCCGGAGCTAAGCGCAGATAACTTTGTGTGTTGCAGGGCCACGTGCATAGAGATGGTGACCTCACTGGCCCACACCCCCCACGGGCGGCAGTACCTGGCTCAGCAAGGCGTCATTGACAAAATCTCCAACATCATCCTCGGGGCAGAGTCCGATCCCTTCTCCGGCTTCTACTTGCCAGGTGACACCACGCCTTCCCTCTTTGCAGGGTTTGCTGCTTGCTTTGTTGATGAGTTAAACTGAGAGGGCTGTTAAGCCTCTCTTTTGAGAGCTTGGGTGAAATTCTGAGTGTTAGATTGGATATGTGAAATGTTGGATCCTTAAAAAGGGTTGAAGGACAGTCCGACACATGAAGAGTGTTCTTCAGTAATAGTGGTAAGATCTGGACAGGCTGTGCTGTAGCTTTAAAGTTTGTGTTGTTGCAGCCTTTTTTAGGAATACAAACATCATGAATTAAGCAACAGTCAAAATATTTGGCTTGTTGCTTAGTTCTGTCTTTATTTTGAGCTTTTTACCAACACTATTCAGACTTAATAACACATGGTTAGGAACAAGTCAGTCTCACACTAACATAAATTTAATTTTGACGTTGCTGAAGTTGCTGTTCTTCCACTCAGTGCTTTTTTTGGTCTTGTTTTCTCAGGATTTGTTAAATTTTTTGGCAATCTGGCTATTGTGGACAGTCCCCAGCAGATCTGTGAGCGATACCCTGTCTTTATGGAAAAAGTCTTTGAAATGGCAGAAAGTCAGGACCCAACCATGATTGGAGTGGCCGTGGACACACTGGGAATCCTGGGATCAAATGTGGAAGGCAAACAGGTTTTACAGAAAGCTAGTTAGTATCTTTCTTTAATAAAACTTTCTCAATATAATACAAGGTTTAATTGGTTTGGGGTGATACAGAAAGGAATTGAAAAATGTATTCCATTTATCTAATGAATACATTTAAAATGGGTAGCTTTATTCCTGTAGAGATCTGGCTGAATTAATTAAAAGCACTCTGTTCTTGTTTTGAAAGGAAGTAGATTTCAAAATCTCTTAAGCAAAATAGGGCACCAGGCCAAGAATGCCCCCACTGAGTTACGGCTTCGGTGCTTGGATGCGATTTCATCTCTGCTTTACTTGCCTGTAAGTTGGGGTTTTTGTCTTTGTTTTCAATTCAAACCTCCGAGAGTGAAATCATCACACACCTGAGTAATTGGGAGAAGACATTGTGCAGCCTCTGGGTTGGGTGGCAGTGGTGCTTTCAGTGTTCTGAGTCATGGAGTTACTGTTTTGAAAGTCTCTGATTTGTTTGCTTAAAGGTTTGGGTTTGTTTGTGAGGAGGCAGGTGTTCTGAAATGTTAATAAAACGTGAAGTCAAGGCTTCATTGACAAGGGAACGAGAGAAAACAGGTCCATATCCTTGTGCTTAAAGAAATAGGGGCAAACTGCTCCAGTCCCTGTGGTGTTCTTTGGATCCAGGGATCTGGGTTAACAGTGTAGCTCTAAATGAGTGATTAAACCATTTGAACACATCCTGAAAACTTGAAAGCTTTCCATAATCCTAATCAAACTCTTTGATTTTTGTGATTTATGTAGCCAGAGCAGCAGACAGAAGACCTTCTAAGAATGACTGAATCCTGGTTCACATCCTTGTCCAGCCAGCCCCTGGAGCTGTTCAGGAGCATCAGTACTCAGCCATTCCCTGATCTCCACTGCGGGGCTTTACGGGTGTTTACTGTGAGTGCTTTTTGGTTTTAAAGATCAGGGAGTGACTTGTGCTGCCATTCAGCCTCAGACTGATTTATTTCTTTGAAGTGAATGCCACAAACTCCTTGTTAAAGCCCAGAAGTGGTCAGAAAAAGGCTTTTTTCCTCGTGCCCCACTGGCATTCCCCATTGAAATAATGCAGCAGACACGTCATGTCTGTAATGCTAATTTTCTAATGAATTGGAGAGGGGGAAAAAAAGGCAAGAGCTGTGCTCTAAGGTGCTGCTTCTATACCAGAGGCACTGCTGTGATAATTCCCTGAAAACTTTGAAGATAAGCACTGAGCTGTACTTGTTCTCCAGTGTTAAACCCTGCTGCTTGATTTGAGTGGTGGTTTTGTATCTCATTTAATTTTTCCTATTCCTTGTGTATGTACCAAAAACCCTACTGTGTAACTGCTTTTTTGGGGGGTTTTAAAATGTTTCCCCCCCTCTGACATCTTTTGTCTTCCTGCTCAGGCCATTGCAAATCAACCGTGGGCCCAGAAGCTGATGCTGGACAGCCCAGGGTTCGTGGAGTACGTCGTGGACAGATCCGTGGAGCCTGACAAAGCTTCCAAGGATGCTAAATACGAACTGGTGAAGGCCCTGGTAAACTCCAAAACCATTGCAGAGATCTTTGGGAATCAGTATTACCTGAGGCTCAGGGCTTACCTGCACGAGGGCCCCTATTATGTTAAGGCAGTTTCTACTACAGCTGTGGAAGGAGCAGAATAATGTCCTTGGTGTCTGGGGCCCCCCTCTTGCAAAGCATATTCCTGGCACAGGTGTTGAGGTACAAGGTGTAAAGACTCTCCACACTGGAGGTTGTCTCTTTAAAGGAATGTGAAGATATTTTGACTCTATTTGAAATGAGTCAGGAGAGCAAATTAAAGCCTGTTTGATATTTCCCCCTAAAACGTCACGGCAGAGGTTCTCTGTGTGCTTCACGAGACAGGTAAGCCAGGTGAGCACTTAGCAGCTACTGACTGTGTTTTATTTGGCAGAATTCATCAGTGTTTGGTTAAATTGTTCCTGGGTTTGGAGTTTCTGTTGTGTTTTCTCAGTAGGTTACAGTTCAGTTAAAAAAAACCCCACCAAAACACCTCAAGATTTGTAACCTCAGATGCTGCCGTAATTTCTGTTCTTTTTTAATTCATTTTTTTATCTGCCAAAGTTGGCACTTGCATGGAACACTCTCTTTGTTCTGTCAGAATCCTGTTGCTGAATAAGCCAGTGACACTGTCCACATGAGGGAGTGTGGACTGGATGCTCTTGTTTCCAAGCTGCTGGATGTGAGTCTTGCTGGAATAAATAATCCTAAATACTGTTTACATTTTATGATGAGGATTAAAAAAAAAAGCTTTTAGCCCTTTTGAAAGCAAATCAGTGCACTCTAGGGATCAAACCCACGTGGGAGCTTTGTCTCCCTTGTTGGCTGTGCTGTGGGGTGGCAGCTCAGTTTAGTGGCTGGAGCACTACAAGGCTACTTCAGAACCAAATCTTGAATTGTTTACACTATTTTTAAACAGAGATACAATTTTTTTAAAGTGTTACTTAAAGCAATGTAGTATTTTAGTTACCTGAGTTAGACCGAAAGGGGGAAGGAAGAACACGAAGCTGTTGTGTTGAAGGGAGTGAATGAAGCGGGAGCACGGAAATGTGGCATCTTAGGAAGCTGGACTCTTCTTTTGAAGATGTGAGAACTGTGGGAGAGAATCAGGACTGGCTGGGCACTCCAGTGACGTGTGACGTGTCTTTGTCCATAAACACAGACCCAGGGTACTTTATATCAAAGGCTTGTATTGTTTTTGTTGAGAACCAAATCTGAGGAGTAGCTGGGGGGAGCAGAATAGAACATGAAATTACTGCTTGGGGGCTTGTTTTGGTAATGTGTCAGCCAGGTGTAACTATGGAAAGAACTGGCCCCATGTCCCTGTGCTGCCAGGGGAAGCAGGAGGATCCTGTCACGCAGTAACTCTGGTTTTGCCTGTGGTGGGTAGAGGTGCAGCTGGCATTGCCTGCCAAAAATGCTGCCCAGGAGTCCAGGTGGGCTCAGAGGAGCTGGGGGAGATCCCTTAATGTTTGCTAAGCTGTCCAAACAGAGGTGATGTGCCTTGTTGCTCACAACCCAAGATGTACCAGAGCTGTCATCCTACATCCCAATGCTGCTGCTTTCATCCTAAATGTGCCCAGTAAACATCTGCCAGTGAGAAATGCCCTGCGGTGTCTCGTGACTGGAGAGAGCACGGGAGCCTCGTGAATCCTGCCTCCAGCAAACCCATCAAAGCGCTGAAAAGGAGATGAAAAGAGTGTAGAAGTCCTCAGTTTGCACTTGTTCTGGGCAGCTCAGCTCTGTTATTTTAGGTGGCTTTGTGTGCTGGTGGCTCTGTATGAGCCATATGCTGAAATGTCAGTAAAAGAAATCAATATATAAACCTGTTCTGCAATTCATGAGCCTCTTCCATGTGTGTTTTCAGCTGGTGCTTTTGAAGGCTACTCTGTGTGCTGACTATTTAGCATCTGCTTTGCATGGTACATTTGCCAAAGACAATATTTTAGAATGTGCAGAGATGCCAAACAAGGGGATTTTTTGATGTATACACATATGCTTTATTTTATTGAGCTTCAAGCTCAACGTTGATTGATTAATTGATCACTTCCCCCTTATTACTCACATGCAGTTCCCTGCCCATGCTGTACGTTGCCATATGGATTAGGTGCTGCTGCTGTATCTGATATAAATGACAAAATTGAAGTGTGTTGTTTTTGTCACACCCCTCCTCCCGTTAAAGTAACAGGTGGAGATAACGTGAGGAAAAAACCAGAAATGGAATGCTGGAGAACTGAGGTAACATGCTGAACACTGGGTTTAAAAACCAAAAAACCCCAAACCACACCTTGTCGTTTGATGGATGTTAACAAGCAGCACGACTTGAGGAATTTCCACGATGGCTCAGTGGCTCTTCCTCCTGGAGCTGCTTTGTTTCTCTGTCAACCAGCCTGCTCAGAAGCAGCTCCTTTTGTGGATGGGAAACTTCCCCTTAGTTACAAAATTCTTTGGAAGTAGGTGATGCCTCACTCAGATAAAAAAGGGGTTTTGAAGACTCAAAAGTCTGAAAAACCCTGGGTATAGACAAAGTCTGTTGGAATACTCCTTTTTACTGTCCTGCATGCACTTGTAGGTACTCACAGAGGCAGAGTACATCCAGTTCTCTGTCACACGCTGTAACAGTGAGAATTCATTTGCTGCTGAAGGGAAAAGAGCAAACTTTGGGAGGGCTCCTTAGTACTGAATGTTAACAGGATAACACAGCTGATGAAAGAAAATCCAGACTCTCTTTGCAGAAGTTAAACGTTAATTGACAAAACGAAGGAGCTCATTTTTTATCCTATCCAAGTTGAACTGTTTGAATTTATCAATGTAGGTCAGAACCTTGCAGGACACCAGGCTGTAGTAGGTTTCCAATAAGGAACAATCTTCCCCGTCGCTCGTTTCCTTCCAGTCTTTAAATAGCTCGTCCTCTCTCATGTCGGAAGAGGTGAAAATGAATTTGTAGCAGCATCGATTGTAGCTGATGTGCTTTTCCCCGGAAAAGCGGGAGCTGTGCCTGGCAGTGACTCCAGCTCTTTTAGCACAGATTCCTACAAAGGCAGCGGGGGGCACCGCCAGCGGCACCTCCCTGGCGGCCACGTAAACCTTGCGAGCCACGTCCTGGGACATGAGGAAAGCGCTGCCGTGGCAGAAATCCGGGTAGAACTCCTCGGGGTATTGATGGACGGGGACAAAGCCAGGGCTCTGGGGGTCCCTGTCAGGCACCCCGTGATGAACCACCCTCCCAAGGTAGACGTCCTCCAGCTGCGTTAAGCTCAGCAGGTACCCGGCCAGGCTGGGAACGCCCACAAACACGTCCTGGGCTGCGTGAAGGATGTACCTGGCACGGGGACAGAAAGTCACCGTCCACTCCACGCTCATCAGCATCTTCTGTGTCTGTGTCTTGGGGGAATCGATGAAACTGCCTTCAATAATGTCCCGGTGCTTTTGAGCCTCTTCACTGATCTCCAGCTGCGTGCTTGCTGAAGCTGCCTTGCCTACAGCAAACAGAGTCAGGACGCTGTAACCCCCGGAGCCTGTCACGTTGCCCCAGGTCTGCCTGATGGCGTTGCGCCTTGTGCTGTTCTCTGGGCTGCTGCAGACGATGATGAGCAGAAATATCTCTCGGTTGGAGCACGTCGCTGCACTGCTGCCAGTGTGAGAGAGGTTGGCCTTCAGAGGATCCAGATCCAGCTTCCTGGCGCTCTCCCTGATCTCCAGAGTCTTCGCGTCGGTGTAAGAGAGAGGCAGGGAATGCAGGAAGTACTGCTCCAGTAAATCTGCCCCAAAAAGCAGCACGTGGAAAAGCAAGACATTGAAGAGGATGAAGCACCACTGGTGTGTGCGGAGCCTGCAGAGTGTCAGCTGGGGAAGAGGAACGTGGACACTGAATTCTCGTGCCTCTCAAACCAAAAAGCTTTCCCTCATTTTACAGTATATCCATGCAAAGCAATCACAGTTAGACTGTGATCTTTGTTGTATTAGTGTGAGGCTCTTTCTCTCCTAGAAACTTAAGGAATCTACTTGTGTGGCACAGTGAGATCCCAAACTGAGACAGATGTCACCATGTTGAAAGCTGTTTTGTGCATCTGTGTGTGGAAATGCCAAAGAACAACTTGCTATCAATATTTTTCTGACTATTTTTAACCTGTTACTGAAGGCCTGAGGTGCCAGTTAATGTGTCCTTGAAGGAGAACTTTTGGTACTTGGCCTGACACTGCCCTATGAAAGCTGGCAGGATAAGAATCCAGAGGGAAAGGCCGGGTTGGACGTGGTGCAGTGGGAGGTGTCCCTGCCCGTGGCAGGGGGTGGAATGGGATGATGTTTAAGGTCCCTTCCAACCCCAATCCCGTGAAAGCTGCAAGAGGCTCAAGCACTTACCTGCATGGTGCTGGGAGCTGTCCCTGCAGCAGGGGCTCTCTGGGCAGTTTCTCCTGGCAGTGGCTGTATCTGGGTCTGCAGGATCCAGTTACTGCCCGGTACCTGCAGCCTGTGCCTTCCACCTCACCTGCCTGGGCGGAGGAAAGATGATCCCGGGGGCTGATCGTGTTGCAGCCACATAAAATACGAAGCAAACAAAACCCTGGCCTTTCCCTTTATTAATTTCTGACACTGAGGAATAAGTGAAGCAAATGCTGGGGCTCACTTGGTGAAAGGAATCCCTGGTACTGTTGTGGGTCTGTTCTTGATCTGCTGCTTTGCTGCTGGCCCTGGGGGCTGTGTTTTTCACAGCTGTGCCATTGTGGAGTTTGGTTCCCCAATCTGGGGCAGTTGACCCCTGTGCTGAGCACTCTGCATCTCCTGAGCTGGAGCTTCGGGGCGTGAGCTTGTGGGTTTGCCTTGTGTGGGGTTGTGGAGGACACCCCAAGGCCGGGCTGGCTCCAGCACGTGGGGCTCTGCCCCTGCACAGGCTGTGCCTTGGGCTGCTCCGGAGCCTCCGCGTGTTGCTGTTGGCTCGGCCGCGGCCGTGCCGGAGCTGACGGGGCTGGGGAGCCGCGGGGGCCTGGAAGTGCTGCAGGGGGAAGTGCCAAAGACACCACAAACAGGATGGAGGTGTCAGCAGGGGAGAGTTGGCTTTGGCAGCGGGGCCACGGAGCGCTGAGGGGAGAGGGGTTTGTGGGTCCCCAGCGGCGCCCTGGGAGGGCAGGGAAGGGTTGGGTGATGGCAGCGCTGCTGTTTGAGGGGTAGGTTGAGGTGGGGGGTGTCAGCCTCGTGGGAACTCCAGCCTCCATGGGAGAGTGGGGAGATGATGATTCCTTTTCAGTTTTGAAAAGATTTCTCAGAGGTCAGGGTGCGTTTCTGTTCTGCGTCCTCGGGTGAAAGGAGAACACAGCACTGCTGTGGTTTGTCTTGGCTGGACCATTGCAAGGCTCCCTGGAGCATCCTTAGGGCAGCCTGGATTAGCCCAATGTCCCAGGGAGATGGAGAAGAGCTTTGATTTCTGCCATGAGGGGTGCAGGGTTAATCCCCAGCTCTGGCTGAGCTGCTCAGCTCTCCCAGCTGTGTTGATAGAGGGAACAGAGGAATTACAGAAGAAACCAGGTTCCCAAAATCTGCTCACAGCTTGGAAGTGCATCTTACCCCACTGAAAAACCCCCAAACGCAGTGTGCAAGTCCCAGTGTGGATTTCTGCTTTAGGCTCTCCAAAAAGAGGGAAAACTTCCCCAGAGCTTGTGTGTCAGCTGGGACACAGCTTCACCCGGCCCAGCCTCGCACTCTGCAGTCCTCACAGAAGTTGTGCTTTGAAGCTGGGTGAGCTGTCAGCACGGGAAGTGTCAGTTAAATGTGTGCCCTGAAATAAAAGGCTAATAGGGAAATATTTTTCATGCACAGTAATATAGCCCTGCAGCTCCACATACCCACTCTGGGGAAAAAAAAAATCCTTCTTTGAAGATATTCTGTCTCCAGCTAAATCATTTAATCAGCAAGTAAATACCAGCGTTTGAAACCTCTTACATTAAAAATTGAGTATCTTTAGAATAATAAAATAATTATAATACTAAGCCCCACATGTGTATCATCCCTGGTGCAATTAGGCCCAGCGTGGTGCTGGCAGCACTGCTGAAGTCATTCCTTTAGCGCTGCTCTGTGGTGGCAGCAGCAACTTTGATACCAAGTACAGAAAATTAACACTCCCCAAGCCCAGCCAGGGCACAGGCAGCTCTTGGATGTGGGTTTTTATTTATCCACAGAGCCTGGTGGATTCCCACTGGGAGAAAGATGAGGAACAGCAAGGCAAAGACTGCTGAAAATAACTGAGTCCCTCAGCTGCAGGAGGTTTGCCTGGGGTCGATCCCTCCGTGGCCTGTAAACCCAGGTTTCAGGCAGCCACAACGCCCAGCAGCTCCTGGTGACCTTATCTCACTTTTCAGATGAGTGAAGTGGAGCTCATTTGGGGAAATCCTCGCCCCCCGGGGAGATCCAAGAGTTTGCTGGAGAAGAGTGAATTCAGGACCCTGGAATGGCTGAAGTTAGGTCAGTGGGGGTAGGAACGCTGTTCCTACAGCTGCACTGAGACCCCGCACAGTCCTGGGGGTGCAAGTTATGCAATCAGCCAGGAGAGCAGGTCTTCCTGAGCCACAGGGCTGGAATTCGCTTTCTGTGGGATGTTTTCACATTTTCCTCAAATTTTATGTCCAAGCAAACCTCATTACAGGAGCAGGGATGTAACGCTGTGGGCAACTTGAGCTGTGGGCAACTTGACCTGTCCTAAAGCTGTGAGTGTTCAGACTGAAGGATGTTTGGGTTTGATTTTTTGGAGAGGACGTGTTTCGTGATACCCAAAGATCAAAGCAAAGCTGCCAGGAGGGTGGTGGGAGATGCTGTTGAGCAGGAGGAGCCTGGGAGAGGCAGTGGGGGCTGCAGGGGAGCAGCCGAACCTGCAGCTCCTTAAAACATCTCCTAAAGTCTCCTGGCTTCCCTCCCAGTGCTGGGAACATTTGGAAGGGGGAGCAGAGCCTGGCTTCCCTCAGCTCTGCCTGACTTCACTCCGTGAAAATGCGAGGGCTTTGGATGACGCACCGTTCTCAGGGATGGAGCAGGAGAGGGCGGATGGATGGGACTGATGGGGAAAATCCGGTGAAAGTTGGGCTTCCCGATACAAATTTGTTCAAATGTAAAAGCTCGAGCTCAGCCTGCCCTAGCTGTCCTTCTCTGCAGGGTGGACACCCCTCTCCATGCCCACCACGCCACCCCTGCTCTCGGGCTCTTCCCAAAAGCCAGGTTGATTCCCACAGGCACGTTTTCAAATTCTCACTTGCTGCCTCCTGCTCAGAGACAGGTGAGAACCCCTCCGTGGAACCCACCTGGCACAACATCCCTTTCCACGAGGCGTTCCCTGTGCCCTCCCGGATTCACTTGTCTTATCCTAAGGCTCGGAGATGCCCCTTGTCACCCCAGCAGTCCCCAGCCAGGATGTTCTGTGAACACAAAGCACTCCCAGGTCTCCAAAGTGTTTTGGATGCTGCACCAAGGATCCCCTTTATTCCAAGCTGCCTTTTGCAGTGTTTCACCAGCACACACAGACCTGAGAGCACGAGGGGCTGCGGAGGGACCTGTCTGGTTTTTAATAACAGCATCAGTTGCAATAAGTGGAGATGGTTGTTTAGGTCTTAGTCACCTAATAGCAATGTTTGTGCTCGAAGACATGATTCAGCTCTTGCAGGCACTTCCTCACCTTACATCCTCTGTGGGGTTTGGGAAATGATGGAAGAAGAGGCTTTGTAAGAGTTCCACAGCATGAGTTTCGCTTGTTACTTGATATTTAATGTCCCTTTGGGTATTAAATAGGAGTAGAAAACTGAAAACCAAGCCAAGCTGAGCACTGGCACAGCAGACAAACAGCTCTGTGGCTCCCGGTGTGCAGGTGAAGGTGTCTTTGCTTCTGATTTAAAGGCTCGGCTGATGAGACTAAAACCCTGTTTTTATAGCCAAGTTTCCTGCATTCTTCTTTTTTCTTTGCATTTCTTCTCACCAGTCTAGGAGTTACAGAGCTCTTTCCTTTTTTATGGTATGTTTGATTATTCCTTCTTGAGATTAATGACAGCTTTGACAACTCCCCACCTCTGTATTCCTAGATAACGACAGCCTCAACCCCCTGTGTGTTCTGCAAGTGCTGTGTTCAGCCTCTGCAACACTGAGTTAAACATGAGCCGAGTGGAAAGAGCACAAACTTCCGTGAAATGTTGAGTGGTGAGGCCACAGGGCCAAGGAGGTTCCCCAAGTGGTTTCCCTGCCAAGATGTCAACCTGACGGAGAAGTTGCATATTTTGCAGTGGAGCAGAAGTTTCCCTGTTGTTATTAATTCTCAGAGCGTGCCTTGTGAGTTGCTTTTTTGATGTTTTTTTGGTGTTTTTTGCCTCACCCTTTCATTCCCTGCAGCCAGTCTGGGGCTGTATTTGTGCCGGGCAAATGGAGATTCACAAGAAATTCATTTGACACGCACAACATCCGCAGCGTCCGAGCCTCCACTCGGGCTCTGCTTTGATTAAATTCCGTCCACACTCCGACAACATTTCCAGCTGGGAGCAGATCCGGTGTTGCCATTCCCGACTCCGTGGCTGCTCTGCAGCACTGGGCATTTCTCCTGGGAGAAATGGGAGAAATTTCAGCTGGAACATTTCTCCTGGGCACCTCACCTTGCCCTGGGGTGAGGGGGTCCCTGAGTGTCTGTGACGCACCCGAAAAGGCGAAGCTTCCCCAAGGTCATGGGGGGAAACAGGAGCAGGGTGCAGCTCTTGGGGCTTAAGCGATGCTCCTGCCCGTCCCCTCCAGGCGCTGGATGGATCCAGCTGTGCTCCCGCTGGTGCCCCAGGGCTGGGGAGGGGCTGCAGCCCCCCAGCCATGGCCAAGGCTCCCGCTGGTTGGGCCGTCCCCATCGCCCTCCTGGCAGGGGGTTATTGGGGAACTGGAGCAGGACAGAGACCCCCCTGACACGGATCCCTGGAGCCCTGTGGGTTGCTGTGGATGATGTGCTCTGCAGAAAGGACTTTCTCTCTCTCTCGCCTCTGACTCATCCCACTGTTGCCTCCCACAGGTTTATTTATTGTTCTCCCAGACACAGGAACAGCGGAGTTGAGTCTCCCTGCCCTGTGCCAGGCCCCTCCTCGGGCAGCTGGGCTGGGATCTGTCGGAGCAGCCGGGCCTTCCCCTGCACTCATCCCTTGGGGGGTCTCAGACCCGGGGTTTGCCTTCCCCAGGAGCCCTGCACGAGCCCCCCCCGTGCTGCTCCGGAGAGCTGTTCACACTCAGAACCCGGCCCTGGAAACGGCACTCGGGCCGTGCCCGTTCCCGGCTGTGCTGTTCATTCCATGCCCAGGCGGAAGGCAGCCTCTTGGAGTGTGTGCTCCCCTGCTCTGGGGTGCAGCAGGAATGTCGGGGTGCTGAAGGGGCTCCCCGGCACAGCTGTCGGGACTGAGGGAGTCGAGAGGAGGAGGACGGTCCCATAGTCGGCACATGAAATCCTGATTAATTGTATTTTGTGTTAATGGCTCCTGGGAAATGAGGACTTGTAGCATCAGTGGCATTCTGGGGAGTGCTGCAGCTGGAGGCAGGCAGGACCCGTTCAGCCCCTTGCACCCAAAATTCTGAACGATGCCTTTGCTGAGAGCACTGCCCTGCCTTCCCCTGCCTTCCCCCCTTGGCTTTGGGGATGCAGGGAATTGCCCCATGCTGGAGCTGGGAGCAGTCCCCAGGACAAGGACTCTTTCCTAAGGCAGGGTGCCACCAGGTCGCTCAGCTTGTCCCTGTGGTGCCCTGAGCAGCTGCCCTGGTCCGTGGTGGGACTGGGGTGGCACCAGTCCCACTCTGCTGCTCAAGCTCCAGCATTCGGATAGGGATGTTCCCTTCTTCTGGCTCTTTCTTTTTCATTTCTCATTTCTCTCAGCATCTAACTGGAACTGTTTTAAATAATTCCTCCCCCACGCCTGTGTTATCACCCAGCATGTCAATACGGCTTCTGTGCCACCCACCCCTCTCCTCCCGGAGCTGCACGGCAACGTTTTGCACCAGATAATGTGAGGCAATTAGTGAATGGAGAATAACCTTCCCACTTAAAAGCAGCATGGGCAGGGAAGCATCACACGGGTGGATTGCACGGGGAGTATTAATTGCTTTTCTCTCCAGTGACTCCCAGTGTGGGAGAGTCCATATGGAGAGAGAGGAGGAGGAAGAGATGCTGCGGGAGAAACAAAGTCTCCGGTCCTGGCGAGAAGCGTAAAGCCCAGCGCATCCGAGCGGGGGCACTTCCCTCTGGATCCGGGGGCTGTGGCACAGCGGGGGCCGCGGCATCCACCGTGTGCCGATGGATCACACGAGCCCGGGAGCGGCGGCTGAGTGCGAGGGTGGGGTATCCCGGGGCCAGCGGGACTGGGAGCTGCCGGAGAGAAACCATAGCTCTGGAAGCAGCGGGATGCCAGCGTGCATGGTGTCACCCTCCCCTGGGTGTGACTGAAGGGGTGTGTTGGGTGACTGAGGTGGCAGAGGCGCGTTGCACAAGGCACAGGGGCTGTGCGGCCGCTGCGTTTGTGTGGGAGCAATTCCTTTATTGGGGTATCTGCTCGTCCGTGCAGCTCTGGGGTCCCGCAAAACGGCACCACAGCGAACTCCGCAGCGCCCCCACAACGGCCTGGGCTCGGAAGGAAAAAAGAAAAAGGAAGCAAAGAGGAGAGGAGTGTACCCGAGCTGGGGCAGAGAGACCCCCGGGCCCCGCTGCCCCACGGCCGCCCCTGCCGTGTGCCGGGGGTGCCCAGAGGCCGCTCCCTTTGCAGCCGCTCACATCTGGCCCCCGGCCAGGGGACGGTTTTTGGGGCACTTCACGTTTGGCCGCATCATTACTGGTGGCACCTCCCGACTCCTGGCACATGGGGCTGAACTCGGAGGGGAGAGAAGGCACCTTGGAGCCCATCCCGTTAACCCTTTCCTGGAGGCCGCCGGTTCGTTTCCAGGCTGCCCACGCTGTGCCTGGGCTCGGGGCCATTCCTCAGCGGGGCCGTGTTATTGCAGCAGGGCCCCCCGGGAAGATCAACGCTCCCGGCCCGGCCGCGCAGCACGGCACAGGAATTCCCGCGGCTTGGCCGCGCTGTTTGCTTTAGGCACAACCCCGAGGCGCGGCAGCGCTCAACACAAATATTTGTGTGGGTAGTAAAAAAGAAAAACAAACAAAAACCCAAATTAAAAAATAAAAGGAAATTAAAAAGAAAAGAAAAAAACAGGAAAGGAAAGGAAAGGAAAGGAAAGGGGAAGGGGAAGGGGAAAGGGAAGGGGAAAGGAAAGGAAAGGAAAGGAAAGAAAAAGACAGGCAAGGA
>VXAZ01009309.1:2193657-2263258 GCA_013399875.1 Gymnorhina tibicen
CCCGCGCCCCCGGCAGCGCGGGGCGCCCATGCTCTGCCCCGCCTCGCCGCTCCGGGCCCCCGCGCCGCTGCGCCGATGCCGTTCTCGGGCGAGGAGCGGAGCCTGCAGGGGATCTACAAACCGGCGGGGCCGGCGGAGGGGCGGCCGGTCTGCTCCGAGTGCTACACCAACCGCTCCTTCGTCTACGACGATGGCAGCGCCCACAGGTACCGGGGCTGCGGGGCTGGGGAGGGTCCCCAGGTCGCGGGGAGCCACGGGGCTGCGGGAGCGCGGAGCTCCCGGTGCAGCCGGGGGAGCCCCTTCCCCTCCCGGGGGGAGCAGGGCGCGGCCGGCGGGAGCCCCGTTCCCCGTCCCCACCGCTCTCCCCGTGCCCCGAGCCCGCAGGAAAGTTTCTGCGGCACTTCCAGGCCTGGCTGGGGTCCCTGCGAGTGCCCCTGTGGGCACAGCACCTGGGGAATGGGGCAGTCGGGAGCTGCCTGCGTTCGGGGAAGGGGTTCTTGGACACCCCCGAGCAGTCACATCCTTCACGGGAAGAGGGTCGATGCTGTCCCTCTGTGGGGCCCAGCCCGGAGCGAGGCTATGCTCCGGGGTGTGAGGGCGAGGCAGTGTTTGGCTGAGCCCTGGAGCCACCCCAAAGCCGAGGGGCTGAAATACACACAGGGAAAAGCTACATTCCCGCAGGTGCTGCCCAGCCCCTGCCCCAGCCTGGGGCTGGTTTTATGCCAGAGTTCCAGTGTCCAGTGTGATGGAGGGGCTGCTGTGAGAGGGGAAGAGCTGCTTGAGGAGATCAGGGGGACTCAGTGCCACCATCCTCTTGTGCCTGGCGGCTGCAGCTGTTTCTCACAGTGGTCCTTGCTGAAGTATCCTGGTTTTTCCTGGTAAATGCTGTGTGTTATCTTGGTTCTGATTAAATTTACTGGTGTGGCTCTTCTGACTGTCACACTCATAAAATGCCAGCTGAAATGTGCAGATATGAATTGTGTGTATCAATTCACACTTGGCAGATAAGGACCTTGGCTGAGTTTGTGCCCTGGGCTGCCCAGCTGGGGTTTTCTGTGTCTTCATCTCCTTGCCATGATTTAGGGAAACAATCTTTTATTCCTAAAGACCTAAATGAAAGAGAATAAACAGCCTGTTTTCTAACTCTCAGTACATTGCCACTGACTGGGTAATTAATAAATCCTTGAATATTGTTTTTTAGGGTTGGTTTGAATTGGTTTTTAGGGTTTAGTCCCTCATCATTACCCGCCACTGTCCTCTCTGTCAGGCGCCTCAGGACCCCCTAACTCTGGATAACACCTTTTGGTTACTTTGGGCACAGCAAGGTGGCTGTGGAGCACAGTGCTTTCCCCAAACCCCAAAACTGCCTCATTTTGCAGCTGTGCTCGGAGTGTCTGCAGAAATGACACCCTTGAGGAGGCTGTTGAATGTGTCTGTGTGTTTGTGAGGATCAGAGATCGGGTTGGAGATGACAGCTCCTGGAGGTTTCCAACTCCAGCATTAGGGGAAGATGAGGAGCCGCTCCTCATTACTGACACTGCAACCCTGCCCGGGGTCATTTATCCTCATCTCCTGCACTACGAAATCCTTGCCCCAACATCCTCCCTCCTGTCTCCTTCAATCCGAGTAGAGGAGGTCTGCTTCCCAATTATTGTTCTACAGCTCGATGTGTTTCTAACCCCCTCAGGCTCCGGAGAGGTTGGAATGCCATCGCTTTCCACGGCTTGTCTTGCCTGCCCTTGTGCTCAGCCCTTTGCTGCCCTTCTGCAGATATTAAACAAGCTGCTCGGAGCCCTCAGGACTCGGCAGCTCCCCCAGCTCCAGCTCGCAGCAGACTGGTCTCTGATGCACTTTTTCAGAGCTGATCAGCTGAAGAAGCAGAAAAGGGCTGTTCCAGACAGGCTGAGGAGAAAAGGCAGGAGCAGGCAGGGAGCGCCATTAGACGATCCCAGGGGCCCCCGGCCGATTTGCTGTTTGCTTCCCTCTTCTGCAGCTTGGGCTGGGGGCACAAATCCCGCCAGTGGATGATCATCCACGTTTAACCACCCGCTATCGCTCAGCCTCTGCCGGCTACAAGAGTTTCTTCCTCACCTCCCGTGGGTTTCCCCTCCTCTCCAGGCTGCTGTGGGGCTTCAGCACAGTCCCTGGAGTCCAACACCATCTCCTTGTCTCCTCTCTTTGCTTGCAGGTGTGATGGCAGACAGGCAGAGCTGTCACCAGAGGTGTGGGTGAGGGGTGTGAGAGCCAGGATAGAGCAGCAAAGATGTAGAACACGTTCACTGAACCTTCTGCTGAATGTTCAAGGCACCTCAGCTGGGCTGGCCCCACTGAAATAAATAGAAAACTCAATTATCCCCTCACTTAGCAAATCTGGAGGTGGCTTAAAAGCTGTTAATGAGAAATTCCATCTTCTCGGTTGTGTGGAAATGTCTGTGAGCCTCCTCCTGGCCCTCCTTCTAATGGGATAACGGTCCCAGAAGTCCCTCCCAGGTGGAAAGCAAGGGGTTAATTGTGAAAGCGCTCGAGAGTTTGTTTGGAGAGTAAATACACATTTCTGGCACCCAGAGGGTACAAAGAGCCTAAATTTTACTTTCCTACCTCGTGGGAAATCTGGGTAAATGTTTGCACAAGGATCCAGCCTGTCACTTTGGGGAGCTCAGGCTTTCCTCCGGCCAGCGGCTCCGCTTCCTCCGCCTTGCCCATGTAAGGGCACCGCGGGCACGAGTGATGGATGAGCGGCCAGATGGAAGGACTCACACAAAAATATCCTGCCAGAGCCAGGGGGCCGGCGGGAGAGGCAGGGGTGGGCGGGAGGAGGCTTGGATTTCCCATCCCCTGCCTCCTGCTCCTATGGCTCGTCTGAGAGGGAAGAGCTGGAAGAAGGCGGCGCACGCGGGGCTACCTGGAGCAGCTGCTTAGGAAGGTCATGGCTTTGCGTTAGACGTACGTGGCTTCTCTCGGGTCTGCTCCAAATGGCTCTTTTGGGGGATCTGTGTGGCTGCTGCTGTTCGTATCCGAGTAAACAGCCCGTGGGAGCAGGGGTCTGGGTGCTGTGCCCCGGGTTTGGGAGCGGGATGTGGAGGGAAGGTGGCTCCCGGCTGCTCCAGTGCAAGTGGCAGGGAAGCTGAGGATGGGGGCTGGACAGCAGCAGCCAGACAGACTCGGGATGTGCCTATGGAATGTCAGCTCCAGAGGGCTTGGTTTGGCAGGCGCTGTGCTGCAGTGGGGTCTGTCCTCAGCCCCAGCTGGCCGGGCAGCCAGGACAGGGTTTTTGGCCCCAGAAATCACAGCAAGATTTGGAGCGGTGGCAGCGAGGTTAAAAATGCTGATAGGCACCTCCTGCCACTCTGGTCAAAGCCTCTGCCTGAGCCCAAAGGCAGGAGAAAAGGAAAAAGCATTGATTAAATGGGATTCTTGCTAAGTGTGAGCACTCATCCAGGCCCAGGATGGCTCTTCCATGGCTTCTCCTGCCAATCTTTAGACGTATCCAAGGAACTGTCTCAGTTTAGCACAGGGATGGTCCCTGCAGCTGACAGCCTCTTGTTGTCTCTTAAGTTTTCAATTTTCTGGAAACGAATGAGAAGATGCTTCTTTGGCAGAGCTTGCACTGAACCAGACTCTGGAGCTAATTCCTAATCAGTTCCTGCAGGCGAGATTACCAGCTTGGACATTTCTCAGCTTCCAGAAACTCAGCCTTGTGGATTGCAGCAACTGTTGCTTTGGCTGCCCATGGGCATCCGGGCCTTGCTGTTCCAGGAGAAATTGCAATAGGGAGCCATAAAACCGCAGGGCCGAACTCCCTGTGTTTTCAGAGTGTTTATGGAGCAGGGATAGGATGGAGTTCTGCTCTCGTTTTCCTCAGATGGTTAGGAAAGGGAAGTGTGAGGCCCTGCACTGCTGCAGGGGAGCACCCACCAGCACACCTGGCTCAGTGGGAAGAGGTTTTGGGACCCTTCCCCACTATTCTGCTCCAAAAAGGACCCCCAGTGTGCTGGATGTCCTCCTTAGGAACTGCCCTTGGGCTCTGGCACGGCCGTGTCACCCTTCAGTGGAGAACAGCAAAGTAGGTCACTGCCTGTGCTCAGGGCTCTTTCTGCTCTGCAAAAATATTTACAGCATCTATTTGAATCCTCCCAATTCTCCCGCAGTGACCTCTCCCTGACCCCCACGCCTGGTTCCCGAGTGCTGCACGCAATTTGTTTTGGAGCCTGTTAACGTTTCTCTTGCATCCCTGCCAGGCTGGGCTGGAGTGTGGAACATCTCATTCATCCTTCTCATGAATAAAACCAGGCCAAGAGCCAGGCGAGCTCTGAGCACAGGTGCCTCTGGCCTGGTGTCCTCTGGAAGTGACAGAAACTGCAGGAGGGGAAGTTTAGATGGGATCTTAGGAAGAAATCCTTCCCTGGGAGGGTGGGGAGGCCCTGGCACAGGGTGCCCAGAGAAGCTGTGGCTGCCCCTGGATCCCTGGAAGTTTCCAAGGCCAGGCTGGACAGGGCTTGGAGCAGCCTGGGACAGTGGAAGGTGTCCCTGCCTGTGGGAATGAGATGGGCTTTAGGGTTTTGTGCCACCCAAACCATTGTGTGATTCTGTGGCAGGGACAGAGGGCAGGGCAGAGCAGCCCTTCCTGGGGCTGGAGGTTGTACCCGTGGCTGTGCTTCCACAGCCTGGACGCTGCCTCCCTTGGGATTCACCTGCTCCCTCTTGAAGCCGCTGGTACTTCCTGTCTCCACAAGAGGATGGGAGTTGTGTGATGCAGCTGCTCCGTGACAGAACACGCTGCTGTTCCTTTGAGCTGCTGCCCTGTGGTTCCCCTGCGCTCCCGCAGCTCCTGTGATGCTCTTGCTCCCCGCTTGTCCGCTCTGATTTTATCTGCTTTTCATCGCGTCTCTTTCCAGCCTGAAGACTCCTCCTGATCTCTTTGGCCTCGCCTTGCACAGAACACTTCATAACCCACAGTTATCTCTGATGCCCTTCTCTGTGCCGTTTCATCTCAGGGGAGGGGAGCCAGAAGTGTGTGTGACTCCATGGTGGGCTTATCTGGAATGAAAATCCTCCCCTAACATTTGGGGTTCTGACTGCCGCTGAGAGCTGTTGGCTTTGTGGCAGCATCTGCTGTGACTCTGGCTCTTTTCTGAGTGCTGCTTTGCAGACCTCTTCGTGCCTGTGCAGGAAGGTGATTGCCCCCCTCTCCCTTTGGATCAGCTGGAATTTATTGATGCTAATTTTCGTCTGACATTTTATCATGAGGTCGGTCCATGCCACAAGATCTTCCTGTTTACAGTCTGGTTTTGGCTTGGCTACACCAGATGATTTGCAGTCATCCCCATCCCTTCTGAAGCTGTGGAACAGTGGAGAGCCTTGTGGGACCCCACTGATGTTTGCTTCAGCATCCCCTGTCTGTTTGTCTCCTGCCTTCCAGCCCAGGAGACATCTCCCCTTCATCCCATCACATCCTGGCCCGGCAGGTGTGTTGACAAACCTGCCTCTCAGGGTTTATTTCTGCAAGACTTTGTATTTTTGAACAGTGTGAAAAGACTCTTCCTCCTCCCACGTCCCTCTATTATTTCCCACTTCCATAGCAGGGACTGTTCTGCGGGAGTCTGGAGCATGGAGAAGTTTTTTCTCCGCACTCCAACCCTTGCTGCTTGTAGCAGCTTGGGGCTGGGCAGAAGGGAGGATTTTCCCAGCAGTTTATTAGCAAGAATTAGCACTTTCCTCATCTTGCAGCCTTTTTATTTTCACGTGAGCCTGAAAGCTGCTGGGCACTGAGAAATGTGGCAGAGGCTGTAACAGCTTGGGGTGAGGGGGAGTGAGACATCGCCAGGATTGTGTCCCTTGGGACACCACAGGCACAGGCAGTGGTGGAGGGTTGGCTGTCGGCTCTCCAGGAACAGCTCTGGAGGCTGTGGCAAGGGAATTGCCCTCTTTTTAGTTTAATAATCTGTTTAGGTTCAAGATTTGTCGTGGTTGGTTGGCGTGAATCGTGAGCCTGGTGTTATCCCCGCGTGCTGCAGCACCCTGGCACTAAAGGCTGGGTGCTTTTCCTGAGGAGTCTGCTGTGCACAGCCTCCGAAATTCCCGGTGGGACCAGCGGGGCCCTGAGGGATTGTTTCTCCAGCAGTGAGTCCCGGTTGCTTCATTTCCTCAGCACTGGGGTTGATCCAGCTTTAAAAGAATTTGCTCCCAGGCCACCCTACAAACCCAGCGCTGGGACAGGCGGAAAAAGGGGTGATGTCCTTGCTGGGAAAGGGCTGGGCGCTCCGGGAAACCTGCTCCTCAGCAAGCGGCTCCTGCAGCAGAGATGGGGCCCGACGTGATCCATAAATAGCCCTGGAGATGGCTGAGCCAGGAATTTCCCGGCAGGGCTGGTGACCTCGGCTCTGCAGGCCGAGCGTGTTTTGGGTTTGCCCCTTCTCCCGAGGCTGTTCCTGGATGAGAGGCTGGGAACGAGACCCTCGGAGCCCTTTGCCCACGGACATTGGGGTGGGGAGCAGAGCCGTGTCCTTAGGAAAGCAGGCTCGGGATGTTGTGCTGCAAGTGATCAGCTGGGCTAATTTGCATCTCATTTGCATATTTCCACAATGGAATAGACTGGTTGCAAGCCATAGAATCGCAGAAGGATTTGGGCTGGAAGGGATCTTAAAAACCATCCAGTTCCAACTCCTGCCACGGGCAGGGAGCCTTCCCCAGACCAGGTTGCTCAGGTTGGTTCCACCAGCCCTTGCACTTCTCCGGGTTGGTTTTTCTTCTGATACCTCTTAGCACTGCCAGGAAAACATGAGGAGGCCCCAGCCCAGGCCTGAGGAGCGGGAGCTGTTCCCCTCACCTGCCAGGAACACAGGATGTGCAGGGTGCGCCTTCCCTCCCTCCTTTCTCCCGGTGTTATTTGGGCTTTGCAGCCACCAGGGACGTCAGCGTGGCTTGTTTGCCTTTGTGCCCGCCGGGAACCCCAGCACTGCCAGCCCTTCCAGACGGGATGCTCTGGAAGAAGGGGATGGCTGTGGATCACTCCCCCTGCATCCCTTCCCCCGGCAGGGCCGCCAGTGGAAAATTCCTCTGGGGCTGGGGATGCCGAGCTGCCTCTGCCACTCGTGTGCTCCGTGTGCTGCTGTGGGATCAAAGGAGAGGGGAAAGCCTTCTCCGTGGGGCTGTGCCTCCTGCGAGCTCTGCCCTGTCACACGAAACATTCGCGTGCACCAGGCCAGAAGGGAGGGGGAGATGTGGGGCTGAACTGCTAACGCAGGGCTGTCTGATGAGGAAAGCGGCTCTGGACCTGGAAGGTACAATTTCTACTTTTATCTTCTAGAAAATAGCATTTGCCAGCGGGGGAAAGGCTTGTGGAGCTTTGCACTGACTCACTCTTCCTGTTCATTTTCCACGTGAAACACACAAAATGCTAATTTCTCCGTGAGGCCTGTGGTGCTAAATTGCCTGTGCTCGCTGGAAGCGACGGATGGATTTGTCACAGGGCTCGGCAGCTCTGGAGAAGTTCCGAGCAGCAGCAGCTCCTGACGTGGACAGTCCAGCTGTCTGCGGAGATGGGAGTTGGGATTCAGGAGTTTAATCTGGGAGACGGAGCACTTCATGCATCGTGAGTGCGTGTGCACATACGGAGATGTGCATGTTCGGCAGCTGCTGCACCCAAAACCAGGACTTGGGCCAAAGCTGCTCAGGCTACAGGGGAGTAATGCCTTGGGTGTTGGGATGGGCCTGTTCGCATCCCTCGGAGCTCTTTAAACTCTTAGGATCAAAACCCATGAAACCCACAACCAGCACGTGGGTAACAGGGTCCCAACGAGCAGTGACCGTGAGCCACAGCGAGGCCTCTGGAGAGGGAGAGGGGACGGTGGGATGAGGATCTGGGGCTCTTCCTCAACGAGCCGAGACAGAACCAACAGCGACTTGGCTGCTGCTCACAGAGACAGGAGATGTTGGCAGGGAAAGCAGCTCTGAAATGAGCACCCGGACTCTTCCGTGGGGATGTCCCTGCAGGGCAGTGCCTGGGCAGGGGGTGCTGGGCCAGCGTGTGAGGCATGCGTGCCGTGGGGGCTGTCCTGCACGTGTGCTCACCCCCGCACGTGTGCAGAGCTGCTGCCTTCCCTCCCTGCCTGGTCCTTGCCCTCTCCTCGGCTGCGCTGTGCCAGCTCTGCCACCCCTCCGTGCCAAGAGCGGTGCCAGCCCTGCTGTGATGGCTGTGAGGGAGGGATGTGCTGCCTTCCAGCCCGGCTCTAGGGACCAAATCTGTGTCCCCACGCACTCCAGCCATTAGGAGACCCCACAGGGATGTCACTCAGAGGGGAAAGAAACCCCAAGCCAAAAAGAGAGGGGAGAACAACTGTAACTTGGTAACCAGAAGAGCTGTGGGAGGAGAAACAAACACGAGATGATTGTACATATTTAAATAACTATAGGAGAAGAAAGGGCAGCATTTCCTGTTTGGCTTGGCTCCCTGGAGAGGCTCAGAGAGCCTGAGGGTAGCTGGGCTTGTCAAGGATGGACCAGGATGCAGGGCCAGGCTCTGCAGCCACGACTGGGTCAGGGAGGACAGGACATGTCTGAGTCCTTGCTGTCCTGGAGCAGCCTGGCCCCAGGGACCCTCTGGAGGAGTGTCCCAGCCCTTGAGTGCAATTCAAATCACCCTATGATGGTTTGGGCCAGCAGAGCAGCTGGAGGCTCCTGCCCAACCCGCGCCCGTTTGCTGCCCGAAGGTTGGGTTCTGCCAGCAGGTTCTGCCCTGTGTCGGTGCCAACAGCCAGAGAAAGGGCAGACCCTGTGTGTGATTCTTGCTCCACTGTTTCAGCCAGGGACTGTCCTTCCCACCCTGTCAGAGGCACAGCAGCAGCTGCCTGAGGTGTTGCAGGGAGTGCTGGGTCCCAAAATGTGAGGAGAAGTGGTTTTGCCTGGGGAGGGGATGCTGATGTTGGACACGAGGTGCTTGCTTTCCTGGCTGCACATCCAGACTCCCTGGCCAGCCTCCTGGGGGAAGGATGGAGTTAGAACGCACGGCTGCCAGCAGGGCCTCGTGCCTCTGGCTCCTTTCACAGCTTGAGTGGGAGAGGAGAGGTTTAGACTGGAGGTTATGCAAGATCTTGCCCCAAATGTGGGTTCACCCACTCTATTTGCACACCCCAGCCCTCAGAGGAGGAGAGGAAGAGCGTTCTGGGAGGGCCTCCAATAATTTCTGGTGTTGGCAGAGCAGAGGTGTCACTGAGAGCTTTGGAGCTCCCAAGGGGGCCTGGTGGGTTTGGGCAGCTCCATCACGCCGGTACCACAGCGCGAGTGCGGGGTCTGTGGTGGCCCCGGGCGGTTTGGGGTTGGTTTGTGGTGGGAAGCAGGAGGATGCTCTGTGGGTTTTGTGGTGTGCAGCGTGCACGGAAGCAGAGGAGGAACTGGGGTTGTGTCCTTCCTCTTCTCTGACAGATGTAGTCAGAAATGATACTGGAAATCCTGTTGTTCATTACGACAAGCTCCCAGCCTGTGGGTTTCCCCTGAGGCAAAGGTGCCTCTTGGATCTGGGGACCTGAGGAGCTCTGAGGAGCTCCAGAGAGCCTGTGGCACCGCAGAGCCACAGGGAGCTCTGGGGGCTCTCGCTGGTCTTGTACCGGCATTTCCAGCCCCGGGGGATGCTGCTGTCAGCAGCGAGGCTCCCCTGTGTGTCCCAGGTGGAATCAGCAAGGCAAGAACGTGGCTGGGACCAGCCCAGGCACAGGAAAGGCTTGAAGGAACCCAAGGCAGGTGCGCTCCGGGGCTCCTGTGTTTGCTGAGCTGGGCGCTGACGGGTCTGGCTGTGGTTTAACGGGAGCGGAGGCCAGCGGGGGGGTCCGGTCCGGATCACACGGGGCTCGGTCCCAGCTCCCGCATTCCCAGGAGGCTGAGCAGGGGCGAGTCCCCCTCCCGACGGCTGCGGGGAGCTGGCCAAGCTGGGGGAGAGACGGAGCCGTAGCGAGAGAGTGGAAGAGTGTTGAGGTTTCCATATGCTGATTGCAGCGCGCTTTTTTAGCAGTACATGGTTCTGGAGGAAGGAAGGGAAGGGATGATAAAAATAAAGCTGCAGTTCTGTATTTAGCTATAAACCACTCCAGGATTATTTTTTTTTTTTCGGTAGTATTTGAAGACTATGCAATAAATGAGCTTGTTCATGAATTTTTTATTTTATACCACTACAGCTTTGAAGAAGTAGCCAGGTTGCTGTGGCATTTCCGTAGCTCAGGATCCCTGTGTTTGGGAGGAGAGGCTGTAAATCCTCCGTGCCAATGTCAGGAGATCTGTGTGCAGTGCAGGAGCACTTTTGTCTAAGATGTCGATGTGCAGCCTCTCAAAGTCACTGTGTGATTGATAAAGACATTTTAACAACCAAGCGAGTGCAGTACTTCTTGTAGTGAAGCTTCATCCAGAATAAACAAATGTGCCAAAATTTTAAAATTCTGAATGATTTTGTATGCAAGAATAAGAGAAAATACATTCAAAGTGTAGCTGCTACTGCCAATGGGAGAAGAAACTCAGATGCAAGTAGCAGAAATTGTGTTTCCAGAGCTACTGATATAATTGGATTTTACTACAGTTTCTAAATGCTGATAGAGGACAGTGGTAAATATTTGCTTTGTTTCATGAATCTGACACGGGATCTGAGGCCAGGAGGGATGGATTAATTGAGCTGGAAAAGAATCACGTGGAATTAAAAAAAACAACAGCGCCCAAACCCCAAAAGATGAACATTTGACATCCAGGGGCACGGCTGGGCATAGCTGTGAGCATCCACAGCTCCCAGAGGGTGTGGGATAAGGATGGACCTCCCTGTCTGGACCCACAGTGGGAGCTGTGGAGTGTCAGGCAGGGTGGCAGCTGTGGGTAAAGGTGCCCTTCCCACACGGCAGTCGGCGTGTCCAGGGCTGTGCAGCCGCCGCCCTCGGCCTTTCCTCTGGGGAGGGAAACAAGGTGCTCCTTTAAACAGGCACTTCACAATCACTGGAGGGCACTGGGTGTGACAGTCTCCTTCAGACGCAATTATAATCACCCCCATTTGGAGCCAGGCACCTGGCTCCCCACTTTAAACTGTGGTTATAATAAGAGAGTGGATAATTTTTTAGAGTTGCACTTTCCCTCGCTGAAATCCGAGTTTCAGGATGCTGTCCTGATGGCCTAGAAACAGCATGCTTTTGGCCTAATTTATCATGGTTAAGCTCTGAGAGGAAAGACTTAATTGTGGCTTTCTTTTTTGTGTGCTTGATGTCAGATCCTCCTTTGCAACATGAGCTGGAGGTGGTCAGCAAACTTCGGTGTTTATATCAGTCGACCCGGAGGGAGTGCTTGAGTTGACAGGAGTTTGGCTTGATTTATCTTAAAGACCAAGTTTTGGATCAATGAGTAGCATAGAATAACCTCCGTGATGCGCAGGGCCCCGCACAGATGCATTAGTCAGTGCAGAGCCTTGGCTGCACTGTGCATATGGCAGCTAAAAGGGATTGCAAAGCTCTGGGGGGGATAGAATTAAGTGGCGAATAACATCAGTGAGAACCATCTGAAGCGCTGAGAGGGAGCGGGGCTGTCTTCTGGGGCTGTGTTCAGCAGAAATTTTGCATGCTGATTGCTCTTCTGGAAACTCGGGAACAACAGCTGAGCGGGACTTTGGAATCTGGTCAGCTGGGAGCTGATTTACAGGGGCCTGAGTTGTTAAAGATAGAAGATGATCTGAGGCGCCTCGGCTCCCATCCCTGCGGCAAATCCCTGGCTACGTGCTCGGTGCCAGTTCAGCTTCCAGCTGCCTGGATGAAGCTGAAAAAGAAGCTCTTTTGCCTTTCTTTATCTTGTGCAGGGTGTACTGGAGGCAAAGCTGTGGGAAGCTGCTGGGAATGAGTTGGAGAGGCTTTGGGTGAGACTCTTGGAAGTACTTCAGACAGGAGCTGGAGTCTTTCAGCTGTTTGTTGCCTCACACTCCAAAGTTACATGTGAGGAGCAAAGAATCAGCTCAGAGGCACCACTTCTCTTCCAAGCTCTCCCTGTCCTGCCTTCTTCCCACAAAGGGTCTGTGAAATTGGTGTTCCCGTCACAGCACGGATGAACTTCACTGACGAAGCCAAACCAGAAAGGATCAGGACCTGGGGTGCTGCCTTTGGCGTCTCTGCAATGAACGGCTTTGCTGCTTTGTGAAGGGAACTTTCAGCTTAACCCCAATCTGCTGTGGTCGGTATCTCGAGCTGACAGGGGCAGCAGGGTCGTATCCACCTTCTGGCTGATAAACGTGCTTTGAGAAAAGACACCGAAGAAAGCCCTTAACTCTCTGAAATAACCTCTGAGAGCTGGTTGAGTTTAATCTCCTCTCTGTGTGTAGTGGCCACACACAGCCGTCTTTGAGCCATCACCTTGGGTCTCTCCCAGGCACTGCCATCCCCCACCCCTCGATCGGAGCCACCGGCGTGCCAAGGGATGGGTGATGTATCCCCCTGGCCACGACACTTGGCAGCTGGACAGGCGCCTGAGTCATCAGCGTTCGCGGTTTCTCATTTAATCCTGGGGTTGTTCAGATGATTTAAGTGCCGGCAGCCCAGAGAGGAGGTTGTGCTTCTGCTTCCAGCACGGTTGTGGAGCCATCGCCTCGCCTGCCTCCCATCCCTACTTTTCCTTGCGGGGGGAGGCTGGGGGTGGATCTGGGTTTGGCTGTCAGCTCTCGATTATCTTGCGAGCAGTTTTATTTCCTTCCCGGCAATTGGGCTTTTCCATTGGCTCCTCTTGCTCTCCGTCGGTCGCCTGCTGAGCAGCAAATGTCCTGTGCCCGGCGCCGCTCTGCGGGGCGCTCCGGGGGACCGCGCTCCGCGCCCTGCCCGCGCCGCCGGCCCCTCTCCTGAGCCGGCGGAGCCCCGAGCCACCCATGCCCCCGGGGGGAGCGCTCTGCAGGGGGGGCACGGCCGCCTGCCCCGCAATGTAATCGCGGCCGGGGGGTGCGGTGCGCGCCGGGTGCGGGTGGCGCGGGGCCGGCCCCGGAGGAGGCGCTGGGGNNNNCATTCTGGACATCGCCTCCCTGAAGATGACGGAGCTGGAGTCCGAGGTGCTGCCCCTGCCGCCCCGGTACCGCTTCCGCGATCTGCTGCTGGGGGACCAGTCCTTCCAGAGCGACGACAGGTTCGGGGCGCACCGCGGGGACAGCGGGGTGGAGGGCGCGGGGACACCGACCCTCCGGGAGGGACGCACGGACCCGGCACACCGCCCGGAGGTGGAGACGCGTACCTGGGGTGGGGGGGGACACACCTGGGACGCCCGCGGACCCCCCCGCTGGGACACCCGCGCGGCGGGGAGGGGACGCGGAGCTCTCCGCGGTGCTGCGGGCGCGGAGCCGGACCGCGCCCGGCGCTGAGCTCTCCGCGGTGCTGCCGGCGGCTCTCGGCGGGGGAGGCTGGGGGGCACCGGGGCACGGGGGCGTTCGGAGCCCGCGGGCGCTCGGATGTGCTGGAGGATCCGGCGGCGCGTGGGACCGCTGGGATGTGCGGGTTTGCAGGGGATGGAGGCCGCGGGTGCCTCGGGGAGCGGGCACCGGGAATATCTGGGCGCCCCAGGGTGCTGGATGTGCTGGGAGCTGCGGGTGTACCGGGCCAGCAGACACTGCGCTGTGTGGGTGTGCTGGGCGGCTTGCTGAGTCCTGGAGTCCCATCAGGGGCTGGCGAGCAGGAAAAGGGACCAGTGTCTGGGAGAGGAGTGGGATGGTGAATTGAGGGGCTGGTGGAGCTCCCTGTGACACCGTGTGCGGAATTTGGGCTGGGCACATTGGTTTATTTGGGAGGGACGGCTCCTCCGGGCTGCTCTCGGCCGCTGTCTTTGCAGCAGGGAGTGCTGATGGCAGCAGGGTAACCCTAAAGAGCTGCTGGGGTTGTGGTGCAACTCTCCCTTCCTTGGGCTGACCAGAGGAATGGCCTTCACGTGCTGAGCACCAGCCTGCTGTTCCTGGTGGGATTTATCCCCAGGCTGAGTGAGCAACGGAAGGAATGCCGTGAGTGGCGAGTTCCACGGGCAGAGCAGTCAAATGAAGAGGAACGAGCCCCTTCCCTTCAGCTCTGCTCTTATCATAAATACCCAGGAGCTGCAGTGCTAATGAGGAGTCAGGAAGGTTTTTGTCTTTTCCCACCAATTAATTGCGTGATGCAAACAAAGAGATGTAATTCTTGTTGGAAGAAACCTTTCAATTGCTGGTTAGTCCTTGATGAGCTGCTGTGGGCTTGGTACACCTGCATCAAGGCTTTTGTGCGTCTCTCTTAAAAGATAATTTCATTTTTTTATATGTACAAGTGTCAGGCCAAAAAAAAAAAAAAAAGTGAATTTGGCTTTGAGACTGTGAATGTGGGCTTTACAAATGTTCTCTATGAGTGTTCCTAACTTTTATCGCTGCATAAAATTGGTCTGGCTCGAAAATGAGTCTGCGATCCTGGAGGTTTTAAAGCCCAGATTTCCTTAACAGACACTTAAACATTAATACAGTTTTATGGCACCAAGTGAGAAGTGAGAAGTTAACATGACATTCCTGCTGCAGAAAATGTCTGGATTTCAGAATGGTTGTGATATGGCTCATTTGGTCAAGTTAGGTTTACTGGTTTTCGTATTTGAGTATTTGAAAACATCTAAAATATGGAAGATGGCAATTGCAGATTGTGTTCTTTCTGTATTTCTCTGGTTATACCCCTTAACCTTCATTTTCCTCTAGATTTGAGTCTTTCCGATTCAGCATCTCTCTTTAATTTTGACGTGGAGATACTCTGGGTTATTTTGTTAATTCATTAGCCTTGTTTCTCAAGAATTCATTAGCCTTGTTCTCAAGATATCTCAGTTTCACTGATTTCGTGCTGCTTATTTTGGTTGTTTGTTTCCCCCTTCCTCTGGAAAATACCGATAATTCCATTGTGTTTGGGAACGCAGATCTGTGAGCCCACATTTGCTGTTCGCTGGAGTCCGCTTGACTTCGCTGGGAGCTGAGCTGAGCTCTGGGCTTTGGGAAATGTTGCTCTTAGGCCTAAGTTCCAGCCCAAGTCATTAATAGCAGTGGGACCTTGTGGCTGAATCAAGCTCGCTGGAGTAATTATGACTAGTTCATTAGTCTGTTCCAAACCCACTGAATCAGGAGCTGATTTAGGCTGGCGAACGAAAAAAAAAAAGAAAAGCAGAAAGACTTTTTGGCTTTGCTGTGCTTGTGGATGATAAACAGCTCAGAGTTGTGCTTTGAAGTGCTTTGTTACAGCCCTGACAGGGATGTGCTGAGGAAAATTCCCCCACGTAAGCCATGGGGAACCATGACTGGTAAAATAGAGCTCGCTGGACTCAGAGATGTAACACCGAAGGAAAACACCCCTAACGCCGAATATCTCATTTATTTATGAAAGGAATGCTTAGAACATTAGTGTCTCAAATATCTGCTTTTGAACGTTACCCTGGCACGAGAGTGTGCTGCCTGGAAGTGAGGAGGTTTCCGGGGTCAGCAAAGACTGAAAGGATGGGAGGCCGTAGGGGAGCCCAGGTCTCGCTGCTCCTGGAGAATTGAAACGGTTTCTGTTAGAGATGGATTAGTGCATCCTCATCACGGAGGACGCCGAAGAGACACCAACCCCGGGCTGAGGTAAGGGAATGAGGTAATGCTGGAGCTCGAGGAGATGAGAGCTCGTTGGAACAAGCGGATAATTAGAGAGCTGTGGTGCAGCAGGAGGAGAGAGTGGGTCCAGATAAGCTCCGGAACTGAAGGAACTGATCAGTGAATGTGAGGTGCAACGGGCAAATTAGGCTGCTCCTAATTTACTTTTGTTTTTGGAATGTGGAAGATGAACACGGTCGGTGTAACTGAGCAGGGCTCGCTCTTTGGCAGGTAGACTGATTGACAGGAGAATTAAAATAACACTTGGAGCGCCGTGTGGTGGATGCAATAAATTGGCCAGGAAGCAAATAGGAAACGGCTGACTGGAAAGGGAATGTGGGAGGTAAATGGATTTGTGAAACAGGGAGAGAAAAGCCTAATGACAAGCAAATCTAGAGTTGTCAAGTCGAAGTGCTCCTTCCAGGATCATCTTACTCATCTTTGGAGCTCGCTGCCATGAGGCAGTGGAAGGCTTTGGGCTTAGCTGTGTTTGAATTCTGGGCTTGACATTTCTGCAAGGCAGGCCCTTGGGTTAGAAAAGGGGGATTAGTGTCAATCAGCTCTGAATTTCCAGAGGGTATAAACTGCTCTCAGGGCAAGGATCTGACTGAGAGGGACTGGGAGGTGATTTCTCCTTTGGGGAGGGAAGGCTCTCTTTGGGAACCTCACGGTCACCCTCGTTGTCTGGCATTAGTCCTGCCTAGTTCAGAAGTTTCTTTCCCTTTTGGAAGGTGCTCTCAATGCCAGTACTGGGAGAAAAATGGATTTGTTCTGCTTGCTTATGGCAGCACTGCCTTTCTTACCTCACTGATGTTTAGTGGACATGAAAACACCCGGAGCCTCTGGGATACACCAGGAAAGGCAGAGTTCAAGGTGTTGAGCCCGTAGCAAAGAGAAGGTGAAGAACTCGGGGCACAAACACTGCTGGGGCCTGGCTGCCTCTTCACATTCCTGGGCATGGGAATCCTCTGTGCCATGGAGCTGTGGGAGCAAGGCCAGGGGGTGCTGGGGGAGGGGAGAAGGGGCTGAGCACAGCATCCCCTCGGAGCTGCGGGCCGGGCTCTGCCAGCGAGGCTCCTGTGCTGAAGTGATGCTGCAACTGCTGATTAAAGGCAGCTGAGAAAGCACATCTGCCGGACTGATAAATATTGTTTCATACCCCAAGCTGTGGCATCCCTTTGATGTTTGCTGTCCTGACTACGGCAGTTTTTGATCTGCTGCATTCTCTTTTCTTGGACGGTGCTGACAGCTGGGTTGGGGCACGTATAAAAAAAGCCCATAAATAAAATTAAACTGTATCTCAGAAAAGTGCCATTAGGAGCTTATTTGTTGCCTAATTTAAATAGTCTGAACACTTTCCAGAAAATCATCGTCAGAAGCCACAGTCCTATTTACAGGAGCGAGAAGTAATGGATGTCACTTTGATTAAGTGCATTTTTCTGAGGCTAATTATCAGCAAAAAATCATTTTGATGGATGAGAATGTTTGGAAAAGCTGCTTGTGCAGAAGAATTCAGCAACGTCTCTATAAAATTTTAACATCTCGTATTTGAAATCAAAGATATTTTGGATGTTGCATAACCGAGAAAAGAGGATTTTAACAACTGGGGCCAATTCTTTTAAGTTTCTTCTTCCAGTTTATTTAGAGTCTGACAACTTCTTTGTCTGTGACCTGACATCTGGGCTTTGTCTCTTTAATTTGTCACTAAGTGGTGGCTCTAAATCCTGGGTCAGATCATGCTTGGCATGAGCAAAATGAAGTGCTGCAATATCAGCCTTGGAGGATCTTCTCCCTGCAGTTTTCATGCTAACGTGCCCCAAGTGACTTCCTCATCAAATGCATCATTACATTAATGGAGCTGGGGAGTTTTGTGCTCCCCAGTCAGGTTCCTTGGATATGTCTGTGGCTGAATCCCCACTTCATTGCCGTTTGATTTAAGGGCCAATTTTCCTCATTTTATTTGGAAGATGCAGATGCTAATTTGAAATTTTCAATTTGTATCCAGGAGTTAGAGACATTTATTTCTTTGCTGGTGAGGTAATGGCCAATATTTTAAGTCTGCTCAGGCTGTAGCATCTGTGCCAGTGAAGGTTTGTACCTGGAATTAAGAGATTCAGCTCTGGTGCCTGTGTGCCACAAAATTCCCCTGGGGAGGGCCCTTCATCCCCCAGCAGTCTGATCCCGTGCTTGTAAAGCAGGCTGAAGGCATTTATTGCTAATAATTCCTTCAAGAATGGTGTTTAGACCCATTTCCACCAGCCCTGGGTGCAGAATCTCTCAAGGGACGGCTCAGTGATGATGCCTGAACAAACCAAGTGACAAACGACACTGGAGGAGGTGGTGGGATCCCAGACGGGAGCTTGGGAGTGCCTCCGTGACCAGCGGAATGGAATCACTTCTCTGCTTCTGCCACCTGGCAGAGCGAAAGCAAAGCAGTTATTGATTGGATTGGGCTCTTTCCCCGAGTCAAGGCTTTGTCAGGAAGTTTCTGTGTGGCAGCACAGGCAGGAGTTTGCCCCTGCCAGCCCAGGAGCCTGCGGCAGGAGAGCTGCTCCCACTGGAGCCATCCCTGCTGGAGCCATCCCTGCTGGAGCCATCCCTGCTCCAGGTGTGCTCCTGAGCCAGGCAGGCACGGGACACGTGCAGGTGGAGCTCTCTCCAGAGTAGATGCCAACAGCTCTGCTGTGCCAGCCAGGGCTGTGGACAAGACCGAATTTGGTCCCCAGATCCATCTGAGTTGTCGGAGAAGCTGCCGGCCAGGAGCAGCCGGTTGGACTCATTGTGCTCCTCCAGAGAGGCTCATTCCTGCTCCTGGATCAAATGGGAACGAGCATCCCAGGCCTCCAGTCATCCCCATGGCTCTTGTGGAACATGCTGCGGTAGGTCCAGAGCAGCGGAGCCTAGAGCAGGGTAGGGAAAGCTCCTGGGGCAGGGTGTTGGTGCTCCTAAATCTGCTGCCAGCCCCCTCTGGCCCATGACACGGAGGAATAGCCATGAAACCCACACTCCACAGCCCTGCATGGTGTGGGCACCTCCCCTCCAGCACCTCCTCACCCTTAACAGAGCCAAACCCAACGTATGTTGCCCCTGGATTCCTCAGCCCAGCTCCGGATGGGATACACCAGGATGAAGAGCACTGGAAGCCTGAGGCAGCTTTAGAAAATTGATTTCGGTTGTCTTGTGTTCGTAGATTTTTTTAGTGATAACATTCTTAATTGAGGTTTGTTTTTCCAGTTGTTCTGGAAGGCTGTGGGGATGGTTCCCAGCGCTGTGTCTTAATTGCAGCGCTGCTTGGAGTTTCTTTAATTGATGTTTCCTTGCAGCTATTGGCGTGCTCTGGTGTCTTCATCTTCAGGCAGGTACCCCTGGACATTAGCAGGAGCATTGGGAAAGTCATGAAAGTAATAGAGCAAAGAAGAAACACGTTTCTCTTGTAATTACAACTATTATTTTATCTTAAAAAATGGCCATGGCTTTTTTTCAGGGATATTGTTTTCGCTGTCAGCAGTGGGCCCTTGCTTGCAATAAAAGTGAGTGCACGTAGCAGGCTGGTGGAACGAGCAGAGGTGTCCCTGCAGTGCTGCCGAGCGCACGGCTGTGCCCTGAGGAAAAGGAAGAACAACACTGACTTTCGGTTATTTAGTGCAATTTAACACTGTGGGCTCAGATTTCTGTCCCTCCCTGGGGTGGTTTCTTTTCCCCCATTTATTTACTTTCCCTTTGGTTTCTCTTCTGTCCACTGGGCGAATGGGCTTGGAAGAGAAAACAGCTTTTCAAGGTGTTGAAGGTACCTGAGTGAAGGGGAGAGCACGAGCAGGGGGTCTGCAGGTGCTCAGCGAGGTGGGCACATTCCCAGGAGAGCCCCTGGGGGCTGGAGCTGACCTTGCTCAAGGAAAATCAAACGCAAAAGGTGCAAAAGGAATTGTTTTACTCCCCTCAGCCAGTGGTACAGGGCACACTGAAAGTCCTCACTGGAAGATTTCCTGGCAAACGGAGCACAGAGGGGCATGAGCAGTGCTGGAGTCCTGGCTCCCGCCACGGTTCACGGGGGCAAAGCTCCTTCCCCGTGTCCTTGGCATGAGACTGAAGCCTGGTGGGGCATTGCTGGTTGTTCCTGGTGTGGCCCTGGTGAATCTCTCTGCCAGGGGCTCCTTGGAGCTCCTGTGCCACTTCAGCCTGCTGGGAAAGGGCGGGGAGCAGCTCCCACGTGAGAGCCAGGGGAGAAGCCCGGTTGGATGCCAGACCTTAGCAGAGATCTCCCCGTGTCTCTTTAGCACAGGGAGGCATCGCGAGTGTGAGTCTGTGCCCACAGACCTGCTGAGGCAACGCTGATGTTTGGCATCACAGCAAAGCCTGCAGGAACCCCCAGGAGTGTTGTGCTGCTCTAGGTGAGGCTGGAAGGTCGGGCTGAGACCAAAGCTGTCACCACTGCTGTAGTGACAGCACGAGAAACAACTTGGCAGCCGTAGCTGTGATGGCAGAGAATGCATTAAATTTTACTGCCGTGTTTTCCCACCGCTTTCTCTCATCACAGCTGCATCTTTGTTCCCAAGGGGAATAATTTATTGCTGTTCTGAAGGTGGTGCTCATTGCTTTTCCTCTGCACAACCTGTTCAGCGCCTGGCTGCACAGGGAACGTCGGAGCTCGGGAATCCCTGAGCCTCAGGGGACAGCGAGGTTCCACTCCCTCTGCACCCAGCCCTGTCCTGGTGCCAGCCCTGCTCAGGTGTGAGCTGCTCTCCCTCAGACCCCTGTGTGGTGGTGGGAAAAGAGAGAGATCACCAGCAGAGCCTGAATAACGTGGTTAGTGTGTGCTCCTGTACGTTCTCCCGTGAGGCATCTCAGACACTCATTTCATTGCAGACTGTGCAGCAGAGGGGGGCTTAGACAGGAAGAAAAGGCTGGAATTCGAATCCAAACATCCCTGGTGCTGAGAAGTTCTGCCAACAGGCAGGACCAATCCTTTGCTGTGCTATTTTAGCGCTGCTTACCGAGACAGACGTGAACACGTTGCCTGCGATGCCCCGCAGCGAGCGCAGATTTCCCGGCCACGCTGCATTTGCCTCTGCTCCGCTGGCACCTGTCTGGGTCCGCAGCAGAGGTGGAGGTGTTCATTTGCAAATTAAATACCTGCTCTTGCTCCTGACTGGCAGCCCGGAGTGGGTCACGCAGGCTCTGTGCGAGGCCCTTGCCAGCTGCTCTCAGGGCTGTGCTGGCCACGGTTGCCCACCAAGGGTTGGCAGTGCAGCCTCCCAGTCCCCAGATCTGGAGATTTCTTCTGTTATCAGTCAATTAATTTGCTGCATTGCTGCAATTAAAAAAAAAAAATTATCTTTCAGACGGTTCAGAGTTTAGAGTCTGTTGCTACATCACACTTTGTGTAAATTAATAGCATTGAATTTCATCAGCTCCGTGACCTCATTTCCTCTCTTCATGAAGCTTTTTGTTGCTGTTTTAGCAAATTTATGGCTGGCTGTTTTACTGCAGGGAGATGATCAAAGTCCAGCCTGCTGGAGCAGGCAGGTCCCTGTGGTGACAGTCTTGGGGAGGTGGCAGACTCTGCTCTCTGTTCTGTCCCCACGACCTCATTGGTGGTGTCTCGAGATCTCCCCTGCACAGCCAGAGGGCTGGAAGGAGGTTTTCAGGGTTGCAGATCCCCTGGCAGGCTCCGCATTTCCCCTCTAATTATTCTAGGTAATAAATAATTGATAATGAAGAAGTTTGTGGTGACAGAGCTGAGATACGAGGCCTTGGTGGGACAGAAACGCCACGGATGTCAGCGCGTTCCCAGCAGATTAAAGGGAACGTTTCCCAACGTTCAATGTTTTCCAAACTTCTCCAAGGCAGAGAACCTGTCCTTTCAGGCAGGAGGCTTGGAGCAGTGGGTGAAGCAATGCCTGCAAGCATTTTTAAGAGTTATTTTCTGTCCTAAAACTACCTCAGCCATGTGGTGCAGGGGCAGGCGCGCTCTGCGAGGGCCATCCGTGGCTTTCTGGAAGAACTCCAGGAGCTTTGAGCTGGCTTTGCCTCTTCGGACTTGCGCCGGGGCCACAATTGCTTGGTCGTGCTTCTGTCTTCCTCCAGACAGACCATCTGGTTCTCTTCTGCTCAGCTTCCTCCGGGAGACAGCCGGGAGCTGTTTGCTGACAGTCAAACAGGACGTGCAAGTGGTGCCTCGTGAGTGGAAGGTGGGGAGCGCAGTTTGTGGACGGGCACAACGCGTCGGGGTTGGGCCGTCCCCAGGGCCGTCCCTCTGTGGTCAGCCCCAGCGTGCTGGGTGCCAGCCCCGGGTTTAGGGATGGTTTCTGCAGCCAGATGTATTTTGTGCATGCCGAGGTACCTGTCACCGGTGTTTCCCCCGTGGTTTTCCTGTGAGGTTTTTCCCCATGGGATAGGATCCCTCCAGCCACGGAGAAGGGGAGAGCGTGAGCAAGACGCACCATCCCGATGCCCCGGTTGTTTTCCCTGCCCACCTCCCTGCGGCAGCTGTGGGTGTGTAACACGATGTACAAGCAGCCGCGGCCGCAGCCTGCGAGGGTTCAGAGCAGGGCCAGGCCGTGGGCGCAGCCGGAGGGAAGGGAAGAAGGAAGGAGGGATGGTGGGGAAGGAGAACAGCGCACGCTGCCGGGGGCGGGGGGCTTGTGAGGTCAGCGGGGCAGCGTGCAGTGAAACAGCCATGAATGAGCTGGGGGAGGTGACCGACTGGAGGGTGGCGAGGGGGGGACACAGCCAGGTGTCCCTCGGGGAGGCCGAGAGCTTCGATCTCTTCTTCCCTTTGTGGCGTTGCTGTTTTGCCGAACTAAAGCCTCGCCTGATGTGAGCCAAGAAACAGGGAGGGCTGGGTTTGTACCTGCCTGTGTTGGGGCAGAAATAACCTGGTTCTGCTCAGCGGGGCTGGGCTCTGGTGAGGTGCTGGCTGTGCCACCGTGTCGCTGTGCCACCGTGCCCTTGTGTCTGTGGCACGTTCCTGTGGGCTGGAACTGGGGATCCCTGGCACTGGGGCTGCTGCCTTCCCTCGGGAAGCCTTCTGCCACCCCGAGAGGGGTTTGTGTCCCTGGACAGGGTGTTGGGTGTTGCATGGAGTGATGGAGAAGAGCGTTGGTGTTCGCTGTGCTCGGTGCAAACCTCCTGCTGCTGCTGGGGGTGTCCATCTTGGACACAAACTGCTCCCTCCCCTGTGTAACATCGCTCTCCTGACCCGCCTGGGGCTGCCAGAGTCTGTCCCTCGCTCTCTGCCCCGCTGCCGTGGCTTTGCTGAGCAGGATTTCATGTCGCTGCTGTCACCAGTTCCTTTGTCACAGATGATTTTTACTGCTATTCTGCCATCTCACTGTGGAGGGGCCCTCTGGAGGCCAGCGCACACATCACTCCTGTCCAACTCCTCCACAAATCCAGGCAAATTGGCATTTTCTTATTCTCTCCAGGACCCTCTCTTGTCACCTGTCATTGAGCTTTTGCTTGTAGCTTTACATAAAGCTGGCTTCTGTGGAGTGTTTGTCTCTGGGACGCTGGATATGCTGTCTGTGGGGTGTGGGGGAGCAAGGAGTGGCTCTGTCCACGTCTCCCGTCCGGGCAGCCGCCCACGGCCGCTGCTGAGGCTGGAGTCTGGGATCCTCCACCCTGCGAGGGTCCTGAGGAAGGTGCTGCCATCCTCCTCCCTGCATGTCCCCAAACTCTTGGAGTTAAACATGGAGCTGCAGGTTGTATCCCCCCTTCCTCGTGTGCTGCTTGCTCCTCTTCCCGTGCCGGCTGTTCCCTGGTCCTGGTTTGCAGAGGGCTGCTGCGAGTCCCTCTCTCCAGGGTGGGCTTTGTCCCTCTCCTGCACGGCTGGGGATGGACACGGGAGCTGTGTGCTCTCAGCCTCCGCTGCAGCAGCAGGACTCTTAAAAAAGTTTCCCCTTAAGGCGAGGCAAACCGCAGCACACCCTCTGTGACTGACCCCGGCTGGGATCTGCAGGGGTTTGTCAGGGCTGGGGGTGGATTTCTCCGCGCGGTGATCCCCCGGCTCCGCACGCTGCCCACGGGACCTTTCCCGGCTCGTTCCCGCTCCCGGCCCGCCGAGCCGGTGTGTCCCCCGTCGGGCTGATGTTCCCAGCACCGCCGGGCCGGTGTTTCCCCGGTCCCGGAGCGCCGGGGCTCGGGAGGAGCCGTGGGGGAGTGCGGCGGGGAGGCTGCGGCTGTGTTTGGATTGGAGACTCCGCCGCGCTTCCTGCGGCCCACGCAGCCTCCGGAGCAGCCGAGTGCGGCTCTGCGATTTTAGCAGCTCCTCGAGGCAGGGAGCTCTCGCTTTCCGGGTTGCGGGCAGAGCCATCGAGCTGCTCTCCATGCGCGGCTCGTTCCCGACGTGCCGCGGGTGACTAATTAGCAAAGTCATTACTTTCCTCGAGCTTTGCTGCAGCGAGTTTCTGCCTTCGGATCGCTGCAGGCGGGTTTGTTCGGGAACTGGACCTTCCAAATACCCCGCATGCTGCTCCCAGCCCTCTGTGACCCCGTGGGTCAGTGCCCCTGTGACCCCAGCACCCGCTGCTGGGGTGTCACGGAGCAGTCGGAGCGTGAAGCTCACGGTGGCTCTGTGGCGGGTATGTGCCACGTCCCTGGTGGCAGGAGCTGTCAAGAGAAAGGTCCCCTCTGCCTAGGAGAGAGGAATATTTCTGGGGAGCAGGTGGTGAAGATGTTTAGCAAATGTCAGCTTGAGACCTTGCCATGCTGTGGGCAGGAGTGACATTGCTGAGGAATGTGTTATCCTGTCAGGAAGCAGCGAAAAATCCCCCGGTGAAATGTTTACGAGCGAGGCAGGGCTCTGCCAAAAGTGGGCGTTTTTCCACCGCGGAGCCTCACGGAGCGTGAGCTCCTTGGAGCGGTGGGAATCCCGCTCCAGCTCACATCGCTCCTACCGACAGGACGAGCATCTGGCTGAGCCGCTCTGCCTCGGTTCTGAGTGCCTCCATCACTCCCCAGAGCAAGTTAACTGCAGAGTGGCCTTTCACTGCACGCGGTGTTGGTTTGTAGGCGGGCAAAAAGCAGTTTAAACAGAAAGGGGTCCTGCGGATGAGTGCTAAACACAGCTTTCCAAAGCTAAAACACTGCCTAAATCTCCTTTCAGACAAACTCTGCCTGTGGTTGCATTGCAGAGACCGGGAGGGACTCAGTGCTCCAGTGTCCACTATCAATGTGTGAAGTGCATAATTGCATCTGGGCTGAGAGCTCCGTATGGGAGTATTGTTTGAAAATTTCTAATTTGATAAAATGGGTGGTAATTGGCTCTTAGAAGAGAGTTTAATTGGAATAATTGGCACGGACACTCGTGTGCTGATTTAGTTTGGTGCTTCTAATGCACAGTCACGGTGTTTGCTCGAGGACAGAAATGGGGATTAGGTGGTGCCTGTATTTCTCAGCAAGAAGTTGCAGCTGGGCTCGGGAAAGGCATTTACTGGAGGAAGCCGCTCAGTTACTGCTCTTCAAGCTGCATTTTGGAGATGGATTTGCTTCGTTACAGTTTGATGCAATCACGCTCACGCTGCTGAGGGTGAAGGCCTCCTCTGACGCTTCAGTTCGGATGACTTGGGATTGGTGTTTGTGCTCACCCGGAGCAGCTCCAGCCCCTCAGCACAGGGACATTCCTGTCCTGAGGTGCTCACACCCTCGCGTGCAGGAATGTGCTCACTCGTGCACATTCGTGCAGGAATGAGCCTGCACACAGGGAAGGGGAAATTCATGTTCTCTATCCAGACTTTCATCCCTGCTTCTCTGAAGTCCCTCAAGACCCATCGGTTCCAGGTCAGTAAATCAGCACCGTGAGGTTTTTCCATGTGGAAAAAGACTTTACAGTCTTGTTCCAGCGTGGAGATGTCTCAAGTCGTCATCTCAGAGCTGTTGTTCAGGGACTGCCATGAGCTGGAGGCTCTGCTGCAGGAGCTCCTGCTCTGTGGGGTCACCGAGAGTGTGAGATGGTGACACAAAAGCCATTACAGCTCCTCTGCCTCTTCCAGTGCTGTCTTTTAACAATTTTTTCCTTTTCATCTTCCTCCAAAATGCTTTTAAAGCTCAATATTTGTCACTTTGTTTGGATTCTTCCCACACAGTAACTGCACTTAGAACTGCCCAGTGCTGATGGGGAGATTTATTGCTGGCAGCTATTGTGCGAAAATTGAGAGGAAAAACAATTTCTAGGCAGCTCCTCTTACGGCCTCTAATGGGAAATATTTCTTCGGTGCTAAGAACTCGTAAATGGTTTTAGTGCCGGGTGCTGTGCTCTGTGCCTCAGAAATGTTCAGCCTTCCAGGGTTCAGCAGCACAAACGTTTCTGCTTGCGGACGTGTGCCGACCTCACTGCACGTGCACGGGGCTGGATTCCTTCCCAACAGTGTGAGGTAAAAAAAAACCGACACAAAAAGCCTCTGAGAAAGAGCAAAGCCTGGATCTCAGACCCCAGGGAGGGAGTGAGGGGAGTGAGGGAGGAGGCAGAGAAGGGATGTTCCTCTCTGCAGCAGGGAATTGGGAGAGGCTGAGGTGAGAGGCAGGGCTGGAGGAGCCCCGTGCCCTTTCCCAGCGCCGTGTTTGGATGTGCTGGCGGAATCCCCCGTTCCCTTTCAAAGGAGGATGATTCACGGGAGGCACAGCGAGTGCTGCTGTTCCAGCGTGTGTTAATGAGCACAGGAGAGCACCAAGATCCACTCTGGGGCCTGACAGCTGCTTTTCCTGAGAAACTTTGGAGAGCTGGAACAAGTATCCCAGCTTTTAAGGCCTTTTTTCTCCCCTAAGCTTTTTTTGCTCTGCCTCCCACTGGCAGATTTTAGCGAGAGAAAGGAGGACAGCTGAACATGCTGGTGAAGATATTAATCATGATATAATTTAATTTTAATTCCATTAGACACCTTTAGTGATCAGGGAGTTTCTCACTTGGTTTAATGGACTCTTTTCCAGATGATGAAGCTGCAAGATCTGGCACTTGTTATAAATGTCTGTTTATTAAACCATCTTTTGTCCTAAAAGCCTTTGCCTGGCCAGGATGGATATAAATGGAGAGGATGATGTTCGCAGTTCAGTCTTTAAGGAGACGCCGTGTAAAAAACTGCAGCCTTCTCTTTTTCATATTTTTGTGCCTTTATGTGAGAGATGGGAACAGGCTGAGGCATTTTTTTGCTGTGCTTTTTACTGTAAATGCATGAGGCAGCCAAGATCTGTGAAACAGCACTTGCTGTCACACCAGCTCTTGGAGGGGATATTCCCTTTCCAGCAGATGATTTGGTCGTGGCAGCTGAACCAAAAGCTGGTGAGCAGATAAGGGCAATGGTGGATAACAATTTAAAATGCTTTCCCGTGGCTTTAGCTCACCTTTGGCTCCTGCCTGGGTTCGACGGGCGGGCAATAGTGCAGCTCTCGAAGGTGTGAGGCACCTCTGGGGGGAATTTCAGGGGGTTTTGTGCAAAACTTCCTGGAGCCTCTTCCCTCAGGGGCACAGTTTCACACATTATTGCCTTTGCCTTTCAATGCTTCAGGGCTGACCCCTGCTTTTGGCTGGATGTGGAAAGAGAGAGACCCTTTGTGTCACATCCACGACAGCACCTGCGCCACTTGGGCACTGCAATCACCTGGGGCAGGTGGCTCTGAGCACATCACCCGGGGCAGGTGGCTCTGGCACATCACCTGGCTGCAGGGCCTCCTGGCTCACAGCAGAACCCACAGCTACAGCAGGGTGTTGATGGGTAAGCAAATTTTTCCTCATTGAAGTTAAAATAAGAAACGTTCTTGGAGATCAATGGTCTGGTACAACCCCCTGTTCTAGTCCTGCCCACACAGCCTGATGAGGCTGTCACAGGCTCCAAGGAGTTCATGCCTCATTTCTGCAGCACATTGTGAGTTCCTCTTTATAGGGACTTGCCATTTTCCCTGTCTTATATAATGTATTACAAAAAGAATGCTGAGGGAAATGAAAAATGTAAGGGAAATGGTACCTGGCATCATCCAGCGACCCCAGGGAGGGAAGAAAATATTATTACCATGAGACATAATTGGCAGAACTGACAGAGAGCCCCAAAGCCAAAATTTCTTCTTTGAATGTCAATCATTTTTCTTGGATTTTTTTTAGAAGTTTTATGGAAGTTTTTAGATGCTAAAATTCCCCACATTTTCCAGCAGAAAACCCTTAGCACCATTTAATAAGCAGGCACTGCTCTGCATTACATTACAATTCCAATACTTTAAAAGCAAAAAAGCTGCGGCAAGAACATCAGGCAGAAAAAAGGCTTGGAGTCCTTTAAAACTGCAGAGTGGGAATCACTTCGGCGTTTTTTGCGAGTCCCTGTGCAATCGCCTCCCGGCGAGCTCTGCCAGGCGGCTCGGAGGTGTTCGCAGCAGCGAGGGAGCCGCCCGTGCCCCCGGAATGCCGCGGCGCCGCCTGCACCCGGAGCGCCGCCGGCTCCTCGAGGCGCTTTGCTGCTGGGCAGGAACCCAAACTCCAGCAGGGTTCGTGAGAGGTGCGTGGGGAGCACGAGGCGCCTCTCCAGCTCTGGCTGCCTGTCACATCCCCTGGGAGAAGCTGGGGTGAATCCCGGGGGAGCAGGGCGTCCCCTGGAGCCGGAGGTGGTGGAAAGGTGCCGCAGGAGCTGTGGCTGCTGCCTGTCCCGCCCTTGGCCGGCGGCTGAGGATGCCCAGAGCATCCCTGTCCTCTCTGCAGGTCCTGGCTCCTGCACAAGGAGAACACCGAGGGGGAAATCCCGGCCTCGAAGGCACCCGCGGGGCTCAGGCCCTCGGAGAGGCTGGAGGGGCGTTGAGGAACGGCCACGGGAATTCTGCCCCACGGCGCAGGTTTACCGCTCCTGCTGCCCCACAGCTGGGGCACGGGGCCTCTCCTGCCCCGCTCCTCTTTCAGGCATCGCCAGCGGTACCCGGAGGCGTTTCCGAGGCGTTTTCAGATCCCCGGTGGGAAAGCGCTGCACAAATGCTTGAAGCCATCAACACTGGTGGCGCAGAGATCATTCCTGCCGGGAGGCAGCGAACAGCCGCTGCCGCCGGGGGAGGGCGGGACTTCGAGCCCCGCCAGCTCCTCCTGGCCGGGTTTGGGTGCTGCCCCGCCACCTCCTCTGCGCATCGCCGCCTTCCCTCCCCGCTGCGCCCGCAGTGCCCGGCTCCGTGCGCAGCGCGGGGCTGACTCATGCTCGGGGAGCGCTGCCCAGCCCGGCCCTGCCAGCCCCGGCTCCGCCGGGTGCGCGCCCGCCGCTGCTCTCATCAGGTCTCGGGCAGCAGAGAGTGACCCCGTTATGTACTCACCTGGAAAAGGGACTTGGCCGTGCCTCATTACTGTGCTCCGCCTGGAGACTTTTCCTGCTTCCCTTGCAGAGATATATTTAGATTTTTACCCGAGGGCTTTTGTTTTCCTGGCTGGCTTGAGCAGCTGAGACAGGTACACACTTACCTTCCCCTTTTCCTCCGGCCATTTTAACCTGCCTTCGGCTTTGGTGAGAAGTAGGAAGAGACTGGGAGTCACTGAAAGGCTTCGGGGTCTCCCTGCTCTGCCTGTGAGCGTGCCAAATGCACCCAGGAGTGCGAACCGTGGCGGCGGCGCCGTGGCTTTGTAGGGACCTTTGTTCAGCAGCTGCTCGGGCTTGCTCTATTTCTCCTCTCCCTGCTAAGCAGTCCCGGGGTATCACACCGGGTTTGCAGCTTTCGTGTTCGTCGCTGATGAGCCACACTTAGGGAGGTAAAAATGGCTTTGTAAAGGCTGAGATGACAGTTCTGGGATTCAGCGCGAGGCTCCTGCGCCGCAGTTACATAAGGGCTGCTCCGGCTCCCGGCTACCTGGGGACTCACTCGGGGAGGGGGACCTGCCCTCCCTGCTCCCGGCCGGCCAAGAGGGGTTTTGTTTGGGAATCCCCTCCATCCGTCTGCAGCGAGCGGGGCACGGCTGATGGGCACCAGCTGAGCCCCCGGCAGTGGGAGCAGCCTGGTGGCTCCGGGTGGGAGGGAAATGCAGGGCCCCGATCCTATTATTGGGCAGTTTCTGAAGTCCTGGGTCCTCTCTTCTAAACCCTAACCTTCGGAAGTTGTTAACATTTGAAATGTTAATGCAGAGAATGCAGGGAAGAGGAGAGAAATCAAAGGCTCTTCTGGTATCAGCCCGTCCCCCTCCAGGCTCACAGCCTGCCTGCAAGCTCTGTATGTGTTTTCTTACTTTACATAATTTCTCCATCTCTCTCCATCAGCCCAGCTCTTCAAAGGCTTCCTTCTGTTTCCAGCTCTCTTGCTGCTGCCAAATATGCTCTCCTCTGTGCTTTCCAAAGTGTTCCTTCTTCCCCGAAACTCCACCGCTCCAGTTCGTTAGAGAAGTCTCCCGAACTCTGCCGAGGAGCCGCTGGGCGATGCGGGAGCTGCTGCCCGGTGCTGCGTGGTTGTGCTGCCCGGTTCAGCTGCCAAGGCTAAATAGGGAAAGTGAGGGAATACAGCACAGGCGTTGAGTTTCTGCCTGTGTCATGCCAGTCTCCCTGGTGTCTGCTGAGGCCCCGCTCGGCCAGAGATTTCTGCAGATGTGTGTTGGTGGCGGTGAATGTGGGTGTTTCCCCGCTCCAGGCTCTCTCCTGGTGGGTTTGTTTGGTTTGCCAGGACGCCAAGGACCCTCCAGAAGTGCAGTGGGGATGGAGCAGCCCCGCAGGCCCACCGTGGTGGGAGCTGAACCCGCAGGGATCCTTGGAGGTCCAAAGGTGGAGGTGGCTGCAGCTGAGACTCCGGAAGGGAGAGGGGGAATTTGGTGCCACTGAGGTTTTGGCAGTAACGCTCAGCCCAAGCGCTGTCCCAGCCGGATGCTGTGATGACAGAAATCCCTGCAGCTTGTGAACTTTTCCTGAAATGCTTTTAATGACAGTTTAATAATAACACTTAGTGCTCGGTACAGAGCTCCTCACCCCTGGAACCGAAACGCTTTAGTGAGAAGGGTAAGGACCATTATCCCCCGTGCTTGCAGGGGGGAATGGCTGCTTTTATTTGTGAGACTAATTATAACAAGTGGAATTAATCAACTTTTCATATGAATGGTGTTGCTTTTTAAAGACAAATGTCAGAAAGGAGTCCTAGAGACAAAGGAGAGCTCGCAGTGGTGTAGATCCATCTGATGGCTTCTCAGGGAACTCGTCAGAGCCCGTGGTGCAGAGGCATTAACCCTGCCACGGCTGAGTGAGGAGGGAACAGGAACCAGGGAAAGGCGAGGCAAGGCAGGGCCCAGGGTGGGTTTATTGGTGCCCTGGGTCCTGCTGGGTGGGTGTTTCCGAGAGCTGCTGCTGCCCCAGCCCTGTTGTGTGTTGTTCCCTCTGCCCTTCCCCTTCCCAGCTGCTCAAAGCCCCGTTTCTTGGGAATATTCCCCCGGCTCCTGCGTGTCCTCTGGTTCGTCGTGCACTCTGTGTAGTGCCTGGAGAAATTCCATTGAAATAATTGCTTTAGTAATTGATCCATTTCTTAGGGGGAGGACTCAAAGGGGCCATAACCTTTTCCTGTGAAGTCACTGAGTTTGGGGCTTTTTTCCCTCCTCTCTGTCCTGCTCTACAACCCCCTGGTCCTCTCCAGCCTGCAGGGAAAAGTGCAGGTTCTTGTGCTGAGCCCAGGGAAACGGGGGCTTGTTTTGGCCAGGAGTAATGGGCGGTAATGGGCAGTGAGTAACCGAGCCCTGTGCACGCAGGAGGGAGAGTCCCTGAGATGCTTTCTGCGTGCTGCCCCGCTGCTCACAGCCCATTACTGGATGGATTCACCTCCAAGGAAGCTGAAATTCCGGGAAATCCTCCCATTATCTTTGGCACTCAGCTGCTGAGGGGCTCTGCTCGAAGGGAGGGGGGAAGGCAGGACCCGCCGCCCTCGGGTGCAGCGGGCACAGGAGCTCCAAGGCAGGACGCGTTTGCAAGTGCTTTGAACCGCAAAGTGAGGCCAGCCGGGGCCTCCCCTGGCCCTGGCCTGCCTTGGAGCAGCTCTCCAGCAGCACCAGCCCCACGGGATCCGTGTCTGTCCCACGGGGAGCAGCCCCTGGGTAGCCCCAGCTCAGGCGGATGCAGCTCTCTAGGAATGGCAGGTAGGAATCCTCTTCCACCCCATCTTTCCACAGCCCCTCAGGAGGGATTTGATCCTCTGTGTGTTTTAAATTCCATCTTTGACAGAGAGCTGCTGGCTCTCCCGGCAGTGCCGAGCTCCTGCTGCCGTGCCAGGGGCTGTGGGCCAAGGAGGACCTTGGGCTAATGGAAAGAAAATGGAGAGAAGTTTTTTTAATTGACTTGAGATCAATAGATAAAGTATTTCCTAAGCACTTTTATTAATAAATACATACATCCTTGCTGCCCGGGGAGGGTTCCCGGGCATCTCCTGTAAATTCCAATATCTGCAAGCTGAATTAATCAATGTATTGGTATTGTATGTTTGACTGTAAAAGGAACTGAAGCTCTTTGGCTTCAGCTGTCTTACTAACTGTGATTCCAGCAGCTGATGGGTAGTCAAAAATCCTGGCAAAAGGACCTGTTTTGTTAGGAAAAGAGTTCCTTGGGGCACTCTGGAGCAGGGTGTGCTGTTCAGGGGAGCAGGTGAGGGGATCCTGGGTGCCTCAGAGGGCTCTGAGGGTGTCCATGCACCACGGCCCTGTGTGTGGGAGCAGCTCTGGCCCTGCACAGGCATGGAAAGGCCAAGTTCCACACAAAGAAAGAGGATAAAGCACCAACATTTTTTCTTTTCTTCTTTTTTTTTTTTTCTTCTTTTTGGCAAACTTATTATTTTCACTGAGACAAATGTCAGAGGAAAAAACATTCTGGTGAGGAAGCAGAAGCTCCTTCTTCTGTGATTTTAACTTCCCATTGGGATAGAGGACGATCAGTAAACAGAGGAAGAAATCAAATCTTTAGATTTCCTCAGAAACATGGATGTTTCCAGGCGGAGGGATGTTTCAGCTGGTGTTTTCTGTGGCCTGGCTGCAGGATCCTCGGTGGGGTGAGGGGTGGTTTTTGCAGGGCTCTGCCTGAGCCTTGGCAACCCCCAAACGCTGGCAGCTTTCGAAAAGCAATTTTGCAGAGTGCCTGATGTGACAATGTAGGGCATTCCCTGGCGGCTCCGGGGCAGAGCCGGTGCGTGTGCACTTCGTGCAAAACGCTTCAGCCAGAGGCTGTGCCAGGGAGCTCGGTGCATTTATCTGAGTATTAGTGGCCCTCTGAAGTTTATTGAGCTGATAATGTCATGCTGTGACATTTGCTGGGGTCTTGAAAAACAGGAGGTGTTTGTGGCAGTAATAAATTACGCGGGCTCTTGTTTTTCCTTGGTGTTATTGAATCAAGGGAGGCCGGGGTTGCCCTGCGAGGGCACAGGAACACAGAGGGGCCGTGCAGGGAAAGGTGATTTTCCTCGAGCTGCTTGCCAAGCGTGTCCAGGGGTTCCTGGAGGGATGATAATGAGCTTTAGTGGCTTTTCAGCTCGGGGGCCCTGGAGTTACGGCTCGGTTTGTGTGAGCACAGCCCCTCTCGGAGCAGCAGCCCGGCCGTGGCCGATAACCTCTCCCGTGTGGTTCTGACGTGCTCGTGAGCACCAGCTCTTCTTCCAGAGTACCTTTTCCTGCCCGGGTTACTTGTTGTGGGTTGGGAGTGATCTCTGCAGAGCTGATGCCTTTCAAGGTTTTTAAGTACGTTACCCTGGCTTTCCTTAAAGAGGTCTTGCAAACAAACTCCCTCGGGCTGTGTCTCAGCCGAGCAGCTTTGTCTGCCAGAAAACGGGAAAAACTCAACCCCTTCCTGTTTCATCAGCTACTTCTAATGGGCAGGGTGATGCTTTATCATTAATAAGTTGGATATGTGAGTAAAGGGAGTTTTGGCAGTCGGGGCTGAAAGCGGCCTGGATAAAAGGGAGAATATTTAACAATGCAGTTGCTGTGGATTCAATTAAGAGCAGTGAAGAATCTGCTTCTTTCTTAATCTTATTTTCCGAAATATTATTACCCCTGCAACTGCTGCTCAGCAATTCCCAGCCATCTCTCCAGCCCCCGGCACAGCAGTGGTCTCTGCATAATGTAGATGCTGAAATGAGAAATCAGCACTTTGTAATGGGCTCTCAAACTAAAATTAAACATCGATTTCCTGGCTTGCAGTCAGATGGTTGGCATTCAGCTGGCCCGGAAAGTGCTCCTGGACCAGAGGAATTCTTCTTTGGGCTTTGATGTTACCGAGGTCGTGTTTTGTTGGTTTTGCCCTCCCGGGTTCCCTCGGAGGACGTGCTGTACAAGCAAGGTGCTCCACGTGCAGCTCACCGCCGCGTCCCCCGAGCGGGAGCGCAGGGGACATGTCCCTGCAGGGCTGGCTCAGGTGACACAGCCACGGCTCTTTCGAGGAACAGGCTGTCTCCCAGCCGGAGGGAGCGTTCTGGGTGTGCTGGGCTGCCTTTGCTCTGCGTTCCTGCTCTCCTCCTCCTTCGACTGCTCTCTCGGACACAGCGGCGCTCGGGGCCCGGCGGGGCCGGGTGGGGAGAGGCTGCTGGGCTCTGGGTCTTTAGGTGAGGTGGGGAACTCATTGCGCTGCTGAGAGAGGAATATTCACCCGACAGAAGCACAGCAAGGGAGCTGCTCCGGCAGCTCAGGGCAGGGCTGAGCGCTCCGAGTCGCTCTGTGGGATCAGCCGGGCTCACAGATGTTCTGCTCAGGCGACCTCTTTCCTCCCCCAGAAGGGGAATGGTTGCCCAGACCCGCAGCCCTGGCTGCAGTTTCTCGTGACCTGGTGTCAGATCATTCCCCTCTCTCTGGTTTTTCTTGGTTTGTGTGCAAGCGCTTGACAGAAAAGGGCGACTTCATGGAGAGGGTTCCGTGGGCGGGATCTGAGTTCCCCAAGGGGCTCTTTGATGTGCTTTTTGTCACCTTCTGCACAGCACAAGTATGACAGCAGAGTTGATATTTTCTGTTAAGATTCCCCAGGTCTTTCCCTAATCCCTCTTCTGTTCATGCTGCTGAGTGAGGGCGTTAGTGCTGAGATGAATAACTTCAGCATAAGCCCCTTTTCACATCTAATCTCAACCCTAAAATTAATGTTCTTCTGCAATTAGGAACACAATAGAATGTAGAATTCTTCCAGAAAGAGACACCTGAATGCCCCATCCCAGTGGCTCTGTGGTCCAGGAGGATTTATCAGGGCACACTCCATCCTAGAGGGCTGACAGATTATATTTGGTGTTTGAGAACAGCACCCTGAAGTAAAAAGACGTGGAGCAGTAAGTCGAAGAGTCTGAATCAAGCCATGAAGCAGAGAGGAATGACTTGGGTGGAAAATGAATGTATTGAGCTAATGAATCATTTCGAGGCAAAACAAGAAATTAAATGTACGCTGAAAGCTGGCACATTAAGAAAAGGGCTGCGGGTTTTTATCCATTTTGCATTTCAAAATGCTGAAACAAAGTATGTCGGATGGTGAAATCCCATTAAGAAATAATGCTGTGAGCAGGGAAACCAGGGTCTGGTTAACAGGAAACGGAGACTTTGCTTCTCTTCCCAGAGCAGCCGGGGACTGCCCTTGTGCCATGGGGGAAGCGATGGCTGGGGACCGATCTCTGGGGGGAGAGCAGAGGACAGAGCTCAGCGTGCCTGACAGCTCCTGCGAGGAGAGAGGAAGCAAAGGGCTGGCCTCTTCTTGCCAGAATTTGGCACAGGACGGTGGCTCTGGGTGCTCTGACAGCCTGGCAGGGGGATGGCAGGCGTGGTTAGGGCATGGAGCTGTGCCAAAGGGAATTGTCAGCTTTTCATTCTGAAAGGAAAGTACTTTGGACCCCAGAATTCCCATCCCAGGGCAGCTCCTGCCCTCCTCTCCCAGCAGCCTTCCCCCAGCTGCAGGTCCCAGGCTCTGGGAAGACCCTTCCAGTCAACGCGCTGACTTTTTGTGCAAAAACCCCTAAAGAAATCCTGTGGTGGAGCCTGATTATTCGCGTTGGCTCAGGTCACGGCGTGGTGACCATCAGTGAATTTATTCTTTATTTCCAGCCTGCAGCGGGGCTGGGCAGTGGGGCAGCGCTGGTGTGACGTGTTGGCACGGCTTGGGGCGGGGCTGGCATGTTGGGGGTGACACGGCAGGAGCTGGGTGACGTTAACACGCCGTGACACTGCTGTCCGTGGTGCTGAGCCCTGTGCCCCACCCGGGCTGTGGCACCTTCACGGTGCCCTTTGTTGCTGGGTGCCACCAAACACAAGCAGGAGCAGCTCTGGACTGGTGGCATTCCCAAAAGAGGTCGGGGTACAGGACCCTTTCCCCGCCACTCTCTCCAGCCCCACCTGTGCACCCAGGTGTTATCTCCAGCTCTGCTCTCCCCTGGCCACGGTGAATTCCCTTTGCCGTTGGATAACTTGAGAAATCGATGCCAAGAGTGTTGAAGGAGCAGCAGCTTTTGCTGCCACGTGAAGAGGGAAATGTGGGTCACTCTGGGGCGGGTAAGGTGCCCCTGCCTGGCCGGGTGAGCAGGAACTGAGCCCTGCCGGCCGCTCCGGGGGAGCAGCAGCGAGCTCCCCTCCGCCCGGGTCACGGCGGGCGCGTTCAGGAGGGGACCGAGCTCTGCTGCTTTGTGTCGGAGAGAGCCAAACGCGCTGAGTCTGTTCCCTGGCACGCAGTCCGCACGCTGCTCTGTACCCAGAGGAACGAGATAAAATAGCTTCCTCCTCCTCATGTTGCTACTGAAAAACAGCAATGGGGGAAAAAATAATCCTTCAGCCCCTGCCCTGCCTGTGGTGATAAGAGCAATGCAATTCTTTTTTTGACGGAGCCAGGCAAGGCAATTGCATTATTTATCGAACAAAGCCCCTTTCAGAGATTTCTGCATTGTGGACGTTTTCTCGGTCGTTTTGCACCAAATTTGTTGCAGCAGCAGGGCCAGAGAGTTTGCCTCGACTCCCCTCACTACCAAAATAAATGTACAGGGCAGGATTGTTCCACTGAGCAGCCGTGACTGGGGAGAGAGAAGAAGGAAGGAGATGGTACGTGCCGACAGCTCTAAACTGATTGCGGTGAGGATTGCTATGTATGAGAGAGTTCAGGGGGGAAAGAGGAGGAAGTCACAGAGGCAGCCAAGGCTCGCAGGATGGCAAGAGCCAAGCTGAAGAATTCCCCTTCGGAGAGCAATTCCCATGTCAAAACCGTCCCGCCTGCGACGACAGAAGATGTCCATGGGGTGAGCCCCTTGTTACCGTCTCGGAGGATGGGATCCATGGGGAGTGATGTCGGACAAAGGTATTGCAGGACTGCAGTGGTGCGTGGGGAGGGTGGGTGGGGGAGGCAGCACCTTTTATCTTTTAAATGAGAGGGAAAGGATTAGTGCCTCCACGGGCTGGAAGGGTGGTGGATGAAATCCTTCAGATAGCTATGTTAAAGAGCCACGCCAGCTCTGAAGTTGTGTTATGAAATAGGGAGCTGGGGCAGAAGGAAACCAGTTCCTTTAAATTTTTTATAGGTGCTTCTCGATTTTTTTTTTTTTTTTACATGCCTGAAGCATGTCTGAATGGCAGCCTGAGACCGTGGGGCTGCCACACACCACTGTTAACTTGCACTGCACCTTCCCTGTGTGGTAGAAACCCCAATATTTACACTGCTAACGCCACAGTACGCGCTGCACATAAGCACCATGTTTGCGTGGCAGGAGAGATGCTCGGTCCCCATCTGAGCAATAATTTATTTGTAACTGCAATAAAAAAAGCTGCCATAGGAAATGCTGCAGCCTTCCTGCAAGCACACAGCTGAGCGTACAGCAGGGAAGGAGCTGTTTTTCCAGGAGGATGAGAATGCTTCGCGCTGCACTGGGATTTCAGTGATTCAGAAGAAGCCGGGTCCCCTAGTTACGATGAGGATGCAAATGTCACTAATTCAGTTCTTGTTCTGTTCGTTCCATTTTCTGTTTCGTTCTTTTCTGCCATCCATCCATCCATCCCTCCATGCCTCCAGCCCTCCAGCCCATCCATGCTGCCTCACCTGTGACTGTGTACTGTACGTCTTCTGGGGTGTAATTGGGTGCAAATGAGCACGGCAGGAAAGCCTCTGCTCTGGGGGAATTTTAGTTGCTTGGCTTTAGACTGGAATGAATTAACGCCTCAGCTTCTGCCTCTTGGCGTATCTGGGGGGAGGGTGGCACCGAGCCAGGACCGGCAGCTGTGGTCCCCGCCGGGGAAGCCGCGGAGGGAGCTGTGCCTGCAGGAGCACCGGCACGGCCGCTGCCGGTACCGAGCCGTGCCGGGCACATGCTTCGGTCTCCAGGTCTGGGAGGCAGAGTCCTGGCGCACCAGGGGAGCTGCGGGTGCGTGTTCCTGGCGTGGAGTGCCGGCGCTCCAGATGGCACCGGTGCCGGGGTTCTGGTGAGCAAACACCGGCGTCTGGTGCGGCGCTGCCTCTGACTTCGCCAGGCAAGGGCTTGCACTCGTGAAGGCTGTGAATGGGCATCGTGTGGGTGCAGTGGGACTGAACCCCTGGAGCTGGTGTGGTCTCAGAACGTTTTGACAGTCTGGGTCTGCTCCCAGTGCTGGTCAGGCTGTTTGTGCTCTGGTTTTGTGCATTGCTCTCACTGCTTCGAAAAGACACCAAAGCTGGACCTGTCCTGGGGGTACCTGAGTCCCTGAGGGCACATCCTGAGCACCGCTGTGGGCAAAGCCTTTGGAGCAAGACCACTTCCCATCTGTGCTCTTCCAGGTCCTGGTGGTGTCCCCCTCAGGACAGGGTCAGTGGTCAATGCCAGATGTGTAGGGGCCAGAAAAATACACCTGGGAGACCGCTGCAAACTCATTCCTCTGATCAGCAGTGATTAAACATCACTGAGGGGCTTCTCCTCTCTGGCACCAAGGGGCTGGGTGGATTCCTGCCCGAGTCCAGGGGGCCAAATCCCATCCCAGGGCTGATCCTCCTTGTCTTTTGTGGGAGCACAGCATAAAGTAGGGATGCTGCAAGGCACTATGGGATCTGGGGGACAGGAATTCCAAAAACTGCATCGCTACGGTGTTTTGGTGGAGCCTCGCGAGAAGGGCGCTGTGAGGAGCACACCGGGGCGCCCCGGGGCTGTGTGATAAACCCAATTCCCTGGGTTTCACTGGAATTTTAAGTGATTTGCTGCTATCTTGTTGTCAGAAGCTGCTGCTGTGGGTAGAGAAGTTGGTGGAACACTTTGACACCCCTGTGGCAGCGGGCAGAGCCCTGCACGCTGCAGCTGGCAGTGCCTGGATTCCCGGCTGCCAGGCTTTCCTCCTTCCCTGGGCGCTGCTTCCCAGCTATGAGTTGGCAATTAGGATTGAGATTTCTGCACTTCTCTTCCTGTTGTCTTCGCCGCAACAAAGGCAGGGAGGTTGGTTTGGGAGTGATGCACGGTGCGTTTGAGATGCTCCGTCTCTCCCAAAGCCAGACACGAGCAGCGTTACCAAGTTTGCGGCGACAGTCGCCCCTGGGAGTGAGTTCCCAGGTGATGGTGGAAGGAGGTGTGTGTTACAGGGTGCTCTCAGGATGCAAATCATTCCTCCCGCTGATTGAAGCCGGTGAAATTTATTCTCACCTACTTTATTTACCTCCTTACTCTGAGTCACTGCAGCATCTCAGAGCTTTTAGGGGTTCCCAGTCAAAACAGGAGGAAAGGATTTGAGCTCATCTGAGGAGAAATCACTCCACAGCTTGGGAGTAAAAAGGGGAATTCAGGGCTGTCCCTGGGCATCCAGGACAGGGATATTTCCCTGTGTCTGGTGACCTGCGGGTGGGGTGGGACCAGCCCAGGCTGCCCATGTGGAAGTATCCCCCACCACAGAGTCTTGGAGCTACTTCTGTGTGCCAGGGATTGCTGTGAGAGGGGGATGGAGCTGGGAGCCCCCTGGCCATGCCAGGGAGGGCAGGCTCATCTGCAGACCGGCTGCCCGGGCACCGAGACTCCCCTGGCACCAGGTGATAGCGACTGGAACCAGCCAGGAGAGGCTGAGTCTTTTCCCTGCAAGCCGGGTTTTCCCTGAGGCAGGTTTGTCCCTTGTGCTGGGGGGGTTTGGGAGGGAAAGGTATGAAGGGAAGGAGCTCCATGGAGCACTCTGTGTTCGGGACGGAGCTGCTGGCAGGGGGCAGGACATGCAAACATCTGTTTGGATCCCGTTTCATGGGCCCTGTAGCACCGGAGGTGTGGGTTTGAAACACAAACAGACGCTTCTGCAAGATAACCATGTCCTGTTTGTGCAGCTCCGCTGGAAGCAGGGGAAGCTCTGACCACGGCCCGTCCCAGGGCACGCTGGGGCTCCGGGGGGATCGCAAACATTCCCGTTTGGTGTCTGCTTTGGGCGCTCTGCCCCAGGCCTTGGCACGGCTCCGTATCCCCTCCCTGTCCCGTGGGCCTCCCTCACCTCCTTCGGTTGTGCTTGCCGAGCTGCCGATAACAGAAATGTGAACTGCTGAGCTTCGGGAGGAAGATTAGCATTGCAGAGGAGCTGGGCTTGGGGACGACCTGGAGGGCTCTGCTCCAAAGCTGGGCTGGCTTTAAAGCTGTCCCAGCTGGCTCAGGACCAGTCCTGCTGAGTTCCGAACATCTCGCTGGACATTTCTCAGCTTCTTTGGGTGCGGGGTTCAATCACTCTCAGGGTGAATAACTTTCCCCTTGCTGCGTCTTCTGCCTGTTCCCTCTTGTCCTTTCGCTGTGTGTCCCAGAGGAGCCTGGCTGCTCCTTTCCCGTCGGGCAGCCCAAGGTAGCAGCTGGATCCTTCCCTCCCTTTCCTTCTCCTTCAGGCTGCATGCTCCCACCCCCCGCAGCCTTGCCTTATCTCTCAGTTCGGGATATTTTTGGCAGGAATAAATGGGGCTTTGCTTCAGCCCTGTTCCAGTCAATGAGGTGGCTGGAGTCTCCTCAGTGGGAAAGAGCAGCGCTCTGCTAGGCCCAGCTTAATGCAGGGTTCTTGGAGATAAAACGCTCCAGAGAGCAAGGAATTCACCCAAACGTGTCTGAAAATAGAATTTCTGACCGATCAATGTCTGTTCCCCCCAGGGGCAGCCTGGTATTGACAAACAGGTCTTGCTAACTGTGGGGGTTTTTTTGCCTGACACTTGCACACAAATGAACCACAGGGAGCTCCAGCCTGGGCAGTGAAACCCCTGCAGCCTCTAGGTGCCTGCAGGAGCTCTCCGGGTGTTGCTCTCCATGGGATACAATTCCCTGCTGGACATTGCTCTGCTGCGGAATTCCCTCCCGCGGGGACAAGGAGTCAATTTATTTATTTTTAACATTTCTTTAACAAAAGCTTTTTCCAGCAAAGACCTTTCAGAGCCCTGTCTCTGTCCTCAGTGAATGCCATGTGCTGCTTTGCTGCCTCGGCTCTGGGCGAGGTGGTTTTGTGCGGGAGAAATGCTGTGCCAGGGACATTGCCTGGGTGGGGTTTGCCCACCCCTGCCCTGCTCCAGCCTCGGGTCTTCTGCTGCTGCTCCCCTGGCTGGGGATGAGGGTTTGCACCAGAAATCCGAGCAGGGCTGAGGCGGGGGGTGTCGGGATGGTCTGTGCCAGACCCGGCCCCCGCACTGCTCCGTCCGAGCTGCGGCCGCCGGTGCCACTTTGAGAGGGAGGGCAGGACCAGCATCGCTGTGGGAGCTTTGTGGAGAAGACCTGGAAGGGAATCCGGGGGGTCCAACAGGTTTTGCTCACGAAGCACGTCGGCTCTGATGTGCTTTCGCTCTGCTGGGATGTGTTTTTGGCAGGGGGTGTCTCTGGATGGAGGGCACTGGGGTTTGCTGGCAGGGTGTTGATCTCTGCCCACACCCGAGTGTGGCATCGCCCAGCCTTGCCCTGGCAGTGCCCAAACCACGGGCTGGTCTCAGCGTTGGGGTCCAACCACGCAGCCCTGCCGTGGGTCTGTGCCCGCTGTCCCCGTGGAGGGCTGAGCCACCTCTCCTGCCAGCCTTGGGTGTGGTTCCCTTGGGCTGCTCCTCTGCCAGGCCAGGGAGGTGGCACTGCTCACGCTTCTGGGCATTTCTCTGGGGGATGCTGAGGGTGTTCTCGGGGCAGGAATGGGGCAGGGCTGGGCTCGGCTATCAGGGCAATATGCAAATGCACGGCTCGATCCTGGTGATCAGGAAACGACCCCAGATCCCGCTGGCAGCGCGGGGAGCTGTCAGCTGCCATCCTTCACACTGAGCAGAGCCCTTCATCGGCATGGCAGCGATTCCAGCCCGGGCTGCAGAGTCGGGGCTTGAGCCCGGCTGCTTCTTTTCCTTGGCCCGGAGCTGCTGGAGCTGCCCAGAACTGCTGGAATGGCCCCGAGCTCTGCTCACCCTCCGTTCTGCAGCCACTCCTCTGCGCAGGGACAGCACTGACACCACCGCGTCCCACCCAGGGCTCAGCCCTGAGCTCCCTCCAGCTTTTGGATGTGTTTGTGGCTGCTCCAGTGTCTGTGGTCCCCATCCCTCAAATCCCCGGCCCACCGTGGCAGAAAGTGTTTGCCCTGTGGGCACGGGGCGATGCCACCCCCCGAGCTGGGTGCTGGAGGGGCACGGGCTGAGGTTTGGAAGTGCTGAGCTCTCCTCCCACGGCTCCTGGGGAGAATCTCGGTGCCCTACATAGCGCTGACAGGCAGACACGATCCTCACCCAAGGGTGCCACACTCGGCACTTCTGCTCTATTTTAGGTTCCTCGCTCCCGTCAGGTCCTGTCAGGGCACAGGGATTAGCATGTCCCCTCTCCAGGGGAGGCTTTCCTGCTTGCTGTAAGAGTGGCACCCCTCTGGAGGGTCCGTGGCACATCAGGGTCTCATGTCCCACCTCCAAGCTCGTCCACAGTCCTTCCCCACTTGGCAGGACTGCAGGACTCGTTTGGCTCACTGGCAAAGGCAGGGAGCTGTGTGTCACAGCAGCCTGAGCACCTGCAGGGCCGTTTGCCCAGGCTTGGCAGGGCCTGCCCTCTACATCTACCTGAAAGGACCTTGTAGCCAGGTGGGATCGGCCTCTTCTTCCAAGTGATGATCACCAGGACAAGAGGAAATGACCTCAAGTTGTGCCAGGGGAGGTGCAGATTGGATTTGGGGCAAAATCTCTTTACCAAAAGGGTTGTCCTGCCCTGGCACAGGTGGAGTCCCCACCCGCGGAGGGATTTAAATGATGTGTGGTTGTGGTGTCTGGGGACATGGGTTAGTGGTGGGCTTGGCAGTGCTGGGGGAATGGTTTGACGATGGATTTGATGATCTTTCCATCCTTTCAGTCCTTTCCAACCCAAACGAATCCGTGGCTGATCCTGGGAGAGGCACGGCTCTCTGGAAGGTAACTCCAGGCCAGGCTGGACGCTGGGCTGGGAACAGCCTGTCCGGCTGCAGCCGGCGCTGCTGCGGCTCTGGCACCGCGCCTGCTTCTTCCCCAACTTCGTGGTTCGGTTGTGCTCTGGGATTTGCAGGGGAGTGCCAAGGAAAAGCACTCCTGTGATTAAAGCAGCGCCCTGGGGAGGCAGCCGGGCCCACGCTGCCGGTGAGCTCCGTGCCGCCTGTGGCAGCAGAGCCCGTCCGTGGGGCACCTCTGCGGCTGTCAGCAAGCGCCTGGAGCGCCGGTGGCTTTTCCAGGTGACCACCAGCACAGCTTGCTGAGTTCCTCCAAACCAGGGCTGCTGGAGGCTCAATCCCCTTCTCCAGGGGCTGTCCTCCCCTCCCCTCCCGCACAGGTTTGTGAGCAGACGTGTGCCTCTTCCTCTCGCGCTCCCCTTCCTCTTGCTCGTTCCTTCTCCCCCTCTTTACTTTCTTTTTTCATCTCCTCCCATCTGTCCTTCTCACGTCGGGCTATTTTGGGCTGAGTTTCTCACTGTCAGCATGGCAGGAGCCGTGGTGCAGCTCCTGTCTCTGGAGGATGAGCGGTGCTTTGGAAGCCTCCCCGGGCACTGACCTTGCCTGGCTCATCCTCACCCCCCTGCCTTGACCCCGTCTCGAAGGCATTTCGAGATCAGGGTGAAAAGGCATTAAATCCTTCCCAGAGCCAGAGGAGAAAGTCATCAGATTTAATAAAACCCCGTCTTGAGATGCCTCTGAGCCTTGCAAGTGGTTATTAAAGCAGCCCAAAGCCAAGAGTGGTGTTGGCAGGTCATTACTTGTGTCTGTAACTTCCAGAGGCTTCAAGTCAAGGCGTGATTTGTTTTTTTTGTTTGTTTGGAAGTGATGGCTGCAAATTGAATAGGAAATGCACCACCAGAAGTGAATTTTTAATGCTCTTCATTTACCAAAAATTCGGGAGACAGCGGTGAAGGCGCAGAGTTTGCTGGGAGGGAACAGGTCCCTGTGTGAGCTGGGCTGAGCTGCTGCTGTGCTCTGCCCCTCTGAGCATCCTCGAGCTCTTGGAGCACAGGGACAGCATTTGGCCTCAAATTGTCTGCACGAGGCACGTGAGCTAAATGCCACCCCGATCCCTGGCAGAGCTGGAGGAGAGCTGGGGCTGGGTGCTGCCTTCCCCCTGGAGAGAAGGGGCTGGTTCTGCTGCCCCAGTCCTCGGGGTGCCGGAGCCCAGGGCTGCTGTCCGCATCCCTGCCCAGCTCAGGGGGGAGCTGCCTTTGCTGGGAAGCGCTGGAGCCGAGGAGGCAGGATGAGGTGGAAGGTGCTGCTCAGGCGAGGAGCTGCCTGCAGCATGGGCGGGCAGGTGATTGCTCTCTCTTTTACATAAGCAAGGTTTATTATGGCTTTGTTCTAATAATAAACGTGCCTTTGTCTCCTCACCCTCGAATAAAACCTTCCCCTCTTGTCAGGGGCTGCGGCTTGAAAGGTGGGGGCAGACCTGTCTTTGAAGCAGCGAGGTTTCTTCCCCCTCTGCTCCTCTCCTTTCTCCCTTTCTCCTTCTCCCCTGCTCTGCCCTTCTGTCTGGGAGATGCTGCTCGTGCCAGCCGGGAGCCTGGCATCGTGGTTCGTGGTTGGCAGCACCAGCACAAGGGGCCTCAGCTTTCCCTGCCTGGGGGCAGCGCTGCTCTCCCAGCCCCTGGGTCCCGGAGGGGAGCAAAGGTCGTTTCGCTGCCTGTACTGAGCTGTTTTCCATGGGAATGAGAGGAGCCGAGGTTTGCCTGCGCTCGTGGAGCCAGAGCTGGATGGAATAAAAAGGTCAATTTGAAGTAGATTATCTAAAACACATTAAAAGGCGGCGTAACCTTTCTGACTCCATTAAGTGGCTTTAGTTCTCTACGTTGTAAATCACTGTTAAAGCGTTTTTAGGATCTGGAAAACGGCTGTTTCCAGATGAGATTTGGAATGATTTTTAGTTTTGTTAGAGAAGTCTCCATATTTTCTCAGCAATTGGACTAGTGATGAGACTTTGGGTGCCTGGTGGGAAGAAGGAGAGGTTTCAGTGGGATACCTCGAGTTGCCTCTTCCCTCTGTGACCGGCACAACCAAGTTCATTGATCTGGGAGCCAAAAGCACCTTTTTGTAACCAAAAAAAAAAGAGTTATTTCATGGCACGTGCTTTAACCGCGGCACAGAGCGGCCAAAGCCACCCTTGGGGAGGTTTACCTCTGTCCATCACTTTGGAATCCCTTTGGTTCGTGGTGCCTCCATGTGAGCGAGGTGTTTGCTCCCCGTGAGCCCGTGGCTTTGGGGGAGGGAATCCTGGGAATCTCACCTGGGAATCTGGGCTCGTCCCAGTGCTCCAGGACCTGCAGGGTCTGCAGGACCCCGTTGATCTGTGTGGTTCTGTGCCTTTGCTGCTTGGCTTTCAGGAGGGTTGCTCTGCAGCTGGAATTAGCTCCCGTTCCTCCAGCCTTCCTGGCTGCCAGCTGGCACCAGATGAGGAGAAAACCAAATCATTTGCTGATTCTTTCCCCGTAAACATCTCTGCGAGGCATAAAAGGCCACTGTGCAAAACCAAACGCGGGCGGAGGGGCTCGCACAGCCCCTGCTGCTAACGTGGGATAATCCAATTTAGCTGGAGGGAGCCTGAGCTGGCAGTCTCCTTCCCGGGGCTCTGCTCTGCAGCTGGAGAAAATCCGGGATGTTTGGCAGCAGTAAATGCCAGGGCTGCTCCGGGGCACAGCACAAGAGCCACCCCGGGGCTTGTTCGTGCTGTGGGAGGTGGCACAAGAGACCCCGTCGGTGGGAATTGTCTTCATGCTCCAGGGGGGTTGCAGGAGAAAGCTGGGAATGAGCAGGGAAGAAGGGGAAGGTGGCAGGAGGGAGCAGGTCAGGAGCTGAGCCCAGAGAAGAAAAGGCTCTGGGGAGATCTTACAGCACCCTCCAGTACCTAAAGGGGCTCCGAAAGAGCTGGAGAAGGACTTTGGACGAGGGTCTGGAGTGACAGGACAAGGGGGAATGGCTTCACACTGACAGAAAGCAGGGTTAGGTTAAATACTGGGGAGAAATCCTTCCCTGTGAGGGTGGGGAGGCCCTGGCACAGGGTGCCCAGAGGAGCTGTGCCTGCCCCTGGATCCCTGGGGATGCCCAAGGCCAGGCTGGACGGGGCTTGGAGCAGCCTGGGACAGTGGAAGCAGCAATGAGCTCCTCCCTGCAGCCTCTGCACAGAGCAGAGCCCAGGAGTAGGAGCAACGTAAACCCTGTCCCAGGGAGGCTGCTCCTCGTAGCTGAGGGATGGATCCGCTTCCCTCGGAGCCGCATTTCTGCTGAAATGTGGATTTATTGCTTTTATTTAGTTTGAACTGTGCCGGAGTGCTGCCGACTCGTAAAGCAAAAGCGAAAGGCAGGAAAAATCTTTATGGTCTGCAATGGCCCCCTTGGCTTGGATGATATTTCTCGGTGTCCCTGGCTCACAGCAAGTAAGGAAAGGAGGGAGGGCACTGCTGGAACAGGGAAGGGCTCAGGCTCAGTTAATGACGGGGACCCAGGGCCATCCCAGGGATGTCTTGAGGACAGCATCATTTCTGCGAGGGGAATGTTCCCTTTGCAGCTGGAATTGCTGTGTTTCATTGTGCTGTCTGTCTGTCTGTCTGTGGGATGTACAGTACATGAGCACAGGCCCTTTGCCTCCCACCCACTCTCCCGGTGTTCTTCCTCCCCTTGCCTCGAACCCCTCATCACCCTCATCGTTCCTCTCTGTTGATTTGATTCGATTTGGTTTATTCTTTATTCTATTTTCTTTTCCCTTCTCCGCTCATCGCCCGTGTCTGTAAAACCAGCCCAGGAGAGCCACAATTCTGAGTTCCTGAAAACACCAATCCTTCAAAGTCTAATTTCTCTCCACCGAGTGTGGCACCGATTAGAGGCAGAGCAGCGACGCAGTTTGCGAGACTCATTAAGAAAAGATTCTTAAAAAGGCATAAAACAGGCATAAAACACATTTTTATCCATGGAGCTGAGTTCATAAAAGGGCCGTAATTAGCAAAGCCACCAGAGCATCACCGGGAGCTGAGCAGGGACACATCCCAGGCGTGGTGTGACCCTGGCCGAGCACTCGGGTGGCCTCTTGTCCCTCTGGCGCTGGCTCGGAGCCGGGGCCGTGCATTCCCTCACCCTCTGTGCTGCTCTCGCTCTTAGGCCTCACGCCGAGGATTTCAGCGTGGATTCCTCCTTCTCACAGTAAGTTCTCCGCGTGCGTTCCCCCGGTGCCGCGGGGAGGGACAAGGGAGCGTCGCTCGCCCCGGGGGAAAAGCTGACCCTGTTCTCCGGAGAGCAGAATCCCCCTTGGAATTCGGGGTGCCTGGTGCGAGCTGAGTTTTTTGGGCAGAACCTGCTGCCGAGAACGGTTGGCTCTGAATCGCTGCGGATTGAAGTGGATGGTCCCTCCATGGAAGTGTCCCAGGCCAGGCTGGACGGGGCTTGGAACAACCTGGGATAGTGGAATTGTCCCTGCCCATGGCAGGGGGTTGGAACCAGACGACCTCTAAAGGTCCCTTCCAACCCAAACCAGTCTGTGATTCCCTGATTTTCCTGCTTTTAAGGGAAGCACGAGATTTGTCCTTTACTGCACCAAGGAGCTGAGTGTGGGAGCAGCAAACCCTTCTGATTCCCACCATGGGGAGGATTCTCTGCTCCCAGGGACAGCCAAGGTTCTTGGGGAAGAAGGGATAGCAGCAAATGGGTGATTATCCCTTAACGATGAGCTCCTAATTAAACAATGCAGGTTCATCAGCACAAGCAATTACAGGAGCAGACTCATGAGTGTCTCCAGTGCTGCAAAACAAATAGGCCAAAGGAAACACGGCGTGTCATCCACTGCTGCTTCCCTCTTGGGGTTTGAACCTTCAGCAGGAGAATAATTATTTTATTGAAAGCGAGTGGTGCCACTGCCCAGCAGTGAGCAGCATCCAAACCTTGGATGGGAGATGCTGCCTCATCCCTGGCAGTGCCCAAGGCCAGGCTGGACGGGGCTTGGAGCACCCTGGGGTAGTGGACAGTGTCCCTGCCCGTGGTGGGGGGAGAACAGGATGAGCTTGAAGGTCCTTCCAGCCCAAAGCATTCTATTATCTACAGCTTGAACCCCTGAGTGTGTCCCTGTTTCCTCCAGCGCTTGGTGTGGTGCCTGGAAATGAGCTCTGCAGCTGCTAAGCACAGTTGGAGAGGGATTGCAGCTGCCTTCAGGGAATGAGGAATCGATAAAAATCCCATTTCCATTGCAATGTCCTCCCTAATCAAAAATAATATATATATATTAAAAAAAGAACTAAAAGTCAAGCAGGAGATTTCTTTTACATCCCTTCAGGCCCACAGAGCCCTTCCTGCAGTCTGTCAGCCCCTGTCCCACTGGCACACGAGGGTTTGTGGGATGAGTTCAGGGCATGATGCGTGAGAAACGGCCCTGGAGGCCAAACCCAGTCCTGGGCAGGGTTTTTCCCGTAGTGGCTGCTCAGAGCTTGCTTTTCACCCCCCAAAACCAAAACTGCAGAGTTACTGCTGGAGCCAGGATGACATTACCTGCACCCAGCTGGGTTTAATTTGCTGCAGAGTGGTTGGCAATATCAATTCTTTCCTTGGGCAAAAAAGTCACACTCCATAATGAAACAGGAGGTGTGTTTTCTGTTTGATTCCCGTGGTAAATGCATGAAACCTTGAATAAATGAGTCTTTGGGCTTGGAGTGGCAAGATGTGCCACAGCATCCTGGCTCCCTGGGCAGCGTTTATTGATGTGGGATTCCATTGTGCTGATCGTGGTCTGTGATGTACCTTGGCACGGGCTGTGCCAGGGAAACTCATCCCTGAGGAGCAGCTGCCTTTCCACAGGGCTGTGGCAGTGCTGTGGTGGCTGTGGCAGTGCCATGGTGGCAGCAGTGGTGCCACAGTGGCTGTGGTGATACCATGGTGACTCTGGCAGTGCCATTTTGGCTGTGACAGTGCCATGGTGGCTGCAGTGGTGCTACAGTAGCTGCAGTGGTGCCAGGGTGGCTGTGGCAGTGCCACAGTGACTGCAGCGATACCATGGTGACTCTGACAGTGCCATGGTGGCTGTGAGGGTGGCTCAGGGGTGGCTGTGAGGGTGACACGGTGGCTGTGCCATGGTGGCTGTGAGGGTGGCACAGGGGTGGCTGTGAGGGTGGCACAGGGGTGGCTGTGAGGATGGCACGGTGGCTGTGCCATGGTGGCTGTGAGGGTGGCACAGGGGTGGCTGTGAGGATGGCACGGTGGCTGTGCCATGGTGGCTGTGAGGGTGGCACAGGGGTGGCTGTGAGGATGGCACAGGGGTGGCTGTGCCATGGTGGCTGTGAGGGTGGCACGGTGGCTGTGCCATGGTGGATGTGGCAGTGCCTGTCACAGGCTGATGTGGGCCCTGCTGGGCACCTCGGGGCTGGGTGCTGCCGTGACCCGCGGGGATCGTGTGGGATTCCGGGATGAGTGGGGGGAGCAGCTTCAGTGTTGCAGCTGCCGAGGGATGTGGGATGAGAAACCTCACTAAAAATGGGCAGATTTGCCCTGTTTGCAACACTCGGCCTTTTGGACTGTGCTGACCCTGCCGCTGGCGTCCCCAGTGCTCTCCTGTACCTCCCTCAGGACCTAACACCCCCTGAGAGAGAACCCCCCTCCCCTCCGCGGGTCAGCAGCGTTGGCCGGGGGGCTCTGCCCCCAGAGCAGGGTCAGACAGCCCCAGCTCCCCGTCCCTCCCCGGCTGCTTCGGGCTTTGTCTGGGAACGTGCCCGAGGCTCACTGGAGGAGCTGCTGCAGCGGCAGAGCTCCGCGGGTGTTCGGTGCCGCCCTGGAGAAGCCGAGACATTCCCGGGGGCTCGGTGGCGAGGGGAGGGTGTCCAGCGCCATGGGCTTGTGGCACGGCATCAATCCTGCCGGGAGGGGTGAACCCCGGCATCCCCCGGCCCGTGAGGGACCCGGCGTGGCAGGAGCAGCCCCCGGAGCCGCTCCTCCCCCCGGTTTGGAGCCGTTCTCTCGCCGGTGCAGCCGCAGCCCTCCTCCTTTGAGTAATTGTTCAATTACTGCTTATCGAGCGTGGGGGCAGCTTGTTCCCTGTCTCAGCCTTTGGCAGGCGCCCAGGCTGGCTGTGCGCACACAGCTGTACAGCTATTCCCATTCCCGTTCCCGAGCCCTGCTCCGGGAGCGCCTGGCAGCGCCGGCGGGCCGGGAGCTCGGCTGGGCAGGGCTGGAGCTGTCCCCGTCCTCTGCTCACGCCGGGGTGGGCGGAGGATGGCAACACAGAGGAGGGCACAGAGGTGGGCAGCCAGCAGAGCTCGCCCCGTGCCATCCGTCTCGCCGTAGCTTCTGTGTCCAAGAAAATGGTGGGGAGAAAGGGAAAAGCATCCCCAAGGGAATCAGAGGTGCCTGGGTGGTTCGTGTAGTTCATCAGCAGGAGCCCCAGCCTGGCGGGTTTGGTGCTTTATTTGGGAAGGATTCTGGCTCTGCTCAGGTTCCTGCTGCCCGCGGGGCCCGGCTGGCACCGGCTGCTCCCGAGGGGCCGGAGGCAGCCTGGCCATGGCACGGTGCCCTCAGAGCATCCTGCCTTCTGCACAGCCTCCTCTGCTGCTCCTCGGGGCGCTGCGAGAGGAAATGCTGCAGACCTGCACTGCCAGCCCTGCTCCTCACCCTCCTCCCAGCTGTGTCTGGTGCCCACAGCCCATCCCCGGGGAGCCCACCCGGGCCAGCAGCACGCTGCTGTAATTCCAGACGTGGCTGCAGCCACGTTTCTTATGTGTTTGATCCGTGTGGGTTTGCATGGAGGGTGCAGAGCTGTCCTCTGCGCTGAGCTGGAGTGGAGAGGTGAAGTGGGGTCTGACTTGAGCTGCCCTGGCAGAGGTGGGTGCTGGCACCCACCAGATTGCAGAGATTTCTGGGGTTTTGCTGGTTTGCTGCGTTTTTTCCCCCAAAAAGTATCTGAAGAGTCTTGTTTGCATCCTGCTACATGATGGCAGAAATTCCTTAAGAAGCTTCCTGGGACCAGAAATTGTCCCAGGCTGGGTGGGCATGGGAGCAACCCGGTCTAGTGGAAGGGGTTTGGACTGAGATGAGCTTAAAGGTCCCTTCCAACCCAAACCATTCTGGAATTCTATCGACACCAGCATTTCTCACCCAGCTGAAGTGGGAGGGAAAGGAATGGAGGTGCAGGGAGAGGCTGGGGGGTTTTATTCCCTATCAAGAGCCTTTTTAATTGAAGACACGCTTCTCACGGCAGGAAGTGTCTGATACAAAAGGCAACAAAACCACCCCGGGCAGCCGAGTCCTTCTGCAGAGAGCAGCAGGGAGCAGGGGAGCTCTGGGCAGGGCTGGCAGCTCCCTCCCTTGGCTGACCGCTGGATTTTGGGGCCGTCTCAGCTTTCAGGCCGAGCCCAGCGACTGTCACAGGCCGAGGGGATCGGAGGGAGCTGCCTGTGCCCCACTGCCCATGTAAGTGTCCCGGGGATGCAGAGTTTGGGGATTTCTCCACCTCCCCTGCACTGCCTGTATGGGGGGCTGCACCTGGGCTCCTATTTTTTGTGTTTTCCCCCCTTTTGAGAGAACTGTCCCAGCTCTCTGGGGAAAGTGAAAGTGTGGAGCAGGGGCTGTGCTCCTCGGTGTCTATTTTAATGCCAGTGGGCTGGGGTGTTCTCGTCCCGGCCTTTCATCCCGCACTTCTCCGAACAAACTATTGTGTCTTTTTTTGGGATCTCATCGTCTTACAACAAATTGCCTCTAATCTTAGATTAATAAAGTACAATAAATAACCGAGCAAAGAAAATGAAGTCGCTCAGGCATTATGAAGTGCATAATAGCAGTAATTACACTTCCAAGCAGAGGGTTTGGAACTAAACTTGTACCGGGATCATTGTTTGCATGGCCCGGGGGGGACGAGGCAGGGGTGAGGGGGGGAGCTGTGAGCTGCCTGTGGAGCTGGTGACCCTTGGAGTGGCCTGGGATGGACTGGCAGTGGGATTCTCAGACGGTGGGGAGGATGCTGGGATGGTGGGAAGGATGGTCCAGGTGGGAGGGATTTTTGGCCAGCAGGAGAGATGCTCGGACAGTGGGAAGGACGGTCCAGGTGGGAAGGACGGTCCAGGTGGGAAGGATGCCCAGCCACGGCAGCAGGGAGGGGACACTCTGAGCACCCCATCGTGGCTGAGCTGCTGCGAAGGCAGAGCTGTCATGGTGTGTTTTGGGGTGGTAATGATGCAGTCAGGGTTTTGCTTGATTTTTATCTCCAGTTACCTTCCTGACAGTGAAATTAAAGGGTACGTTTTACATGATATCATCTCCTTCCCTCAGCTGGAAACGGAGTAGGAGCTTTGATACTTTGGGATGGTGCTGCTGCCTGGGAAGGGCCATCCCTCATTCAGTTATGGGGTGTTGGCTTCACCTGAGGAGCGGGACCCCCGCAGAGCTCTGGGGCTCAACCTCGGCAGGTTGTCTGCACAGGAGCATTTTCCTTCCACATTCTTTTATTCCTTCGTCTCCCTGCAGTGCTAAACACCCCCTTCCCCCCAGCCAAGACACGGCTTTTCATTGCTTTTCCAGTGTTCCTTCTTCCTGCAGCCATCAGGACAGATGAATACACGGGCTGCTTTATCATAAAAAGTTAGATCTAATCATTTAGTTCTTTTATCCATCAGCGGTTACGGTCATTGTCTCGAGGTGGGCCACAGCTCTGCAGATCAGTGAACCATCTGTCTGGTGACAGAGATTTATTCTGCTGTTTGTTGCTTTGATACGAGACAAATGTCTGGGAGAGGAATCGTGCTCCCTGAAGTGTCCGGCTCCTCAAGGCGCTTAATCCCCGGGGACTCTGATGAATGGGGTGCTCAGCACTGCCGTCGGAGCTGAAAGCCAGTTCCCAGCACTTCCTGGGCATTTTTAATAAGGAGAAGGAGCAATTATCTTGTGTGCAGTGTTGTGAGCACTTGTGACAGCTGATTTATGCCCTGGCACAGAAAAATGATTTGCCGAGTCTGGCTCTGGAAACGATTAATTTTAACACGTGTAAAAGCTGAGCTTTGAGGCTCTGCATTAGTGCTGTTTGCTCCTCTGGCATTGTGCTGGTGAGCCAGGGCTCATAAATTCTCCTGCTCTCTCCCTGCAGTGGGGTCTGGGGTTGCCCCCCTGCCCCTTTCCCGTGGTCGCCACTGACCAGGTACGGTGCAAAGCCCCTCCCTCCCCCTTAGGCAGGCTGGGGCGGAGCCCAGGATGAGGAACCCCCGAGCAATGACGGACTCGCAAAACCTCTTCCCAATTTGCTGCCTGATCAGCTGGGCATGAGTGCTCAGTAAATATTTATCCCCCGGTGTCAGAGCGAGGAGCAGCTGCTTCCCAATAAATCAGGATCCGGTGGCAGCGCCCGGCGCCGCGCTCGGCAGGAGCCGACACCTGCGGGGTGGAGTGGGATGGCAGCGACTGCCACCGGGAATTCGCTCACCTGGATCGATGTGCTCAGCCTCGGCTGCGGAACACGCCCGATTGATGAGGTCTCGATGGCCTCTTGCAAGCAGTTAAAGGAGGAATAATAACAGGAGCACTTCCTTAGGACGTGTTGAGTGCAATGAATGGGGGAAACGATTGCTAATTCACTGATTGCTAATTCACTGATTGCTAATTCATTGATTGCTGATTCACGGCACTTGACCCCACTGTGGGCCGGGCAGGAGCGAGCAGGCTTTGCCTTGCTCAGCCCAAAGCCGAGGCAGGCGGAACCGCTCGCGTTTCACCGGCGCTTTAGGGTGATGAATAATGAGCTTGCAAAGGGCTGCCGGCGTTTATAAAGTGCCAGGAGAGGCAGTGGCGGATGAGCTGAGTTGGGGACCGGTTTTGCCCGCACGCCCTTCATTCCGGTGGGCCGATCCCAGGCCCTGCTGACATCCCTCGGGAGGCGCCTCCAGCCTCGGGGAGGTTTTGTCCCATCTCCGTGGCCGTGGGCATCCAGCCGGGGTGTGGGACGGGCAGGGGGCTGCGGGTGGGGTCGGTGGGGAGGCAGAAGAAGCCGAGGAAGGTGTGGATGGGAAATTTGCGGATTCACCTGCGGCTCCTCCGTGCCGGATTCTGTGCAGTGCCCTGGCAGGTGACTGCCCTGGCACCTCGTCTCTGTGCAACGAGTCACCGCCAGCGGCCCTGGATGCCAGGTGATGCTGGGAGTTGGTTGTCAGCTCCTGGGTTTTTCTGGAATGACCAAATGTGGTATCTTAGCAACAAAGGGAAATTTTCTCCTTTTGGAGCGGAATTGTTTTTTAACGGCTTCGATGCTGAGTGTTTCTCCTGCCCAGGCACAGCCGGGGCACGCTGGGGACACTGCCCTCTCCAGCTCCTGCTCTGCTGCACCTGGGGGCGTTGGAGCAGATAAAACTGGGGGAGGCTGCTCCAAGGCCGCTGCTTTTGTGGGAGCTTTTGGGCGTTGTAAAGTGTGTGTGAAAGGAGAAGTTTGTGAGGTTGCTGTCAGCTGGTTGTGTGTGAACAAAAGCCCAGCCCTGGGCCCACAGCAGAGCTGGCCCGGGGGTCGCATCTGCTGCTTCGGTGGGCACTGGGGCTGCTGGTTTGGGAACAGCCGGGAGCCCGAAGCTGAGCCTGGGGTGGCTGTGGGATTCCAGCGGGGTCACCCAGCTGGGATGGGGGGGGACGGGGCGGCTCCTGGGGGGCTCCCGGTCCGCCGTGCCACCCCTCTGACGGGCCCCTCTGGGCGCTCTCCCCGCAGGGTGCAGGTCGAGTTCTACGTGAATGAAAACACCTTCAAGGAGCGGCTGAAGCTCTTCTTCATCAAGAACCAGCGATCGAGTGAGTTCTCCGTGCCCGGGATGTGCCGGGACGACAAACCCTGCCCGAGGCGGGAGAGCCGCGCTCCGGCCCGTGGGATGAGAAGCCATTGCCATCTGCTGGTGGCCGCGTCCCCGCGTGTCCCCAGCCCGGGGCTGCTGCCTCCTCTCGGCCCCTCTGCTGGGTTTTGGCCAGCCCGGTCTGGGGGATGCTTTGCGTGGGGAGGAGGGGATGCCTGCTGCCGCCTCTGCTCCCTGGGGACAGCCGCAGCGTGACAAACGGCTGGGACAAGCTGGCTGGGAGCAGGGTGGGTGTCAGGGAGCAAATGTCCCCGTCGTGGGCTGGCCGTGCTGCCCTGAGGCTGTGGGGACGGCCGGGGCAGGCTGTGAGTTACCCACTCCTGCTCCAGCCATCGGGATTGGTCTCCACTTGACTAATGGTGTTTTTATTTTCTTTCTCCGAGATGTCATTAGCTGTCTGGAGGGGGCCTGCTCGTTAATTTGTGAATTCACAATTTCTTTTCCTGCCTGCATCCTGTTGTCTTGTTAAAAAGCTGGAGCGCAGCACAACAGGGTGCCCACAGGGAAGTTTTTAATGAAAATGTGATGAATTTCTCACTTGCAATTTGAGTAATAACCCGATGAACTGGCTGGGGAGGCAGAGTGGATAAAGCAGCAGCTTTTCCTTGCTGTGCCTGCTCCTGCAAGCTGGTTGTAATGTGGTCTGGTGCTTTTCAATGGACTCCTGCTAATGAGGGGGACACACTCCAGCAGCTCCTCATTTGTCTCTCACATCTATTGGGGTCAGCGAGGAGCTGACAAATCATTATTTCTTTCTGTATTGGTGTCCTGTGCATGTGGACGTGCGGAGCCCCGGGCGAAGCGTGAGCGGTGCTGCCGTCCTGGGGCTCCTGTGGCTCCCCAGGGCATCAGAGGGCTCCTGTGCCGTGGGGGCTGTGCAAAACTTACGGGGTCGTGCTGTGGATGCACAGGGTGCCCGGGGTGTTTGGGGTCCGTGGGGTGCTCGGGATGCCCGGGAATGCCGCCCCATCCGTGCTCCCCTCCACTGCAGGCCTGAGGATCCGGCTCTTCAACTTCTCTCTGAAGCTGCTCACGTGCCTCCTGTACATCGTCCGTGTCCTGCTCGACAACCCCGAGGAGGGCATAGGCTGGTGAGTGCCCCGGTGCCCCCAGTGCCCAGGCTGCTCGAGCATCTGGATGTAGCGGGTGTGAGGATGGGTTTTCTCCCCCTGGCTCTTTGAATCAATAGTTTACCAAGACTTCCTGGCTGCAGGCCTTTGCTCCCTGCTCCAACCCTGTGGGTGGGTGTGGGGGTATCCTCTGGCCCTGCACAGCGCAGGGTGGAAAAACTCAGGTCGTGTTCATTTCCAAATTGTGTCTGGCTCTGTCGGGGGCTCAGCGTGGCCTTCAGACACGGTGAGAGCTCAGGGACTCCAGGGCATCACCGTGCAAATATTTCCTGAAGGCTGACGCCCTTGAAGACATTTACACTAAATCCCATGTAAGCATTTGAGGGGGAGACACGCCGTGCCGTGCGGATCCTTGAGGTGATGGATGATTCCATTCCTCAGCTTTGTGCTGGGTTTCAGTATAAGCCCATTTTTAACGCATCCTTGCTTCCTTTAGCTCATGTACGATGTGGGGTTTTTTTCCAAGGGCTTGGAGAATTGGTGATTTGATTTTCCCTTTGTAAAGGCTGCAGACTACCGAGCACACCTGCACGTTCTGAAAGTGCTTTCAGACCTGTGAGAAGGGAGCAGGCCACAGATGCTCATCCTGGAAAGGTTTAGCACAGCTGCAGCTCAGGGAATTCCACTTCCCTAGGATGTGTGCAGCAGCAAGGCTGGCCAGCAGGAACACATCCCTCACAGCAAGGCAGGGAGAGCTTGGCTCGGTGCTGCCTGCCTGGCAGGGTGCTGCAGGCCCAGCCAGCCTTGTCCCAGGAGCTGCAGCTCAGCAATTCTTGCTGATTGCAACCTGGTAATTCCCAGTTCCCGATTCCCTGCAGCCCTGTGTTCTGCACCGTGCCAGGGAGAATCAGCGTTTCACAGCATCTCCGGCATGGCCTGAAGCACCTGAGGGGTTTTATCCTCCAGTAATGAGATGTTCAAGTCTGCCTGGGCAAGACTTTTCCTGTGGAAAGCCCTGGCTGTAGGAATCAGGGTGTTTGGATCCGTGGGAATGTTGTCCAGTGCGGTGAGGGCCCCTCGTGAGCCCATGGAGTCGATCCCAGCACCCCTGTTCCCCCACTGACTGCTTTTCCCTGCTCTTTCTCTCCTAGCTGGGAATGCGAAAAGCAGAATTACACAGCGTTCAACCAGTCCACCAACATAAACTGGTGAGTGGGGAGCTGCTGCAGCGCTTTGGGTCAGCTCAGCCGGGATGTGGGAACGCAGGGGTGGAGGTGGCTGCTGCTGGCAGCTGCCTGAGGCCATTTCTTGCTCGTGAGGCTGCTCGAGCATCCCAGAACCAAATCCATTGGCAAGTGCCTGTGGCTGCACCCTCGGGAATGGCTTATTCCCAGTGCAGGGGCCGCTCGAGCAAACTGCAGCGGGGAACGGCAGCTCCCGCAGCGCCGATGGCCTTGGGTTTGCATTCAGTGGGGGTGAGGACAGCTGGGCTGCAGCTCAGATCCCTCCGGATTTCCTTTGCAGGTCACACATCTTCTGGGTGGACAGAAAAACGCCGCTGTGGGCCGTGCAGGTGAGCAGCCCTGGGTGGGCGTGCAGGAGCCCGGGCGAGCTGGGCTCGGAGCTCTGCCCCACCCAGGGGCTCCCCGGGGGCAGGGGGGGCTCGGCGAGCTCTGAGCCACTGCCAGCACCCGGAGAGAGCCCTCGGAGCCTCCCCTGTGTGTCCCTGCAGGTCAGCATCGCCCTCATCAGCTTCCTGGAGACCATGCTGCTCATCTATCTGAGCTACAAGGTGAGAGCCCGGGGCGGGAGGGCGCAGCCCGGCTCTGCCCCGCAGCGGGGATTCATCTCCCCTGCTCGGAGCTGTCTGGAGCCCGCAGCGTCCCGGGAGGATGTTTGTTTGTCTCGGCGGTGTCTCAGCCGGCTCTGGATGTTTTCCTTTCTCATTCCCCATCGGGCTGCTGGATGAGTGTTGTGCAGAGCAGAATCTCTTCTTTTTCTGCTTTCTCGGAAATCCAGAGCCGTTTAAGGCAGGTTCGCTGTTTTCAGTGCGAGGCTGACACATCCCGAGTTTCCTCAGGCTGGGCTGAGCTCGGCAGGGTGACTCCTGCTTGTGCCCAGCCCCGCTGCCTCCGGAGGGAGTGGCACCGCTCCAAGCCAGACAAGGAGAGGCACAAGCTGACTCCTTTGGACCAAAGCCCCTTAAAACGGCCCAAAAAAGCGACCTTAACAAATGGCATCTTCTCAGGGACCGGGGGAGGGTTGGCAGCAGAGACTCGGACCCTGCGTCACCCCCGGGTCTGAGTGCCAGCGATCTGTAGCTGTCACTCTCCATCCTTGCATGAAGCATTGTTCTTCCCCGGTTCTGGGCAGCAGCAGTGACAGACAGAGGGATGTGGTGGCTGTGGGAAGAGTTTGGGAATGTTTCCTGCCCTTGTTGTGTCTGCCACCACCTCCGCACCTCTCCTGGTTCCTGCACCAGCAGGTTCTGTGGCAGAGTGTGATGGTTTTAATTGTCCCCTGGCTAATTTTAAAGCCTATTTGAAACCTTGTTCATTTTTAATTCCTCAGGGGAACATCTGGGAACAGATTTTCCGCATCTCCTTCATCCTGGAGATGATCAACACGGTGCCGTTCATCATCACGGTGAGTGTGTCCCGGTGACGTTTGAAAGCAGCTCTAAGTGTCGCAAGTGCTGTAGTTTTGGTGGTGAAATAAAGGAAAATGGGTGTCTGGCCAAGTGGTATTTAAGGCTGGCAGGAAATTTTTCCTTCAGTATTTTACAATATAATGACTTTCTCTGGGGTGCTGTCCCAAAACCCACCCTCCGTTTTCAGCTGCTCCGCTGCAGCCAGGGAAGCAGGGCCGCGTTTGGTGGCAGCTTCTGCTCAGCTGGGAGTGGGATCCTTCCACAGAGGGTGGATTGGCTGCTTACAGCTCTGGTTTTCAAAAGAGCATGGATTTTTCTGGGAATGACCCTTGCTTTTGTAGATATTCTGGCCTCCTTTGCGGAATTTGTTCATTCCCGTGTTTCTGAACTGCTGGCTGGCCAAGTACGCCCTGGAGAACATGATTGTGAGTGACCCTTTTTGTGCAGCTCCTGGGGGATGGGGAGGGCAGCAGGACTGGGGGGGGGAGGGGGACCCTTGGCTGCCCCCCGCTCTGGGGCAGGATTTGGAGCTCGGGGGGTGCAGCTGTGCCAGGCAATGCCAGGCTGGGAATGCCAGGCTGTGACCAGGAAGCCCTCAGTGCCTGAACCATGCTGACTCTGCTGGCTGCACACAGACAGGGGTGAGGGATTCCAGCCATTCCCTCGTGTCCCAGACCTGCTGATGGGAATAATAGCCCCCTTCCCGAGGGCTAAATCCAGGCTTGACCTTCACTGGGGGGGGCCTTGCTGGAACCAGCAAGGCAGCAGGTGGTGCTTGGAGGATGCTTCCCCTCAGGCTCTGCGAGCTGGTGGGAGCCCTCCCCTCTGTCCCCAGAACGACCTGCACCGAGCCATCCAAAGGACCCAGTCGGCGATGTTTAACCAGGTGCTCATCCTGATCTGCACCCTCCTGTGCCTCGTTTTCACGGGGTGAGTGTTGTTCCTCCCTTCTCTAAACCCCCTTCCTGATCCCGGGAGTGCGGCTGTGCCCATCCCGGGGTGGCTGGCAGAGCTGGGCCCTTGCAGGGCTCACACCTCCCTGCTTTGCTTCACACCCCAGCACACTGAATGCCCTGAGGGGGTTTCTAAGCCGAGCCAATTATCCTCCCTAATTCTAGGGTTCTAGCAGGAAGTTTCTAGCAGGTGTGAGGGTGTTGTCAGAGGGAGCTGGGGGATGTGGAAGTGTGAGTCTCAGAGCAGGGCCGAGGGCAGGGACAGCAGCTTCCCACAGGGACACGAGTGGGATGGCTCATTCACCAGAACCCATCGCACTTCCAGGGCCCGGCCGAGTTCTTCCTCCCCCACAAATCACAGCTCCTGAGCTCATTTGTGTAATTGCCCACTGGTGCTCCTGCTAATTAACCGGGCCCTTTACCCCGTGCACTGCCAGCATCAAGGGTGTTCCTCTGGGCAGGGGGAGCAGAGCTCATCACTGGCTATTTAGCTCTGAATTAGGCTTTGAATCCTCCTCTGGCTCCCTTGGGCTGGGTTTGAGGCATATTATACCATTAGGCTGCTGAATGGAGAGGAAATGAGGCTTTTAGGCTCATGAGTTTTTGGCAATAAAGACGATGCTCTGATGTGGATGACTAATACCATTTCAGAGCTCAATGGTGCTCCCAGCCCTGCTGCTGGATGAGTTTGGGGGAGGAGGGGGAGATACAATTTGGGCCCGGGAAGGCTTGGGTGACGCTTTGAGCTGCAGGTTTGTGGGGTTCTGCTGCCCCGCGTCCCGGGCAGGGCAGCCCCCGCTGTGACGGGGCCTCTCCCTTCCAGGACCTGCGGCATCCAGCATTTAGAAAGAGCAGGTGAGAAGCTCTCCCTCTTCAAGTCCTTCTATTTCTGCATCGTCACCTTTTCCACCGTGGGCTACGGAGACGTGACACCAAAGATTTGGCCTTCCCAGCTCCTCGTCGTCATCATGATCTGCGTGGCCCTGGTGGTGCTGCCGCTCCAGGTTAGACCCGCGGAGCTGAGGGGGCGCGGAGGGGCTCAGAGCCCGCCCCGGGGCGGCCCTGCCGGCGGGGACGTCAGCTCCGTGCCCTCCGCAGTTCGAGGAGCTCGTCTACCTGTGGATGGAGCGGCAGAAGTCGGGCGGGAACTACAGCCGGCACCGCGCGCAGACGGAGAAGCACGTCGTGCTCTGCGTCAGCTCCCTCAAGATCGATCTCCTCATGGACTTCCTCAACGAGTTCTACGCCCACCCGCGCCTGCAGGTGAGGACCAGGCTGTTGTCGCACGGGGCCGGGTCGCTCGCCGGGCTCACGGCCTCGCCGGCCCGCGGAACCCCGACCCACGGCGGCCTCTCCCTTCCAGGATTACTACGTGGTGATCCTTTGCCCGACGGAGATGGACATCCAGGTGCGGCGGGTGCTGCAGATCCCGCTGTGGTCCCAGCGGGTGATTTACCTGCAGGGCTCTGCGCTGAAGGACCAGGACCTCATGAGAGCCAAGTGAGCAGAGGGACACGCCGCACGTCCCCGGCGAGGAATGCCGCCCCGGCTGCGTCCCCGTGCGCCTTTGCCGGGTCTGGGGGGGGCTGGCAGTGCCCTGGCTGGGACGGGCAGTGCCCAGCGTTGTGGGCCCGTGCAATTCACGGGGTCGCTGCTCTCTCTTGGCAGGATGGACAATGGAGAAGCTTGCTTCATTCTCAGCAGCCGAAACGAGGTGGACCGGACGGCAGCGGTGAGCCCGGCCGGGGGGTGGCATGGTCAGGGATGGGGCATTTCTCAGGCAGAAGGGGCTGGGGTGATGCTGATCTCACCTCTGCCCAGCACAGGAGGGTGCTGGGTGGGGGCCAAGTGCCGTGGAGAACCTTGGGGATGGCACAGGGATGGCACATGCAGCAGCACACCCCTGTGGGCTCACCTTCCTTCTGCTCTCCCATCAGTGCAGGGTTTCAGGGAGCAGCAGGGGCAGGAGGAGCCCTCGCTGTCCATCTCCAAGGTGGCCGGGTGCTTTGCAGTTCATCCCAGGTATAGAATCCTTGTGGAAAATAAACCATCAACCAAGCAGCTCTTGTTGCTCTTGTCCTTGTCCAGGACCACCAGACGATCCTGAGGGCCTGGGCTGTCAAAGACTTTGCTCCAAACTGTCCTCTCTACGTTCAGATCTTAAAGCCAGAGAACAAATTTCATGTTAAGTTTGCAGGTGAGTTGGAGCAGCTGCACAGCAGCTCTGGGTTTGCTGACAGCCCTCCTGGATTGGCAGGAGGAGGAAACACCCAGTGCCCACCACCACCCCCAAGTGACCACATCCCCGGGCACTGCCAGCCAGGGAACCCCTCTGTCCCCCTCTCCTCCGTGACGGTCCCCTCTGCCTTTCAGATCACGTTGTCTGTGAGGAGGAGTGCAAATATGCCATGCTGGCCCTGAACTGCGTCTGCCCTGCCACCTCCACCCTCATCACGCTGCTGGTGCACACCTCCCGTGGCCAGTGAGTGCCAGACCTGCCCGTCCCTGCCTTCCCCTACCCCTGCCCGAGCCTGGAGGGATGGCAGAGCTGAGGCCTCTGAGCCCGGGGGAGAGGGTGGGGGTCTGGGGTGGGTCTGGGGGAGCACAGTGGGATCTGGGGCCACCATCCAGGTCAAGAGCAAAAGCCCCCATTGTAAGGGCACCATGCCAGTGCAGCTGGGCTGGGCAATGCCAACTCTCTGAGACTGGGGGTAAAAATATCTTTATATTGGCATGGGCCTGCTGGCAGGAAGGTGGACTCACAGCACAAGCAGCCCCAGATCTGCAGGGTTCTTTGGTGGGTGTATATCCAGCATGGCTGGAAGGAGCTCTGCCAGCACAGGAGAGCAGGGGTGTGTGCCCGGCACTCCTTGGCCAGTCAGAAATGTCTGAATTTTGGGTAAAGCGCCATCAAAACAGTTATGAAACATCCTTGCCAGATGCCTCTCACCCCATGCTCGGAGCTGTTTGCCAACACGGGCTCTGAACCCTCCCTCTGCACTCTGCAGGAGCCCTCGTTAAATAAAAAGGCACTTAAAACCCAAAATGAGAACGAGCTCACCCTCGGCGGGCACCAACAGCTCGAGGCGATGCGTCACTGGCACCTCACTGCTGCCAGGCTCCCTGGCAGCCCCAGAGATCACTGGGGCTCTGCCCCGGGATCTGGCCGGAGTTCTGGGATCTGTGCCAGCCCTGCTGGGGGTCCCATCCCAGCCCCAAGGGGTCCCATCCCAGCCCCAGGGGAACCATCCCTCTGCTGCTGCTGTCATTGCAGGGAGGGCCAGGAGTCCCCGGAGCAGTGGCAGCGGATGTACGGGCGCTGCTCGGGCAACGAGGTCTATCACATCCGCATGGGAGACAGCAAATTCTTCATGGAGTACGAGGGGAAGAGCTTCACCTACGCCGCCTTCCACGCGCACAAGAAGTGAGGGCAGGGGGGTGATGGGCAGGGGCTATCGCCCGGTCTGCATCCCCGGGGGTCAGGGCTGGGGCTGGAGGGCGCTGCCAGGTCCTTGGTGCAGGGACAATGCCCCGGAGGGGTTTTTCTCCAGCTGGGAATGCCCACCCCGTGCTCCCGGCACAGGTACGGGGTCTGCCTGATCGGCATCCGGAGGGAGGAGAACAAGAGCATCCTGCTGAACCCCGGCCCGCGGCACATCATGGCAGCGTCGGACACCTGCTTCTACATCAACATCACCAAGGAGGAGAACTCTGCCTTCATCTTCAAGCAGGAGGAGAAGCAGAAGAAGAAGGGCTTTGCGGGCAGAGGCAGCTACGACGGCCCCTCGCGCCTGCCCGTGCACAGCATCATCGCCAGCATGGGTGAGTCGGGGGGCTCGGGGGGCAGCAGGAGCCTGCACACGCCACTCCCTCACCTTCCCCAGGTTTGGGTTCACTTCCTCTCCCCCACAACTCGTTTATTTTGTGTCTTGCACACTCTTTGCCGTGCCCTCCCCAGCGCCAAAGCCACTGGAAACCCTTCTCCATCCTCTCTCCCAGTGGTCTCACCAGGAAAACACGCGTTTCCTTGCACCCTGGGTGCTCTCAGCAATCTCAAATATTATTAAACCTCGTGATGTCCATTATCATTAAGGGTATTTGCATAAGTGCCCCGAGCCTGGATTTAGCCCTCAATTATTTCCGAGGCTGGAAGAAGAAATGCCGTGGGCCACGTCCTAAATCACGTTTATGATTCCCAGGCCGAGGAAGAGCGTAGTTCTCTCTGCAGCGAGCGCTGCATTTGTGCGAGTGAAAAATACCATGAGTCATTACTTCCCGCTTGTATCTGGGGAGAACAAGTTTTGGAGGAGCCGAGCCACACGAGCACATTACGTTTCAGGCAAATAATTTATGTGTTTGTACTCCTGAGCAGCAATTTGCATAGATTATCCCCCCTGGCAAGCCGCAGAGCGCAGCGCTTTGCTGAGCAGGGTTTGTCACAGCTCTCGTCACGCAGCTCCTACACGGAGGGACCTCTGGCAAAGGTGATGAGAGGGGCAGGGATGACGTGGGTGCCAGCAGGGCAGTAGTGTTTGGCAAGGCTGGTACCTGGGCTCTGCTTCAAGGGATGCTCCATCGGCGTGTTTGACTTTTGGAAGCTGCTGGAGGGGACAGGGTGAAGAAGTCTCTCTTGTCTGTTGTTGGATATTAGGAAAAATTCCTCTGCAGGAAAGGTTGTGAGGCATTGGCACAGCTGCCCAGGGCAGTGGAGGAGTCACCATCCCCAGTGGGATTTAAATGATGTGTAGGTGTGGCAATTGGGAACGTGGTTTAGTGGCAGGGTGGCAGTGCTGGGGGAGCATTTGGGCTCGGTGATCGCAGAGGACTTTTCCAGCCTTAAGGATTCTGTGACTGTAAGATCTGGAGCCGATCAGGAGGGATGTGGGTGAGGGCAGTGCTGCCCACCAGCCTCTCCCTGGGGCAAAGGGGTGTCCGTAGGAAGGGCGATGCCAGGGCAGGTGTGGTTCCTAACCTGGCTGGTGCCTCCCAGAGCCTGCGAGGAGCTGCAGGCAGGGGTTAGGCTGCAGGGCTGCCATCTCAGAGATACACCAGCACGACAAAAACTCCTGCAGAGCCAGGTTTTGCAGTTCAGGGAGCAGCAGGCGAGCGAGTGGTTCAGCTGGCCCTGGAGCTGCGAGGGGAATGCAGAGAGGGACAGGCCCCAAGGACAGCTGAGCCCCGGGGAGATGCTGCACACAGCAGTACCCAGAAGGAGCTCACCGGTGGGGGCTTTGCCCGCGCTCCCTGTGCCCACGGATGCTTGAGCACCAGCCGGGCCGTCTCGTCCCTGCGCAGGGCTCGAGGACGCGCTGCTCCGCTGCCTCCCCCCGCCCTTAGAGCGTGTTTGCTGTGCTCCCTCCCCGCCGTGTCCAGGTACAGTGGCCATGGACCTGCAGAACACCGAGTGCCGCCCTGCCAACAGCAGCAAGCTGGCGCTGCCGGCCGAGAACGGCTCCGGCACGCGCCGGCCCAGCATCGCCCCCGTCCTCGAGCTGGCCGACACCTCGTCCCTGCTGCCCTGCGACCTGCTCAGCGACCAGTCCGAGGACGAGATGACGCAGTCGGACGAGGAGGGGTCGGCGGTTGTGGAGTGAGTCCCTCTCCGCTGGTGGAGACCTTCTTTGTCCGGCTCGTTCCGGCTGGATCCAGTTGGGATCCCGGTTCGTCGCGGCTGCGCCCAGTTTGTTCCGGTTCCAGAGACGCCGGGACCACGGCACATGGGAGGCGCTCAGTGGTGCCCAGGGGATGCTCAGGCTCAGCCCCTTTCGGCTTTTCCATGAGCACACGATTGTCCGTGTCCCTGCATCTTCACAATCTCGTGGCCCTTTGCATAGCAAAAAATACTCCTAAATATGTATATTCGGGGAAATTCCCAGCTGCTGCAGGAGAGTTTTGCGGGGCATTTGCCAGTGTTGCTGTTGAATATTTGCCCCAGCACCTGAGCTCTGGATAAATGGAAAGCTCTCCCCCTGTCCTCACACAGAGTTCTCCCTGCTGCAGGTACGTGAAGGGCTACCCCCCGAACTCGCCCTACATCGGGAGCTCCCCGACCCTGTGCCACCTTCTGCCTGAGAAAGCCCCGTTCTGCTGCCTGAGGCTGGACAAGGTGCGGAGGGGCTGTGGGGGCTGCCTGGGGCTGAACGCCCCGGGACGTGTCCGCTGAGTCCCCGTGCCGTCCCACGCGCAGGGCTGCAAGCACAACAGCTTCGAGGACGCCAAGGCCTACGGGTTCAAGAACAAACTGATCATCGTTTCTGCGGAGACGGCCGGGAACGGGCTCTACAACTTCATCGTCCCGCTGCGGGCGTACTACCGCTCCCGCAAGGAGCTCAACCCCATCGTGCTGCTGCTGGACAACAAGCAAGTACTTTTCCACGGGTGTTTTCCCTCGCGCCGAGCCCTCCCCGCCTTTCCGTGGGCGTCTCGGGGCGGGAGCGTGAGGGAGCAGCGGTGCCGCCGTTGGGTGCCTCGGCCCTGGGTTCGTGTCTGTCTTTGCTGCGTGGCCGTGCTGAACCGCCTCGCTCTCTGTGGCTCTCCCCCCCAGGCCCGAGCACCACTTTCTGGAGGCCATCTGCTGTTTCCCCATGGTTTACTACATGGAGGGCACCATTGACAAGTAGGTGTTCCCGCGGGCGGCTGTCGTGCCCGAATTGTTGCGTTCACCCCAGCCCAGACTTCTGGGCCGCCCCATGAGAAGCCCCAGGGTTGGTACCGTAGAGCTGAGCCCGCCTCGGGCTTCTCGGGTTGTCAACCCCTCCCCGGGAGATGGGAGCGGGTGAAGAGCAGGTCGGGAGCAGCCTGGGCTCGCCATGGAACCCCTGTGCTGCTTCCCTGTGTCGTTTCCAAGGGCTGACCCTGCGCTCTTCTCTTTGGGGACTGCCCAGCCTGGACAGCTTGCTGCAGTGTGGCATCATCTACGCTGACAACCTGGTGGTGGTGGACAAGGAGAGCACCATGAGTGCCGAGGAGGACTACATGGCAGATGCCAAGACGATTGTCAACGTCCAGACCATGTTCAGGTGAGGGGTGACCACTGCCCTGGTCACAGCCACCGACCACTGCTGGGGACAAGACTGGGAAAGGTGCCGGTGCCTGGGGTGGTGGCTGTGGGCAGTGGGACGCATCTGGCGTTGCGTTTGCTCTAGAAAACACTATCTAAAGCAGCTGTTTCTGACCTCAGGCAGGACAGGGGTGACTGTGGTCTTCCTCAGGCTTTAAATCCTCTGAGGCAGCTGCAGGACAGCAGGTCTCTTTGCATTGCAGGCTCTTCCCCAGCCTCAGCATTATCACGGAGCTGACCCACCCCTCCAACATGAGGTTCATGCAGTTCAGAGCAAAGGACAGTTACTCTCTGGCCCTTTCCAAGCTAGAAAAGGTAAGAGGAGGTCGTTCCCTGCACGGGGGCCTGGGAAGGCAACACTGACAGTGACTGCATTTGAGCTCCTCAAAGTCCTGTGCTCTTCGCATGTCCAGAAAACCCAATCGTGTCTCTCCATTTCCACGGAGAAAAAAAATCCTCTTTTTCTACAGCGCAAAGATGCTGCCCCATTTCCCTCCTGCCACGCCCACCAGACACATTACACCTCTGCCCTCCCATGGCCGTGAGTCCTCTCAGTTTCTGTGCAATCTGAGCTCAAACTTCCCCTCCTTCTTCCAGAGAGAGCGAGAGAACGGCTCCAACCTGGCCTTCATGTTCCGGCTGCCCTTCGCGGCCGGGAGGGTCTTCAGCATCAGCATGTTGGACACGCTGCTCTACCAGGTGAGATGCAGCCCCGCGGCTGCGGCGTCCCCTCTGCATCCCCCGGGGAATATCTGAGCCAACCCTTCCCTGCTTTCCTGCCCAAATGTCTCCCACAGTCGTTTGTGAAGGATTACATGATCACCATCACTCGGCTGCTGCTGGGCCTCGACACCACGCCGGGCTCCGGGTACCTCTGTGCGGTACGTGCCAAGGCCCCTGGGGCCGAAACCATCAGGCCGAGTTGTCGTGGATCCGGTGCCATCTGTCACCCCGTGCATGGGGAGGGGGTTCCCCTCTTCTGCAGAACTGGGTGGGAGCAGCATTGCCAGGACGTTTTCCCGCTCCATTTTTTTGGGGAATCTCAGCACTACCAAAAGCCCGAGAACTGCCAAAGGACCAAAGTCCTTGTTCTGAGGTCAGAAATTGCCCCTGGTTTTCTTGTGGAGTCCAGCTCACTCCTGGGATTGTCGTGCATGAGCCGGGGTGAAGCTCAGGAGCAGCCCGAGGTGCACGTGAGGGTTCATGTTTGTCCTCTGCTGCTCAGATGAAGATCACTGAGGATGACCTGTGGATCCGGACGTACGGCCGCCTCTTCCAGAAGCTCTGCTCCTCCAGTGCCGAGATTCCCATCGGGATTTACAGGACGGAGTCGCACATGTTCGCAACCTCCGAGGTACGGGCGCGGTGGTGGCGTGTGCTGGGAAGGGCCTGCTGCTGGTCCCAGCTGAGGTGGGATCCTGGAGGGTGTCAGTCCCTGGGGCACCTCAGACCTGGTTGTGGCAGGGGTGGGGAAGGGAGGGGAGAACAAGGGAAGGGGAATTTTTGTGTTTACTTCATTAGCATGGCCGCCTTGGGTGGCGGTGTCCTGGTTCCCCAGCTGGACACGCCGGGTCAGTGTCCGTGCCCGTCTCTCCGGGCAGTGCTGGATGTCCTTGGCACGGCTCTGCCGCGCCACCAGGCACCCCGGGGAGCAGAGGGGGCACAGCAGGGCTGCCCCTTTGCTGGGCTGACTCTTGGTTTTCCCTTCCTTCTCCCCCACTGCAGCCCCACGACATCAGAGCGCAGGTGAGTGCCGCTTGTGTCCAGGTGCGTGCGCTCGGGCGCTGCCCCCCTTCCATCCCCCCCTACCCTGTGGCCGATCCCTGGGCTGGCTCTGGCCACCGAGAGCCACCCTGTGCTTTGTGCCAGCCCCGGTGCCACCCCAGAGCTTCCTGTCCCCATGGAAAGGAGATATTGGCTGAGCCTCATTGGCTGGACTCCAGGGAAAGTCCTCAGTGCCCTGATGTAATTAACTGGGATAAAGGAGCAAGGGAGCCAGCCAGGATCCCTTTTAAATACCTTCGGTTTTCAACTTTGTAAGGAAGCAGCGACAGGGAGCTGAAAGTTGACATTTAATTAAATGCAACCCAGCTCTTTGAGATGCTTTAAAAGGCTTTATTAATAAATTTCTGCTCACCGCTGGGGATTGCTGGGTCAGAGATGTGGCAGCACAGGTGCTGTAAGAGGAAGGAGAGGGAGATGAGGGCGTGGCTGTTCCTCGGGCAGGTATCCCAGAGGTGATCCTGTGTGAGGTGCCAGGTGCCCATGAGACTCCCCTCAGCAGTGCTTATCCAAGGGAAGCTGTGGCTGCCCCATCAATGGAGGTTCAAGGCCAGGTTGGACAGGACTTGGAGCAATCTGGTCTGGTGGAAAGCATCCCCGCCCATGGCAGGGAGCGGAATGAGATGAGCTTTAAGCTCCTTCCAGTCCAAACCATTCTGGGGTTCTGTGAAATCTGCCGTCCGGGCGGTCCTTGCAGTGCAGAGATGAAGTGCTGGGAGAGCCCGTTCGGGTCAGAGCGAGGACCCCACCCCGTGGGAGAGATCCCACCCTGCCAGACACACGGCCAAAACCCTTCTTGGCCACCCCCCATCCCGCGTGACCTGCTGGGCTTCCAGTCACAGATCTCAATCAATGTTGAGGACTGCGAGGACACGAAGGACGTCAAGGAGCACTGGGGCATCAAGACGAGCCACCACCGGAACTCGTGTTCCAGCGACCAGTCGGAGCACCCACTGCTGCGGCGCAAGAGCATGCAGTGGGCACGGCGGCTCAGCAGGAAGGGCAACAAGCACTCCAGCAAGACGGCCGAGTGGATCAGCCAGCAGCGCCTCAGCCTGTACCGGCGCTCCGAGCGCCAGGAGCTGTCCGAGCTCGTCAAAAACCGTATGAAGCACCTGGGCTTGCCCACCACCGGGTACGGTAAGTGCCGTTCGGCCGAGCTGCTCTGCGGTGGTGCCTCTCCCGCTCGCGGGCTCCTCAGGTAACCCCCGGCCGAGCCTAACCCCGCGCCGAGCCCGACCCTGAGCCAGCCTAACCCCATGCCGAGCCTAACCCCATGCCGAGCTTAGCGCCGCGCCCAGCCTGTCCCCGCGGGTGCTCCCAGGGCGCCTCATTCCCCGGCTTGCTTGTGCTTGTGCGGACTGGCGGCCGCCGGGCCGGGGTCCCGCCACG